>OX457028.1:83945524-84325524 GCA_949752745.1 Protula sp. h YS-2021
AAAACCTCCTCAAGTTGACATGTTGCTCTTTTTAAAGAAAAATATAAAAATATGTCGAGGTGTCACCCAACATTTTAATGTGAACTCTTCCTTTAGCAACAGTAACGTTATGTTTCGTAAATATAATTCAGGATTTAAAGCTTATAGTGTATATGAAGGCGTTTTGTTGATGGTGTTATAATTAAGAAACTCTGTGAATGTTTGTCAGCCAGAATAAAAGTGAAATGAATGCTCTGTGATATACTCAAGCTTGGGGCAAAACTATAATGATTGTTATAGGATATACTTTAATTTAATTGCGAGTTCGGTGATGTGAAATGAGGCATATGTGGATTGTTCTGTGGGATGTTATATATATATATATATGGGGCTGAGGCATGCTTAGGGTGTCGTGAATATGGCCTGTCTTTTCCAGTCGATGAGAGAATTTTTGAAGAAAAAAATTCAAAATGCATTTCCTCCTACAGTTTTTATCAGATTTCATTTATTTTCGATATGAGCCCTCTCATGCATACGGCTTGTGCTTTTTTGAGTGAATTGGAAAACTTTTGAAATTTTTTCGGAATTTTTGAAAAAAAATAGATGAATCTCCTCCTACAGCGCAAGTTAAATGAACTTGAGGGTGGGGTTAAATGAACTTGCGCAGTAGTCAGATTTAACAACCGCACATCGACGCAAGTTAAATAAACATTCGCAGTAGTCCAAATTAAGTACTGCGCATCGATGCTCAGTAAAAAAAAACAAAAAAAAAAAACATGGGCGCTCGTCCGAAATGCGAACCGCACATCAACGCAAGTTAAATAAACATTACACTGTTCCAAAATGAGAGCCGTGCATCTACGCAAAATTAAATAAACATGCGCACTTGTCTGAATAAGAACCGCACATCAAGGCAAATTACATAAATATGCGCACTGGTCCGAAATGCGAGCGTTGTTTGAAGGTATCTATGGCAGACTATCCAGTCTACCAGAGATACAAAAAATCTGTTTCCCATTTTTCTGGGAAAGAAATCTTTGTATGCATTTATCGGTCTATGTTCTGGTCCGGTGCTAAATTAATTATTGAGCTAGCTCTTTGCCGTCTCATCTTTTGAAGTCCAATTTTTCAGGAAAATTCCCTTGCTCATGCACGCTGGAATTGGTCTTATTGCTTTTCGTAAGCTGGGACTTTGTCCTTGGACAAACTTGTTAAGTGTTTTAAACGGGTACATGTATTGACACGTAAAATACTTCTTGCACATCTACAAATACTGGGGAGCATATTAGCATAGGCATAGCAGCTGTATTCGGACCCCTGTTTGATATATAGATTGCATAAAATCGGGTTCCTCAAGTGTCGACACACAGACAGACGAACGGACAAACCCGAATACTATAGTCCCCACTTCGTGCTACGCGGTAGCTTGGGACTACTAAAATCAACAGTTGGTATTTCAGCAGACCTGTTTTAGGCGCTTCGTCATCAAATAAACATTAAGAGACTGCTGCCTTATTTAAGAGAAAAAGTTCCTAAGGTGCAAAATCTAAGAGGATTAATAACGCTCTCAGAGGAAACAGAGTTCATTTTAACCACTTCTAGCCATTTTGAATACGAATGTATGACTAACATAAACATACTTCCTTGAAACGGACCTGCAAAATCTAAATACACTTTGTCCCGTGGCTGTGAAGGCCATGTTAAATTATTTGGCGCTGCACTTGGCATTGCTGCATGCTGCCTACAAACTGAACAACATGCAACACACTGTTCTAACCAACTTTCGAGATTCTTTGTATCTAGTAAAGACTGTTGATACCATTGTCTTAAATCAAGTTTCGTGAACTTTTTGCCCCCATTCAAATTCACAAACAAATCTTCAGCTTTGGCTCAAGTTGGTAATTAATCGTGACCTTGAAATCCCCACGAATTCTAATTGACCCATCTGGTTTGACTATTTGCGCTGTTTGAGATGCATAGGGCGAATAATCCATTTTTGCAAGTACCCCCTCTTTCTCAAGTATACGGATTTCATTTTCTACTCTTTCTTTCAACGCATAAGGTACGGGTCTGGTTCCAATCTAATTTAATTTCTTTCAACCATTTTCTCTCAAACAGGCAATTTACAACACTGACTGTCATATTCTACAGTTGCTTCAAACTGTTCCAAACAAAGGAATGTCCTCGAAAGTGTATGTCTGTAATTTGATGCCACACTTGAACAGATTAGCGTTGTTAAACTTTCTGCGATACACCTCCTCTGACATTACAGTGTATGAAGAGCCTGTATCTGGTTCAAAATTGATAGATACACCTATATGTTCACGCGCACCATTATTTCTAGCATCTCACTTTTGTTTAACGTTGTACATTTACGTTATGCCAGTTTACGTCACTTCATTTTCAACATTTTTTACACTAACGTTTGAAGTTCTATTTCTTCATTTTGGGAAAAGTGTGTTTTGGCCTCTTTCCGGGAAAGGCGCTCTGTGCTGCGGGTTTACCAGCAACGGTTGCATTAGTAAACTTACGGCTGAAGTGTCCCGTCTTCTTGCACTTATGACATACCGACTCCTTGTGGAAACGGCTGTCTGGGTCGTGACCTGTCTTTCCACATCGCCAGCACTCATTTCCATGAACTTTCTTCACTGGGATTGCTTCGTGAATCATCGCGGAATGACGGTTGACTACCTTTACCGACTTGGCTAATTCCAGAGCCTTTTGTGCGTCGAGTTCCTTTGAGCAATATCTTCCTTATTACGGAATCACGCACTCCGACAGAGCTTTATTTAAAAACTCACCAAAGTTACAGGTGTCTGCTACGTTTCTCAATGCATTCATATATTCAGCAGCAGATTGATTGTCGGACTGCACAGTTATATGAAACTTGTAAGGTTCAATGATTTCTGAGGGCTTGGACTTGCGTGTTTTTGAACTAGTTTCACCAAGTCCTGACACGTCTGGACCTTAGGTTTTTTCAGGAGCCAGCAAATCCTTCATAATAGTATAGACTTTAGATCCACAGACCGTTAGTAATATAGCGGGTCTTTTCCCTCGATCTTCTAACTCATTAGTTTCAAAGTACTGCTCAAGTCTTTCAATATAATCTGCCAGTTTCTCCGACTCTTCGTATTCGGACAATTTTCCAAATACTGTGGCGTTAGCCATTTTAGATCAAAACAAAAATATTGACCTAATTATCAATGTTAATTATTAATTTTACATTAATAGTAGATTCAGTAAATTATCCTGTAAATTTCAATTCACAGTTTAGTATTTTCATGCATTTTAATTAATCCCATCCTCGTCGCCAATAATTTTTGTGTATGTAGGTTCTTTAAAATTAACTAAAAGACAATGTCTTCAGCTTCTTATTTCTCAAGCATCTAAACTACACGTGGATTTACAATGAGTTATGCAATGCATTAAAATAAAGGTCACTTCCAAGAAATGCAATATATAATGGGAGCATAGGAAATATAGAAAATAAGCGATTAACACAGAAACCTCAAATTATAACAACCAGCATGCAGTCCATGAGATATCTCATGTTACCAACGTACAGTGTGTATTGAGAGATACATAGCGCAATCTAAGTTCTGAGGCAAGTCTGAGGCAACCTAATGCAGGGTTTTAGCCCCAGAGAAGGTACACCAGCAAAAGTGTTCCGCCTACATTTCTTCCAAACATAAACTGGCATAGATCTTCGATAAGCATCATCATAGTTCTATATTCCAATCATTCAAAGCTCGAATTAAGTCGGTTAGATCAATAACTCACAAAGTAAACTAGGTCAACTGCATAATTTTTTTGTATACATTATACATGAAAAATGAGTTTTTGTTGACATTGTGATCGAAGTGCTCCATGCATTTTTGTATCTTTACACAGACTATAGCATTGAAATCAACACCTTCGCCTGGAATTTCACTATAAACGGCCATTGCTTGTGATACTATCCCATAAGCCCTATGTTGTTGATTTGGACTAGTCTTTTCTAAAACAAGACTTCCTGAATCCCCTTGATCTGCGAATTTTCTGATGACCCATTCATTGTCTTCTGTGGAGCTAACTGCAAAGGCTTCAACTGCTTTCGTAATACTTCTGCCACAAGTTTGTGTCTTTAAAAATACACCCAAACGATCTGCGGCAATAACTTTGCCGTACGTGTTACCAGTTGTGATTCCTCGTTTTGTAACCTCTGTCATAACGCGTGGTTCTTCATCAAAGATCGGTTCAAAGTCGCCATATTCATCATTGCATGGATGTTTCATTTTTGACTGAAGCAAGTTGACATTCAGCTCCGCACGTACTTCAATTTGGAGTACATCTATCTCATTTTTGAGAAATGGACACACAGTAGAACTTTCACTGAGTTCTTCAATTTTATAGTCATTCCCGTCAAAAATTTGTGTAAGATAGGTAACTGATGTACCGGGAGCTTTGTTCAGCAAAGGATGCGCCGCAGTCAAAATGACATGAGTATTCTCATTGTACAGCATATGACAACCTAAAGTCCATTTTTCAAGAAAGTGATTAATATTACCATAGGAACTTTGGATTTCTCTGTATTTATCAATAACATTTTTCAGATTTTTTACAGTTTTTAAACTTTTGATAACATTCCACATGTTTGATTCAACTGCTAAAATTTCGGATCCGGGTCCTATCCAGCTCTTGCAAATATTCATGTTGTTTCCGGTTTGAGAGGGACAGTCACGTCGACGACACAGATAGCACGTGAGATATCTGGGCAGATCAATCTCCAATATCTCGAAGTCAATACATTGAAAATGTGACATGGCAAAGTTTTTTCCAGTTTCTACTTTATATTTTTCAACATAGATGCAAATTATACCCTTCGATTCAATCGCATGTACGCCAAAGATGCAAGGTGGAACAGCACATTCGCTGAAAACACAGGCATAGTAATGCATTGAAGAGAACCGAGAAATAAATGTTTGAATGTTTTTCTGGTCAGTCTTCGTCGTGAAAGTATCAGAGATTCTTTAGTAATAGAGGCAAAGCTTTTGTGGCTTCTCTGCAAGGATTTCATGATTTTTTAAATAAATTTTTTAACGACACGTAACGAGATGAATTTGTAGATATGAGCTAAGAATTAGCGATGTAAAAAAACTTAGCATTTGCAATTTCACTAAAGTAAAAGAGACCCTAGTTTTGGTCTGAATTTAAATTATTGCAACATACAACATTGCTTCTTTTAACACCTTGTTCTCCCGCCCTGTGACAAATACGACTAAACTATACAGAAAACTATTTATTAGGCAGGCATAGCAATCAGTTGAACGGGAAATTTTAAAACTCATATTTTGGTTTTATTTGTTATTTTTCATGAAATTTCTGCAGAAAATGAATCGCAATCAATTCCCGGCGAAAAAATAACATGCACAACATAAACGTTGTAAAAAATCGTTCCCGTTTATTATATTCCGGGCTTTAGAATGTGTATTACTCTACAACCCAATGGCAATATCAAAACTACGCACCAATGAAAGCTATTCACTGAAGCAACCACATGTGTCCAGAAGAAAACTGAATGACCCGTGCATTAAAACTTTCAAAGTGGACATAGTGAATAGTTATATTAATATTTTGATTCGCAAAAATTAACGATAACACTGAAAAACTGTGTGCATATTTATTATATAAATTCTTACCCTTGATTGATTTTCGCAAACAATCGATCATATTGTCGACTTACTTCTGAATATGGCGCTTTTGTCTAAAAATGCATGGCGCAGTTAGTGTTAATATTGTAATGTAATTCAATGTAATTCTTTTATTCTCTAGGGCACATGTAAATCTGTGCTATATGGGCGAAAGATTTGCGACATTACCATCATGTAACTACTTTTTGTATACATTTTACTTTATTTTGAACTGCTAAAATCAATCTTTAAGCTGTCATCTATTACAAATATACTCTTTCTCACTTCTCTTATAAGCTGGCCAATCCTTTAATCTCTTTGGTTTTTCTCATGCTTCTAATTATTATGATAACACAGTTAACCTATGTCAAATTCAAAGTCAAGTGGGATTGCTGAGGACAGTTGTTTTATATGGACGCTGTACAGAATATAAACCTAAGCAGTTTGAACTTGAAATGTGAAATAGTAGACAATGATGTTCATCAGATCAGAAAAGTGCAAGCTGTATCTGTGTTAGCATCAAATACACAGAAAGCAATGCCAAAATCATTGGAACGACAGATTGTTTAACTAAACTGCATTTCTTAGCTGTAAACATTTAAGTACTTCTATCATTTTAGGCTATTCACGAAACATATCAGACAACAAACTGCAACAGAATACAATTCTTACTTGATGGAATTCAAGGTCTCTTCCTTGATTTTCTTGTATAGTTTGATCGACTTTAGACGCCATGAAATCGGAATTGCGGGAATGGAATTGTAGACCTTCTGAAACAAACAAAATCTGTCTCTTACTAGAAGCTGAACTTATTAAACAAATAACCATCTCAATTTAAAGAGAATAAAAGCCTTTAACAAAATATGTTTAACATAATTTTGCAAATAAATTAGAAGAAATGTGACTAATGAAATATATCATAAAAATTTGGCTAGAATCTGTTATTTCGAAGCAAAAAGCGTGTAAAGAAAAAGTGTGGAAATATAAGGGAGCATTTTAAGACTGGCTGTAACAGATTAGCCAATTAATAGAATCAACACTATTTTGTCGATTAATCAATCTAAAACAATCTAAGTATCATTAATCAGTTTTATAATAATATATAAAATTATTGGACACAAGGATAAAGAGTTATACTAATTATTCTCAATTTGAATACTTCGTGTCTCACGCTGGTATTTGAAAAAATTGCTACCGTTTATCAAACGTTTTTACCTTTCCAAAATAGTATCAGTAAAATCGAAGCCTAATCGATTAGCAATTAGAATCAAGAAAAGTTATTTGACCAAACAGAACAATTTGAAATTGCGCAATTCATGCGGCGTATGAATAATATCAAAAATTGAAAATGAGTCTGTAAATAGATTCAAGGTTACATAAATTTGTTAAAACTCGTTTACAAGTGATGGTTGAAGGCTGGTTTTAGCCTTTAGTGTTATCGCTATACGTAGTTGGAATGCAAGTGTGTTTGTGGACTTCAGCAAAACCAGCGGAGTGATCGTTGTGATTTTTCTTTCATTAACACCTAAACATAGCCCCAAGCAACATATTTTTTCTAATTCAGTGTGTTGTTTCACACTGTGGTCTGTAGATGTTTTAAGTGATCCCATGCTAAGAAGACCCTGTACTTTCTAGATGGGTCTTTGTTTAAAATCAACATACAGAATGGAATATTTCACAGTTTATTCTTTGGTACGAAACAAAACCAGCAATCGGTCTGCTTCAGAGTAATGAGAAAATCATTGGGCACCTTGCATATGATATGCCATTACTTTATTACACATCATCATCATATTTGTTCAATAAAGACTTCTGTGACTTTTGATATGCAAAATCTAGGTTATCGTTCAGAAAAGAACTATATCAAAAGCAAGCACGATATTCCGACAACTATTTCCCCTTAAAGAAAACACCCTGATGTTTTATTTTGGCCTGCCAAAATACCACGGATCTACACAGAAAATGCTTCATCACCACTATTCAAATAACATTTGAAATCTAAAAGCACTAAATATGCTTTAGAAATTAAGTTGTACAAGTTGAGCGTTTACAATATAAAATTTCTGCCGTTGAAACGCAACACTCTGTACGTAACAGCTAAATATTGAGGCTCTATGACCTAGGCATTTTTCGCCAAGTACCGGCTCTTTGCTTACATAAGCAGCTGGAAATGTCCCGTCGCTACGCCGCTGAAAAAGACTCCAGTGTAGGAAGAATCCTTTTGCAGCACAAATATTTTACTGAAGCCGACAGGCATTGAATGTATGAATTCTTCATTAGTTGTTTCAGCTTGTTTAATGCATGGTCTGTCACTTTCTGCGTTCGGATTTCGACAGTCATCTCTTATTGTAGGGGTGCATCATTGATGTAGAGATCTCTGCAAAATTCGATATGAATTTGGGATATTATCCTGCGAGTCCTAGAAAGAAAGTTCTATTTCCGGGCTGTCGGTTGAGGTGCATTCTTTTCGTCTTCAAGCGTAACCAATGACATGCCCAGTGCAGTTGACGTTGCATTCTTTGCAGAACTTTGATGGACGAATTGTTAGCTTCGCGGCACGGATACGCGTAAAAAGTCTCGAAGAAGTGTTGTTCCTAATCTTGATGTGTGGCAGTAGATCGTCGGTCTTGTCAGTTGACTATGTATCGAACTTGTTGGTCGAACTCAAGCGTTTGTAATCCACACATTTGATACGTCCTTCTTTACAAACAGTGCGACCGGACTCTGTATAGCTGAAGGCGTTTCCCACATTCCAGCTTGCCACAAATAGTACAAAGGGTACAGCTTCCTGTCTCTGACATCCTCGTTCACGATGTCATATGACAGTCTAGCAGCTGCTGTTCCATTTTTCACATTCCCATTTTTTGGATCCGATGCTTTCCTTTATTGCGTTTGGTTTGAGTGATAGCGATAATCATGTCAGGTTTCGCTACAACGCTGCTGCTCATTGTTTACCTTGAACCTATCACGAACTAATTGGTCAGGCTTTCTATGGCGTTGAAGATGAATATCTCACGAACCTTGGTAAGTAAACCATCTGTCGTCATCTGGAAACGTTGTAGGATAGTCCTCAATATCTGGTAAATGGTGGTTTCTTTGACTGAGATATTGCTGTACACTTTCATCGCCCTGCCTGTAAGAATAACACTGAGATTGACACTACAGACGTGCTCCTGTGATCGTTTTGCTGCTGGGGAATGTTCGAATCCCCTGAAGAATCAATAAGATACCCTTTCTCATTGAATTTCGGCAGTTTTGGATTACGGCTCAAAAACTGCCCTTCAACGAGTTCCTCGTTTTCAGGTACATCTGCTTGTTGCAGTGCTTCGGCCAAGTGGGCGTCTTTTCGTAAGCTTTCCAGTTCCAAACTCCATTCCTGCTCATTCTCTGCCGCTCGTCTTTTTTCTGAGCACGGATGACGCTTTCTTATGCAACACGGTCACGTTCCCTCGCCATAACCTGTTCAGCACTTACGAATCTCCCCAATTCCTCGTGTTTATATCTACATTCCTGTTCCGCATCAGTTAGCGAGTGCAATTAATGTTCAAAATTCTGGCGGCATAAGAGGACGATTCGCAATCCTAAGTTGTGATTAATAGAATTTCAGACTTTATCCAATAGAAGAAGAGTTATCCAAAATAATAACAACAGGACTCTTTTTTTCAACACTTTCCTATTTATTATGTTCCACTTGTATACAAAACATTGACCATTATCCTAAGCAAACGCGTTTTATCCTTAATATTTTAAATGTCTCTTTAGAATCTATTTATTTCGACAGCAAAGCAGGCTTAGTGGACCTTCACACATCAATATTACCTAGAAGTGCACGTTTCAGCTGCTTGTTTTCTTCCTCCGCTCTTGTTAGTCTTAGGCGTAGTTGACTTTTCTGCAGTTCCCCCATTTGCTGTTGATACATCTTGACTTGTTCAGACAGTTCTTGCATTGATTTATGAAGTATGTTTTCTGAAAGTTACAACTTTCTATATCTAAAGTAAAGCTTTGAACAAGGTTTTTAGAATAAAGCGAAGTCAGATTCCCACCACCTGTTACCAGTTTTATCTTTATTTCAGTTCGAATAAATCTTTAAGAAATTTATATTTCACTTTAGAGACAACATAAATCGCATATTGTTGAAGACTTCATAATCATTTTTAAATATGATAAAAAAGCATGTTTAAACAAATAACCAAGTTATCTAGATTAAAAATTTACAACAATTATGTTAGGTATAGCAATGTCTAGAATATAAACGCGCGATATTTCTGTAATAAAACTGAAGAGTGGTTTTACGTTTGAAAACCAGCAATATTTTCGAAGTAATGCAGTTCATATTTGTACCTTTTTGCTGGCTGAATTCAAGTTCTTTGCGTTCTGCCATCAGAAAATCTATGGCGTTTTGCATCTGTTGGCCGTTATAGGTTTGTTTGTCCAAAATGGTTTTCATTTCGGTCATTTCTGTCGATTTATACAAATTTATACGAAAGATATCAGTAAAATGTTATGAATAATGACTACATAAATACCGGAAGTTTCCGAATAGAAGCTCCGCCATACATATAGAAGCCCCGGAGGTACATCCGAATACTGTTTCCCAATAGAGCCCACCCCTAAAAACAAAATATGAATTTGCTTTTACATTGTTGTGACACCTGCTACATGTGCCAAGAGTAGATTTATCGACATATCACAGAGCTTAATTGTTTGGGTAGTGGGAATGCTGTGACAGCGATTAGGGGGTTTAGACAAAGTAGTGCCATGGTTACCGATACCTATCCTGCAGAAATGTTTCAAAACAAGACAAGGATTGCTTATTTACCAGCTGTTTTGACTACGGCTCAGCACCACACAAACCCTATATAAGGCATGATATTTTGTAGGTCAATTTACTCCAGGCCACTGCATGTTGCAAAAAAAGGAATTATGTCGCAAAACCTGATTTGACTGAATAAAATATTGTGTTTTATTAGCATAAAAATGTTTATTTTAGACTAATGAGGTATTTTTCTAAATAATACCCCCGGGGCACCTGTGGGCACTCTTTTATTTCAACGTGATACTGAAAAATCCTCGCGTTTCCGAAAAGTGCGCCAGGGGCTTTATTCGGAAACTCCAGATAATACTGATGCACAATGATGATAACAGTTATTATAATGAGGATGCTAGAGGTGGTGGTTTTTTTGCTGGGCAAAAGTATTTCATGTTAATTCAAAAGAAGTTAATATCTGTTCATTATACTTAAAACAATGTACCATGAAGCCATATACCTTTTAGCTGATTCCTTACTTCTCTTTCAATCTAAGTGTTTCGTGCCACAAGTTTATGCATGATTTCTTGCAGTTCTATGAAATGTAAGAAAACTTTCCTTGTTCATGTTTCGTATTACAGCCTTTCATAAAAAGACAGCCATTTTTAAAAAGACACAAAATTCAGTGTCAAAAAATTAGGTATTTTTCATTAGGTGAAATAAAAAATGTGTTTTATGAACTTTGGTGTAAATTTTTTAAAACTATTATTTGATTGAGATCTGCACTAATTGTAACTGTACTTATGCCAAACTTTATTTCTATACATGAGGCAACCATTTCGAGTTATTTGATTCTTTGTTTCAAATTTAGGGTTGATTTTACTCTTTGACTTTAAATAGTAGGATTTTTACTGTTTTCCGTTTTCTTTGTTTTTTTTCGTATTTTTGTAATTTTAATTTATAAACTGCAAAAGTAGGGCTACTTGACTTTATTTTTGTGTACAATTTGCTTAAAAATATTACATGATGATGCATTATTTTGTCATAAATTAAAGATCAACATCAGTTAAAAAAATTGTTATCACGGGTTGTACTTCAGGTACATCTGGATGTATTTCTAGTACGTTTCCCATGGGTTTTACTTCACATATATATACCACGCGTTGTACCACAGAGAGAAGTGTCGTTATACTTACGTAACGTTATACTTAAAACACATATACCTATAACGGGTTGTACTTCAAACACATACATACGTACATACATACAACAATATATATATATATATATATATATATATATATATATATATATATATATATATATATATATATATATATATATATATATATATAACGGGTTGTACTTGAAACACAGGTACCACACATTGTGTTTAAAATATATGTACCACGAAAGTTTTGCTCCATAAAATCATGACGTCGTCCATGCTCTACGACAGCGCTGTCAAGTTTAAGCACTTCCTCTCTGATCTTGATTATCTTGCTGATCTGTATTTCAACTAAAGAAATCACAAGAATAAATACAAATGAAAATAAACATAAAATAGTCAATGCACAACGATCATATTGGCTGTAATTGATAATAGGTTTAAACATTAATTTGTGTCACGTATCAAATAATCACTCATTTTTATCATCATTGAAGCAGCACTAGCAACAACATCAAGAAAAACAACATTAACAATACATGTAATAAATGCTTGAAAACATACGATTTCACTGTAGGTAGAAGTAGATTACACATTACGAAAAGTTCGATGGCTGGAAGTAGACATAGATGATTGGAATAAATTTGCACACTGAGATGTACATAAGCATGACCTGTTTCTTGAGGTGTCATCAACATTTCTGCTAAATGATCTTGACTTGTTTCCCGCAAAGCTCCTATAAATACTTCCACGGTGTGCTTGTCTCCTGTCATTAGGACTTCCTCCAATAAACGGGTGTTTTCCAGTTTCGGCCTCTTATTCCGTCACAACCACCCCGGGGACCCAACAAGGACTAAATTTTTCCAGTCATAGATCACATTGCCTTATCTAATTTTATTCATATACAAGTTCATAAAATGTAGATTACACTTGAAATCGCACTTAACTCTCTTTGTAACATTTTCCTGGTGATTCTAATCCTCTACGTATTATCTGCGTTTTTTTATTATTATGTTCAGAATGAAACACTATCCAAACAATTTACACTGATTAAGCTTTCGCAGCTTTTCTTGAAAAGTCAATGGGTCGATGTTCCGATAGATGTCTGAACTGAGTGGTGAACCATAGTCGAAAATATGTATTCTGTTCAGTTCTTATCTTTATTTCTGATCCTTCACAAATTTTTGTTCTCATATCTCTTCCCACATTTAAAACTGCACTTGAATAACATAAAGGTCCAGTTTATAGTTGATCTAAAAAACTTGATGTTATGGCTCTTATGTCTGTTTCATTACCCATATGGACCGTATTTACTATTATCCTCCAGATATCCAGAATTATTGTGCACTTGTGCTAATTCGGACAATGGGCTACTGTTAAGTGAATATGCCGTCATGGGAACTACGTCAAATGCCCTAGGTCTAATACATATTACCACTGTTTTGTTCCCAATCTTACTCTATTCATTTGGCATAGTGTAAGGCCAAATGCAAAGGGTGCTTATGTTTTATGCCATGTTTGCAATGTTTCATCTTTGTACATTAGACATAGAAAACATTCTCTACTTGTATGCAACACAACCGTTAATTAATTACAGCAAAAACAAGCATTTAAGGGCCTGTTCATCCATCTGGATTGTAGAATGAGCCTTTTCTGTGACTCGATGTAACTAGCCCGGGCGAGTGTATACATCTTCATTCCTTTGCTCTTTTCATAAAATAAAGTTATTGGATGAGGTTGTGTTTATTTCAGCAATTTAAAGGGTATTTCCAACTTCAAATATCTGTGCAAAACCGAACCATACCCTTTAGCCGGAAGTACTCTTCTTGTTTCTTGAAATCCTCAACTTTTGATAAATTTTTATCTATCATTTGAATAAGATACAATATATAAAAACTGAAAATTAAAATGCATCTGAAAAGCTATAGTGAACTATTTTTACAGTCAAGCGTTTTTAATAATTTTCAACATTTAAGTGTTATACGTAAATCATGGAATTAACATTTGGCCTTAAACCGTAAAATTGGATTATTTGCAAACGAACTCCTTCATTTTTGGAAGTTTTGCTTAAAACCTCATATAATGCCGTACCATATGGTGTTTGATCTGATTTGTCTGTTTGTTTTTTTTTGTTTAACTGATGTTGATTTTGAATTGCTTTGATGCTTTTCTTTCCTTCATGTTTTTTCTATGCACGAAAGGGTTTCGACGTTGTGTCAGAATGCATAAAATAAGTAGATATCACCATTTTCCTGACTGGTCAATAATTCGCTAAAATTTTACAGCGTTATGTACATCGTTGCAAGTTAATTTTGTATTTTAAAAAATTATTGGTCATTCATTGTGGTTTTATTACTATTTTCGGCATGGAAAAATCAGTACAAAATAGATTGGCTACATTTGGATTTATATGACATGTGTGTTTATACAATTTTGCTTTTTTGGCTATTTCCTTTCTTTCTTCTATTTTAGATCCATTCCAATCAATAATTTAAGTTATATTTAAAGTTATATTTTAAGTTCATCTTTTCAATATTGTAAAAAAATCTACAATTTTTGTCATTATTTTCAAGGAAATATACTTTTCTTCTAATGTAATGGTCCATTGATTCTACTTCTACCGATTCTTTCTAGCTGTAACTTATAATCTTTAATTTGGTTTAACCTGAAGTCTATATCTGAGTTCCTGTCGCAGTTCAACTCCGTTTCCAGGTAGTGTAGTTCAGTCGTAATTTCTCTTTTGTGATTTTAGTATTTTTAGCTTTTGTTTTTGAGAATCGTGCTATTGATTTGTGTATCATATATCAATTAAACAGTCTGTATTTGTATCTGCCGTTTATCTTTCAGCAACTTTGCATTAGCCTTCCACCATCTTTATCTTTAACAACTTTTCTTCATGTTAAAGTGCTATGATCTGATCTGCAGCCTGGAATGATAACTTTTACGCCATAGATTAAATCATTTGAGCCAATCACGTAGTCTAGTTTTAATTGTCCTACTTGCTTTTTGCCCTCAGCCATGTTTGTATAAGTCAATTAAAGTATGATGCTCCATTGTTTCTTTACGTTTTCCAGCCCTTAAGTACGTTTTATTATTGTAGGAGATCAGTGTAGTGTGTCTTCTAGTATGACATTTTATTCTCATGTTTTTCCTCGATTAAAGATCAAACCGTGGAATGTTTCTTGTGTTGAGCTGATTTTCTAAACAGGCACAGTAGATATTTAATACAATATATGATATATTTCAAAATAAAATCTGCAATCATTTGCGAATCTTGTATCAGCTATATGCAATACAAATGCCTTTTGAAGTATAGTACTTGCTCTAGTATCACGTGAGAATACCATGTATTACTAATTGTTTTTCTCAATGTTTCCCACATTTTGCTATTTCTTATTTTCTCGAGCACAAGGGTGAGTTTCTTGTTTCAAATTTTATGTCAAAATCTCCATTTTTGTGTGTTTTAAACCAATGTAAAGATTCGCTCAGCTGTTTTTATCTCTAGACCCCTGCAGTTTTGATATAGAATGGTTGATTCTATTTTATGATGGTAATGAACATGTTTATCTTCCTTTTCCTACCTTTAGAGCAGAATTCTAGACAAGTTTAGACGTAGCAATTATAGACAAGTTTAATCGTAGAAATGAATGAAAAAAAAAGAAAAAAAGGTTATACATTGAGACGGTAAGAAAGTACATCCTTATTTTACACATCTACCTAAACGTATTTTAAACAGGCTTCGAATCTTTATTCTAAAGATTACCGAGCTGTGACAAACCACAATAATTCATCTGTCTTATCAATATTCAAATGACATTAATGCATATATATAATTGTGATTATAAGGCATAACTTTTCGGACGAACTAAAATTTCATTTTTTTTTCGTTGTTGCTGTTTTCCCCATCCCTTCGGAAGTGAACTTGCTGAATAGATGTGGCTTCAAACCTAGTCTTTTTTGATAGGGCATGGACAATTAATCCCGAGTCACAGAGCCATAGATATAATGATGCGTCTATTGTGTTGTGTTGAGATTTTTGGAGCACACATTAATGTGTGCTTGATTTTGCAAATAATTAACACGGTTGTTTCGACATCAGAATTGTGTTTATAACAAACTAAGGTATAATATGGCCTTTTTGGCTCAACTGTACGGTGGCCGATAGTGGTCTTAACTAAAAGGCAGTACTTCGCGTTTCTTGTTGTTGTTTTATTTGTTGCTGTTATCAAGCCTCGGAGTGGTCTTTCAATCTGATCTCCTCTCGACCAACTCTGATTATATATCGAGACTACGCATCATACCATAAAATACATCAAATGACAACATAGCATAAATTAAATTCAACTGATGTTATTGTTATTCAAGTGTTCTCAATGAGAACAGACGCCAACAATACCACAAAGAATCATAAAAACACAAAAGAATAAAATAAAAGGAATTTACCCTATTGGTATTGAAATTACTCTAATTGGATAACGACCCTAATTGCAACTTAAGTATTAAACTATCCTCAATAACAGGCTTACTTATAGCAACCAAAAAAGGCAAAATGACCAGATGTTATTTGGGGATAAATTTGGTCAAAGGATCAAATAAGATTAACGGCACAGATGGTTAGTTTATGACGTCTGCCCAATTTCGTAATAACACATTAAAGGAATATTTTATTAGACATTAAATTCCGGCATAAGGTTAAATTAACATAAAAATAGTAAAAAGAGCTTTATTACAAAGGTTTAGTAAGGGGAACAGGTAGTAGTCAAGTAATACGAAAATGTTAAATTATTTGAATTGGTAGAATAAATTAAATTAATTTTTAAAACCGGTCGTATAGGTCTTGCAAGTTATGAAACTAGTACAACAAGTAAAGACATCTCGACCGTCATAAGGAATATATGTATTGTCTACATAAACACTGTAGGCAGCGATGTGTTTGGAAATATAACTTGCACTTTTTAGTCATTTTTTATCCTAGTTCTGAGTCAAAATAAGAAAGATTCTGTTCTGCTCTGTACACTGTTAAAAGCAAAAAAAGAAGAGTAATATTTTATTGAATACATTATGAGGAACATAACTACAGGGAAAAAAATAGTCAAAAATCATGGCAAATCATTGGCAATTCCATGGACAGAATAAAATGGCAAATTTTGAAGTATAAAGCAGTCATGACGGACATTGGTCATTCCAAAGAACATGGGGGACCATCTCAAAATACGAACAGGACGAGAATATATTTTAAAACATTTGTTAAGTAATAGCTAAAACTACTGAGGATATGACACTTAGACGAGTTCAGCCGAAACCAAAATTAGAAGTCCAAAAATGAAACAAAGCTGGACGATAAGAATACAAGAGAAAGGAGCTTGAGTCTACCTTCAAAGTTGGATGATTACCACAGTGCATGTAATGCGCTGGTGAAATTTGAGAATAAATGTGGATGACTTCCACAAAGATATTAATAACATGACATGTAGAGTTAAAAAAACAAGAGAAAAAGCTGTCAATGATTGCAACAAAACTGAAATAAAAAATGAAATAGATGAATTATTTGAGGCAAAGTTAACATCAGAACTTTCCAAAATAAACAATCGGATGGATACACGTGCTCAAACCGTGGAAAATTACCTAAAAGTCGCCTCCCAGAACACTAAAAAAACTGAATGAACTGACCACATATCTCTACAAATATACCTGGCATTACCGCTCTCACCGAAAAAGTGAGTAATTTGCAAAGCCTAACAGAACAGCAAAAGCAGACAATAGTGGTTATGAACAAACACTGTGAAGGGCAATTTTAAAACTTGGAAAACCATAGTTGAACTTTTTGTCTGATTTTTGATGGGATTAACCGGGGAGAAGAGTGCAAAACAATAATGGAATTTATACTGCACCAGAAGATGCACTTGAACGTCCATACGATGAACGTTGCCCAAAGGTTACCAAAAACGTCAAAACGGTCGATCCACAGGCAAAACTTGCAGATGAAAATTTAAGGTTTAAAGGAAAACTTTACACTGTGGCGAATATTAACAAATACGGCAGTACAGTAGTGAATGACACTCAGGTAAGATTCTACGGACACCTATCTCCCTTTAGTAAGTTTTGCAAGTCAGACTTTACCATGGAAAGAATTGCATTCAGCTGTGTGAAGCAGGCCTCCAGTTCCTCAAAGCCCAAAAGCAGGGCATTCATGCACCGCAGATCGTATATTACGAGAACTCAATACAGTGCAGATGAAAAGGCTTGGAAAAAGAGTACACTCCAGAAACGATAGAGAGTCGGCACTAGAAATGGTGGAGAAAGCAGTATTTTCCACATTCCAGCAAAACGATACTGTAAAACAGAGATTATTGGAAATTTTTCCTAAGAATATGCTGGAATGTTATCTGTACGAACTCTTTCTTCTGTAAAAATGGAGCTAACAGACAGACTGCTTTAAAATTTAGACGAAAAACCATATGGGTACAATCTTAGAAAGGTCAGGAGCATCATTAAACAGGTGTAGCACATTTAATTTTCCTTGTCGTATATCTGTTGCTGCTGCAGGAGAAAGAGATGATTATTTGAATCAGCTTCTAAATCTAAAAAAGTGCTTCTTACTCAGATTCAAAACTATTCAACGACAAGAACTCTTTCACAAAGTAATAACTCTTTGCGAAAAAGTGATGTCTTAACGTATTTTATTGCAAATATACATGAAGGCATAGATTCTATAAATGATATCCAAAGGTTAATAAACTTCCACTAGCAATAATCTACTTTTTAGATTGGGATATTTCAAAGGTGAGGAACTATAATTGGACCGCTGCCATAGATTCTATAAATGGTATCGAACAAAACCCAACGATGGAAGGATAACATTGCAAAGGTATATGGTGAAATAAATGAAGTGGATATAATATTCATACAACAATCAGATCGGAACACATGCTGGAATACACATAGCAATTTATCGTGTTCTTTTGATAATATAAAGGCCATTTTGTGAAAACCTTTGTCCTCACGCACAAACTGGTGGTCCTGCTTCTCCATGGCTTTTTGGAAACAACCCGTAAATGCGGATTGATAATTTTTAACTAATGCCCTTTTTAGAAACCCAGCGTACAGTTCTGAAGGGGCCCGCCGCCCACCTCGCGCTCTTCTTTCCATGAAAAAGCGGAGCGCTGAATGAAAATTGAACCCCCTTCCCTCTTTTAACGAAAGCAGGACCGCATTTGCCCTCATTGTTACCCCCTTTCGCCAAGTTATTAGGACAATCATAGTAACATGTATGAAACCATGTGCCCCCCTTGGTCAAAGCTTTCAGTAGATTATATAAATAAACAGTTTTTGGGGTAAGCAACTGCAAATTTATCCTTATTTTAATTCGATCTAAATTTTTGTTTTAATTTTTACGTATATTGAATTCGGCTTAACATTATATAGGTGTGTGCGAGGGCAGGTTTCACTGTTGCCCCTTAAGCAAATTTCTCACATAACTAACCACGAAACAATATGAAAACACAATCCTATTTATATCTTATTTTGGCTTAAATACAGGTTATTGCTATACCAGCACAGGTCACATTTTCTTCAACAATTTTATTTTATCATGTATTTATTATGACTGCATTCTAACTTGCGTTGACCTTGATGTGTTAACAACAACAACGTGCATCGCAAGTTACCCAGTACAGTGTCCTTGTTAGCAAATTTTAGATCATTCCTTATCCTGTATTTATGTATGGATAGCGGATCCAATGATTTTCCTCTTTCTTCTTCCTTATACAATAATAACAATAATGACAATAACAACAACAACAATAATAATAATAGTAAATACTAAATAATAATACTAAAGTGTACATTTCTTCAAAGAAGATAGTTGCTGTTATTGTATTTAAACGATCAAATGTATATATCAAAGAAATTCACTGTCAATGTTATCAGTTAAGTCAATATAAAAAGACAATTGCTCCTTGAGACTCCGTTCCAAGTGTAATCAAATGACTGTTCAGTGTAATGCATTGATTTTGTATTTATTATGCAAAGCAAATTATAAGAAGTACATAAGTTTTGTATATGATTATGGTGGAATGGCGATACTTCTACTGTAGCACAGTATAACAATAACAGTTTAAGTATTTAAAGGAAAGGTTTATTCCCATTTAGAGAAATAAATCAGATATGTTCGCATATATGGCTTTAACAATAGGACTATTTCTTTTTGAGAGAGACAGCGTACTTTTGATGTGTTTTTTGTTTCTTGAATATGTTTGTGGAAGAGATGAGGGATTACAACAACGAGAACAGAGAAACCTAGTAGAGAATACAGGTACATATTTAAATCATTCGAGACAGATGACAAGTATTAAATATCTATATGATGCAGATAAGACAAATTGGCAGGTAAAACCCATACGTTATATTGAAAGAATACAACAAAAAGCAGACGTTGCAGCACATATCAAAAGGATTTAGCTGAAGCTGCCTAGCTAAAATTGAGAAACAAATTGCGAACAACATTGAGTTGTGATTGCTTTGTACTCGTACAAATTTAGAAAAGCAACAAATGGTTTTACTTAGCAAGTAACAGTGACGACGCCCAGGGGCCGTCATCGTAACAAGGCAAGAGTTATACTCAGCTGACAACAAAATCACCTGAGATGACACATAGCTTTTACAGATTGCGATGGACAATTGCAGGAAAATAAAATTATAAAACGGTTTCCTTCATGAACTCATTATGACATTGACATTATAACTGAATAAGATGCAAAGGTGCCAAATTCCACTAAGCTTCTTAGAGCTCAGAAAATCTGTATGTTAATATATATATATATATATATATATATATATATATATATATATATATATATATATATATATATATATTTCGATGGTTGCTGATGTAGGAAGACCATTCGAACATGTGTTCGACTGGCAAGCCCATTCAAACACATGTTCGAATGAGCAGTCCATTCCAAAGACGTCATATGGTATTGATAAACATGTTATTCAATAAGTTGCACAGTCTTAAAAGACATTTAAAGGATGCTCACACTTCAGAAGAATGGGAGATGGATATGGAAAAAAACCTATAAAAACACCTTTCACGGAAAGTTTAGATAAATCTTCTATTAAACGTCAAAGAGGCAATATGGATGAAATTGATATACATGCTTGCACCGCACAAAAATCCACTGATTCAGTTACAGCTTTTTTTTCACGGATGGAATTTTCTGACTGGTGTAAAACTCTTTTACCCCCTACTTTTTTTATTTATTTTTATTATTCATTTTTTTTAAATGTATGTTTTAGTTATTTATAAAATCACTCTAATTTTACCAGGTCAAATGTCAAGCAATTATGTGGGGTGATACGCGTGAAGTGACAGTTTTTGTTTGGTATACCTATTCTATACACAACAGACGCATTAAGTCATTAGCGTCAGACGGCCTTAATATGGCATAAATAAGCACAGTATTTTTATCAGCAACGTGGAATAGGGAAGGGATTTAGTATAATGTTTTTGTTAGGCCTGCATTAGTGATGCGGCCTCATGAAGTAAGGCTATGTCCATATGTTTTTTGACAGGTAAACTCCTTTCGGCAAACCAAAGCAGTATCTAAAAATATGGCAGGCAACAATAATGGAATACATTCTAATGAATTTATTAAAATCAGGCACAATATGTAGGAAATGAACAGGAAAAAAAGCTTATAGAAAAGTGAATCACGTAAGTCACTCTGCCTAATTGACCTTATGTAGAAAGATGCTAGAATTTGTATATATTTGATGTGGTTATGATAAGAAAAACTAACCTGTGCAGTTTTCTTCAAAGAGATACAAATCCACCTCAGTGAGGAGATATTTCTGTCAGCGATTGGATGAATTCGTCTTTAAACTCCATGCTTTGAAAAAATGTGAGAAGACGTGAGTGCCGGTTAGCAGAAATATCTGTCACACCCATCTTTGTTACTTGTAACAAAGGAAAACTGCAGAGTTTTTTTCACTGTACGATTGAAACAGCTGAATACGTCATTTAAATATGTGTTCGAATGACAAACATTCACAAGGTGTGCTCGAATTGGCAGCTGCCGTTTGGGGACCCCCTCCCCAGGACGCACTATGTGAGGAACCCTCCCCACCCTCCACCCCCACCCCTATCATGTAACACTGTGTAGTTGAAAAGCCAGAGACGAGAGCAGACCTTTTTGTTCTCCTTGGAAAAATTTCACATTGGTGTTATCTGCTCCGTCATTTGCGCGGCGTTGAAGGCGAAGTGTTAGATCCACAGTAAGTAAGTTTTTTTAACACAAGCCAATTCGCAAGGTGTTTTCGAATGGGCAGCTTATTCAAACATGTGCTCGAATGGCTAGCTCATTCAAACATGCGCCCATACATTTCTCCTAACCCATTTTGCAATATCTATTTTTAGATATATTAGATTGTGTTTAGCATCTTACAAAGAACTTGGAAGCTAAATTGAGGGAAAACCTGGAGGGTATAAATGGGATGAGCGAGAACACATATTGTCATTTCACGTGGTGGATTGTGTGAGTAAGCAATGTCGGCATCCCTTCTTCACAGACGTATAGAGACATTGGTTGATGTCTTCCAAGTGAACTATACTAACTATGTGTTTTAAAAACTTCCCCATTTTGAATGGGATTGGATTTTGCAAGTAAAGAATATGCATAAACACTGGGAAGCGATTGGAATGGCAATTCCAAGAGATCTCTTCATTGAATCTTGAGTGAATGTGAAGAACACTTATGACATTGAATCAGCATTATCAACGCCAATACAATTTGGGGCCAACTATTCAGATAGGATCTTCTATAAATAGAATATAACAGACTCATTTTGGAACATATGATGTCATGGCAATGTTCAACAAGTTTTTT
Organism: Protula sp. h YS-2021; assembly: GCA_949752745.1. Classification (NCBI taxonomy): domain Eukaryota; kingdom Metazoa; phylum Annelida; class Polychaeta; order Sabellida; family Serpulidae; genus Protula; species Protula sp. h YS-2021. Next base: position 83,967,977 of record OX457028.1, read on the forward strand.
TAACAAGTTTTTTAACAATTGTTCAACAAAATGTTTAACAATTGTTCAACAAAATGTTTAACAAGTTGTTCAACATGTTCAACATGTTGTTCAACACTTTCAACATATTCAACATATTGTTCAAAAAATGTTCAAAATGTTGTTCAACATGTTCAACATGTGCTTGAACATGTTCAACATCTTTAACATGTTCTTAAACATGTTCAACATGTTCAACATGTTGCTGAACACTTGTTATTTATAAAAATATGTTTTAAGACTTTTGATCATTTGAAAAGTATGTTGAACCAAAAGGTATAAATGCAACATTTTTTTTGAAATTGGCTGCAAAGTCACATGTAGTAAAGTTATTTCTAAACATATTAGGGCATAGTGTGTCCAATGTCGAGTGTGACAACTCCCTATAGAGCATAAAAGGCACCCGCCCTTAGACGTAACACACATTCTTAGAAAGATAAAAAGACATGAGTTACCAGCTACGACGTCGCCGTGTAAAAAGCGAAAAATTATGACAGAGCCTAAAATGAAGCGAGAACCGGAGAGTAAAGCTGCCACTACAAAGTCCATGAAAAAGATGAGTGTAGACGATTTACCCGTTATGATACCCATTAATGGAGAATACATATTAAATTGGCAACATATCGAAAGAAAGTGATGGTTAACATTCGTGAATATATTACGGATCACACATCTGGGAGGTTATATCCTCCCAAAAAGGGAATTTTGTTGTTATTGAAAGATTGGCAAATGCTGAAGAAGCAAATGACGTCAGTGGATCTTATGCTTCAGGAAATGGATGTGTATAAATGCAGTGACTGTCAGAAAATTGTTGATTAGAAAGTCATTGAGCGAGACGGTGAACGCTGTATGCAGTTTTAACAGTAGGATGAGCTTAGTGGATGCTATGATTTCATCACCCTCAGTGCAGAAGATTGGAGCAAAGTTTCTGAGACTTGACAAGAACTTGAAACTTAGCTTTGACTCAAATAGACATGTACATTTGATATGTAGTTCAAATAAAATTGTCTTTATGCTTGATATGTAGACTATGAAATGAATTAACATTATCAATCTATGTTGATGTGAAGTCAGTTTTTTATAATATTTGCAAACTTATATAAAGTTCTTGTGGGTGGGCACATGTATTAACATAATATGTATTTGAAATATTGGATGTAAAGTTGTGCATCTCATTTTTTGTTTTCACCTTTTTTTGTTTCATGATCAAAAGTGTGATCATCAAAAGAAACCCTACAGCATTAAAAAGGTATTACACTTTTGTTAAGGAAAAACAATAATAACAATTAAAACTATAATTTGGATGATTATGATGATGACCGTGTCTACCACAGGTCATCATGAAGGAAATGGTGAATATGCGGTGTTGGCAGTGGTAATTGTGGTACATGGAGTAGACGTGGTGTGGTGATGGAGTTGCTGAGGGTGGTTGTGAATGTGGGTTTGGTGGATCTGTTCGTTGTAGTGGCAGTGGGGATTGTGGTGGTTTATAAAGCGTATGTCATGGTAGTCTTCTTCCACCACCAACCACACCCACTACATTCACCCGACCAACTCCATCACAACCAACACCACATCCCTCATAACCACCACAACATCCACCATCAGCAACAAGCATTACCTTGACACCCACCAAATCCACCACCAGTATCCCCATCATATCCACCATATGCTCCACTAAACCAACCACCTTGATTACCATTACCTTCCCATCTCTCCTGTCTCCAAATCTGACACCATACCCTCCACCAGCACCACATTAGCCACCACATTCGGCACCATAATCACAACGACCACATTCACCACCATATTCACTACCATTACATACGCTATATAAACCACCACAATCCCCACTGCCACTACAACGAACAGATCCACCAAAACCACATTCACAGCCACCCTCAGCAACTCCATCACCACACCACGTCCACCCCATCTACCACAATTACCACTGCCAACACCGCATATTCACCATTTCCTTCATGATGACCTGTAGTAGACACGGTCATCATATAATCATCCAAATTATAGTTTTAATGGTTATTATTGTTTTTCCTTAACAAAAGTGTAATGGATGTTTATACGAGTTTACAGACATTTCTCATGCATCGATACAGCATAATTCAGCACCGAAAATTTGTATGCAAACGTTTCCTTGTTATGATAGTCGCTAGAAGTAAAGCACATTTTTATCAAGACGGGCAGATAAAGCTAAACAAATGCAACTCGGCATACCTTTTTAATGCTGTAGGGTTTCTTTTCATGATCACACTTTTGATCATGAAATAAAAAAGGCGAAAACAAAAAGTGAGATGTACAACTTTATATCCAGTGCTAAATATGTGTGAAATGTTTATATGTGTGATCACTAGAATTAGTAAAAAGAAAAAAAAAACGACCCGAAACATAGCAGGCACAACTTCATTATACTCTTTGCAAGTCTCCGACTTGTCATGTATTAAGACAGAAGCTATTAGGACGCCATAATGTTCTGGTAATGCGTAAATTTCATACACAAAAAAGGCGTCTTAATATGTTATTCTTTTTATGCAACAAAAGCAACACATTTGTGATTGTTACCTCATCTTCTCATATCCCCATACAAAGTGATCTCAACTTTGATTTAAATTCACGGAGCGACAGCCAACGACACATAGAATATTTATATTTAAGACGAGTGTTGTAATTATTTATCGTACTATCTAATCACTCCATAGATCTTTAAAAACAACCAATTTTATTTCATCTCTGTTGTGCATGAATATTATACATTATAACCGATTGTATAAAGTACTATCAGAATTATTTTGTTTGATATACAAAATTACTAACAAGACTTTATTGTAATTACCTTAAATTACAAATTTTTGCAAATAGAGAAAATTTCAGAAGAGTGAATAAACAAAAGACTATCCAAAATCGAAAAAAAAAATCCAGCAAAGTTAAGATTCCGGTAAAGTTGCTGTATAGAGGTTGTAAAATGTTCGTACCTTTGCACGTACGCTTAAACAATGTCTTGTTGAGCACGATACATATGTTTATTTATGACATATCAAATCAGACATTTCAGGCAGTTTTAAAGTGCCTGGTTCACTCAGCCACTGTGCAAACTGCCTATAATTTGCTGCCAAATTTATATATTTTAACAGCAACGACTTATTTCTTTCAAACGTTTAATGCAGACTTGGAGGCGCATTTTACACACAGTAATGCTGTAGACGCGCTCACTAAAATGGTGTAACTAAACGAGACCAGAGTTTACACGTGGGAGCCCAATTCCTTGAAAGCTAAAAATTAGGGAAATTGGCGAATTTCTTGCGTAAAATAATGACATGACGTACAAGATCCTTGATAAAAGGAAAAAAAACCACACACACACACATGAGGAGGTCATACATCAACAATGTTTTCCATACGAAAACTATAGGAGCAGTAGCATTTAATCAATATTTACAGTTGGCCGAAGAGACTTGAAAAGTGCTAGCCCGAGAAAGTAATCACTTCGAACAAGCTTTTCTGTGCGTACAATTGCCACCCAACAAGGAAATATAACAAGAAATGCACCCAAAATTTTAAAACAACAGAAAAACGTTTGTTTTCACAATCTTATTTATTTAGCAGTCCCCACATTATTTTTGGTTACGACCTATCAATAAGGAAATAGAAAGAGAAATGCAGGGAAAATTTCCAAAAAATAAAAACACGTTTGTTTTCACAATCTTCCTCATTCAGCAGTCCTCACATTAGTTTTGGCTATAAACTGTCAATAAAGAAATGCAAAATTACAGCCCCGCCTTAAAAACAACATAGATTTGATTTCCTTAAGACAAATGCTTTTTATGACTTCTTGTGTACAAAATTTTCAAGCTTCACCTTATTTGTGGCATTATGCTTTGCAAAGAAGGAAATTTATTTTAAATCTTAAAATAGATTTGAATTATTACATAATATATAAAAAAACTAAAAAAAGATGTGCTCAGAAGCGGTTTGTGGAATTTTGTATTTCCAAATAACGATTTTTTTAAATTTTAAAATAGATTTGGATCATTATAAATTGCGCACGGCCAAGTCCTGAAAGCGATGTCACATTGAACAGCTACATACCACGTAATAACAGTAAAATGGAAAAGGCAAATGCACAGGAAGACAGTTTTAAGGTAAAGTCTCTATATTACTTTATTTGATATTGTAGCCTTCATTTAATGCCTTAATTTAAGATTTATATTCAGGTTTCATGTGCTAGTTTTGAAAAAAAAGTCTGATTTTTTAAGTATGACTTGCAACCACACATGCGATTTCATGCGCATTCAGCTTTAATGGTCTTTATGTTTAAGGAAAGAACAGCGTCTGGCAAAAAGCTCATAGTGCTTCTGGTGATTATAGCAGTACTCACTTTATCTGTCGCTGCTTTGGTGACGTCAGGAACATGGTACTTAAAGCACTTAAGATCTACCTGTAACAATATGAAAACGGAACTCAAGGACGGAAAAGAGGTTTGCACATTGTTATTGTCTGTTCATATCAATTAAAACATGTATCCCCATATGGCAAAAATAACACGAAAATAGAAACATGTTTTTTTCTGAGTCTTTTCCAGCTTATTTGTTTGCAATAAGTATGATGCACAAATACAAAATATACTATTTCGAACATTTTCTAGTCAATCGCATAAATAATTCTTTTCACCATAAGCTTTATCACGTTCTTTAAAGCATGAAAAAGAGATAAATCCGGCTTAACTTCACTGTGTAGCTAAACAATATAAAAAACTCAAATGTGGGCATATATACGTAATATTGTAATTGCTTCAGCCTACTGGCAACGCTGTATAATATGGTCAATGCTTTATGCCGACAATTTTTGTTTCTATTCATTTCAAGGTATATTTTATATAATAAGTACTTTTCATATTTTAACCTGTCCACATTAATGTGTGTCAGTGTCTGATATTGTTCTTTCAAATACATAAATGAGAAATAATGTTATTTTTCGAAATTTATAATATTGTAAAAGATATTATCATAAAATTATGTGATAAAGACCATGCGGCAGTCTTTCTTCACTTTGAGTCTAATGAATATTAACTTCGAACGAAATAACGTACTAATTTCCTTTTTTTATTTTGACTACTGCCATTAATCGTTCAGTTCAATCGAATTTAAAAAAACTCCGTAATGGAGTCGAGGGTCTACCAGCTGCTCAAATCTGAGGGTCTGAACACCTGGGATTGTATATTAGGTGTGGCAGAACACATGGATGATGTGCTGCGTGTTAGCAGAAGGCCTGGGATGGTGCCTTATGTTGAAATAGAACACCTGGGGTGGTATATTACGTGAAGACAGAACACATGGAATGGTGCATTGCGTGAGGGCTGAAAACCTGGAATAGTGCATCACGTGAAGTTAGAACAGCTGGGATGGTGCATTATGTGGGGCAGAATACCTGAGATGGTGAATTACATGAGGGCAGAAAACCCGGAATAGTGCATTACGTGAAGGCAGAACAGCTCGGATGGCGCATTATGAGGGGAAGAACATCTGGGATGATACAATACGTGGAGGCAGAATACCTGAGATGGTGCATTATGTGGGAGGGGGAAGTGGTACATTTTCTGCATTATTTAATTTTTATTACTATTTTTCTGTTATTATTATTGTTATTATAATAATAATAATAATAATAATAATAATAATAATAATAATAATAATAATAATAATAATAATAATAATAATTAATATTATTATTATTATTATTATTATTATTATTATTATTATTATTATTATTAGTATTATTGTTATTATTATCATTATTTTTTCTCTATTATTATTATTTAAAACTTGACAGTATGACATTCGATTTGCTGATAACTCAGACGTCACGGAGCACATTGTTGTGTTTAGTAACCTTGGACTAGAATTCATCACAGTCAGAAACGAAGGCAGTGGATACATCACACAAATTGTAACTGTCGATCGTCCCAATGTAAGTATGCTAACCTTCTATATATATATATACTTTCCTGCAGAGATCTTACCCAACACTCTGATTTATAAATTTTCAATTCTGATTAACAAGTTGCCACCATTACATTTCTTCAATTACAACAAGGCAGGTGCAGAATGTTATAAATGACATAGTTTTTATCACTTGCTTATTGACTTATAGCAGCAGCACTCACCATAGCAGGGATATAAATTCTGATATCGTGCGTCATATAATACTGAATGAGAGTCCTTCTTTACTAGCAAGGAAAAGAGGAGCACATACATGGTTGAACTTGCACATGTGCCTTTTGTTCTATGGCATTAACTCTGAAGGACATCTTCGATCTTGCAGAATCCCATGTGCAGATTTCAAGGTTTTAGAAGACAGATTGTCTCAAATCAAAGCGTTAGTCCAGCGTTATGTTTTTTTCAGCTTAATTTTTTCTTTTGTGTGTGTAGTGCTATGAAGTATTTGTTGTTAAATTGAGAGCTCGAGACAAAGCAAAGCTTTGATATTATATTTTTGCCCAACTAAGCCTACCAAAACCTAACCACAAACCAAACCAAAACCACAAAATGCCCTTTTATGTTTAAATATATGCATGGGGACTAGAGCATGGCCACATTCAACGCAGGTACGAGGCCTGTGGGAGCAGTGGCCGATTTATTGTTCCCAACTTTGAGGATGCATACTCCTTCAGGGGTAAATGTGCCAATAGAAGGCACAGTTGGAATCTCACCGTAATTAGGATGCATCTTTGCTAAATGTGTCAAACGTGGGTTAAAGAAATATACACAAAATACGCCTATAAAAAACTGATAGGTTGACGTACCTTTATTGTGACCAAGTTTGGTAGATTTTGATGCGATGGCTGAAATTTTTAGTCGAGCCCCTATAAACAATAAGGCCTCATGGTTAGCTGTTTATAAAACAATACGTTTGTCAGGTAAACTGATTTCCTTAACTATCTAAAATTAATGATCCTTGCAAAGATAAATGAAAGAATAGTGCAAGTAAAATCTGACCTAAATCTGAATCTGACCTAAATTGCAGTAAAACATACAAGGCGCCGAAACATTTAGATTTTTACATTCTGGTTTACGTTTCTTCTAAATGGCATCCACATTTAGTACGCCATAATAGAATCTGACTTCGTGATAAGTTGTTTTCACACTTTTAACATCATGAATTTGATATCAGTGGTACAGTGACGTTGTTTATGTTAGCAATGTTTAAACGTCTCTGTGGGTTCACTGGCTTCTGAGACCTAGAAACGCTAATGATATTTTACATCACAAGAGCTTTACATTAACATTGTTTAAAGTAAAACTCGACGAATAAACATCAGAACGGCGCATCCGCACCTCTAAATGTCATCTGGCTTTAGCTTTTTATGCACATTGTTCACACGCATATTTGTTATGTGGTAGAAAGAAGTTGAAATGAATGTGACAGTTATTTAAATACTTGATCAAAGAATACAAGAAATTGGACTGAATGAAAATCAGTAGTATGTACTGATAGTTGTGGCAGATTATCATCTATATATTCACTTCATCGCATTGTACATATAAACAAAAAATGTTGGCTAAAATTACAATATCTTGGCTTAAGATTCAGGTGGAGGATTTTAGGTTAAGGTTTTCAGTTATCTTTCCAGATCTCTAGCCGTTCTTTCATCGTAGACTCTTACTTCCACAACGATAATTTGTCTCGTATAATATTTGGTATGAAGACGAATTATGCTGATACATAATTTTCACTTTGATATTAATTCCGTTTCAAGGTCGCTGTAAATAGCCTGTTGAAAACACTAGACGGAATATTACTAAAGAGCGCAAACAACTTAAAGAATCGCCGTTGAATTTTAGAGATATTTCTACAAATGGAAATTACGCTCTGGGCTCGTTTTCGGTTAAACACGGAAATGTAAAATAGTGTCTAGCCGCCATTTTTTTATTTCCATGCATAAATTGATGTTGACACTATAGCATCATTGTAGCAACAGCTTAAATAATTCAAAACACACTTCTGGCTACTTTTAAAATCGATAACTAGATTAAAAATGATTTGATATTTTACACATATAGTACCTTTAATGTCTAAGATGGCAATCAAGTCTCTCAAGATTGAATTGCATTTCATGTGCCATTTTATAGGTTTTAAGTATCAAATTGACAGTTACTGCATAAATCTTTGTATGTTTTTGTCTCTGATTCTATTACAGAACATGATTACAATATATTCCAGCCGTTCCAACCTTTGTTTCTTGGCGAATGATGAGACTGGAACAATTGAAGAAGATTTAGAATATTTCCGAACGCACAATGTGAGTTATTATATATAACAAAGTCGCAAACATTTGAAGTTGCTTAATATTAGTCTGTTCTAACTAATATTAAGCTCTTCTGATGACTTGTTTTTTCATGGATTCTGACATCATAAAGAAACCCCAATAGAACACCACTTTTGCAGCGTAGCAATAGCTTTAGGAGGAATTTACGTTATAAGTATAAGTTTCATGAATATCTCAAGTATAATATGCAAGTTCTAGCAATTCAGCACTTTTTGCAAAAACAGCCATAATCAAAATGATGAACTTCATGTAAAATTTAAAGAAGTTTCTGTAATGCTTCATGAATTGTCATTTTTTTTACTTTGAACCTTTTAGGGTGGCAAATTTGATGCCCCCAAACAGAAGCACAGCTATTCTGTGGGAAGCAGAGTTATAGAGACAGAGAAAATACCTGTTCAAATGATGCCATTTTGTACCTCAAGAAACACATACTGGTTAGAAAAACTTGAATACGGTACGTAGAATTATGTGATAGTAAAAGGTACTTGAAAATATTAAAAATTTAAGTAAAAGAAATAATAACAAAAGAACCAGTATGTAAACACACTTTCACATTTATTTTCTTCGCACAATACACTCATAATTTAAACTTTCGTTTGCAGTGTTAGACAAATAATACTACTGCTATGACAGTATAAAATAAACAATTGTGAAAGTTGAGATATACTTATTTCTTAACTGTTTTTTTTCAGAGGCTAGAGTAAAGCGGGATGAAATTCGCACTCGCTTTCGCATTCGCATTAGAATTCGGCGTCTTGAAATAAGCATAGCTGTGAGTTGGTAACTAAGAAAGCAAGGGACCTGAAATAAAAGACATTGGAATACCTCTGTTGCGGTTTTTCTCTTCTATTTACCGCCCGAGTTTATTATTATTGTTACTATTATTATTATTATTATTATTATTATTATTATTATTATTATTATTATTTGACAATGCTTGTGGTGTTCCAACTCAACAAATTTAATGCAATTTAAATGAATGTTTATACGAGGATGTAACAAAAATAATCTTACATTGACGGATTGCTAAAAGAATTGAAAGCCGTACTAGTTTTTTATATTAAATGTCAATATGATATGGAATTATATATGAAAGCAATAATGGTTCTTGTTAATGCTAATTCAAAATCATATATGGTGTTGACAACATTAAACAGAAGATAACTTGATAAAATAAACCAAAATGAACTTCAACAACGAGAGAGAGAACGAAAATCAGAAACAAAAGTGAAGTTATGACAAGGATAAACTTATTATCAATTTTGTAATTGTCAAAACATTAAAGAAGAAAACGAGAAATTACATGTGGAACAACAAATCCATAAAAATTCTGGAACTTTACTTTATGTTACTATTAAATTAAGAGCATAAATATTTATTAGATTTGAATTGTTTTAAATGCAGTAGTGATGTACATTCGACATATCAAGAAAATGTCCGAGTAAACCATTATAAAAATTATATAACAGTAGTCCCTTCCCTGTTTCAAAGCAATAAAGAGTAAGAGAAATCTAATTGACAACTTGCTTCGTTTGTAATTTTAAAGATATTTGTATTCTTTGTGTTTTAACAGTTTTTATTTTTACTTTTTTGTAATAAAAATGCAAATGAACAGCAAATAATGGAAATATACCAACAATCGTTTGAAATAAATCTTTTCTAACAATTTATTGTTTCATTGAAATTCCGATAAAACGTAAATAGACATCAGGGAGAGAGTAAATATGCAATTTATGAACTAACTTGAACAATTAATTATTTATTTGATATTAATGACAGGCAAAAGATCTAACTGACAACAGCCACAATTAAAAGCTCTACTAAGGATTCACAACAGCGGGTGTCATCCAACATAACAGTTAAAACTCACACCGAATGAAAATACACTCTCTTATAACGAAATAATAAGTAAATTTTGCATTATATATCTACTCGTTTGAAAAAATCTTTTCTAACAATTTATTGTTTCATTGAAATTCCAAAGTAACTCTGACGAAGCCTTTGTGATGAAAACCTTTTTTGACGATACAAGGGAGCATATGATAATTAAAAGGAGAGTAACTTTATGTTTGATTGTGTGTTTGTATTATGGGTTATGGGCTGGTGCGCTTTGCATTGGATTCGGACACTAGTCAATTTGGCATGAGGGTTATTTTAAATTTTAGGTGTTGTCAAACGTGCTAGGCAAGGCACCTTTCTACCGAGGCCGCCTTAACAAACGTCAGAACGTCAAATCATATTTTAAAATCTGCAGGTGAATCACAGTGCTTTGACATGGCAGAGTATTTGATTTCAATTTCTAACATAACGGGAACCAATTTCTCCTTTCAAGAAAAAATGTATGGATGTCCCTAATTAATTTCCATTAATTTGAAGGTTTTTTATGATGTACAATTTTTGAATAAATCTCGCAGTCACACTTGCTACAACAAGGTTTTAATATGGAATTACTCAATTGCAGATCGTTGTGGTTACAAAATAAATTCTCAATGGTGTTCTGTATGAGAATGTTGATTAAAAATCTGGTTGAGGACATAATGATTTTACTTATAAACTTATACACTTGAAGCTTAGTAGTTACGTTTACTTATTGATTTCGTTTGAAATGAATGCATCGTGATCACTTCGGCGGTAAATTTTGTCATTATAGGACGTGACTTTAGTTGTTCTCCTGTATGATGTAAATTATTTTTAATGACTTAACGTTATTTCATTAAATATTATGTTCATCATTAAATAAAAGCCTTGGTAATATTTCATAATTATTAGAAACTTCAGACAATTTAATTGTGTTTTGACTTTAACTTTGATTCAAACTAATAGTAGTTGGGTGTTCAATTAACGTTGAAATGCTGTGTCAACGCTGTAAGGTGCCTTCATAAACCTGCCTTAAGTTGTTTTTCTGGAAAGAGTTTTCTTTTACTTTTATTTAATCATGATGGTAATAAAAACGTAGGCGAGAAGCTCTAGAATGATGTTGTATTTTGTTTGTAAAAGCTAACATATGTGCTAAATAATTACAAAAAATAGGGTAGTTTTGAATACGATCCCTTATTGCTGGATAGAGATATATTATATATTAGGGACATATTATATATTATAACATAAAATTTCCTGATATCAAATATTACAAACCTGTCTGTTAGCTAAATTGATTAGAGTATTGGTCTGATAATTCCATGTTCAGTGATTCAAATTCGGCTGTGATTCAATTCGTTAAACGAAAGAAATGGTTTATACAGCACAAAAACAGCTCTGATTAAATTTCATTATTTTATCAACAGTTAAGGGAACATACTATGCTTCTTTGATTAATGATAGCATTAGCATTAAGTTTTAAAATTATATTAATGGGCAATTATCATTTTAGGGATAACAGTGATTAAAAGATATATAACATTAATTTGAAAATGATGTTAGTTAAAGGAAACAACAGCACCTCATATTTGGTCAAGAGCATTTAAGAGCACGTGTTTGGAACTGCACTGAAAGAGTATCTATGAAACTGCTAGCGAAAGGGCTACTATCGGGAAGAATTTACGGACTGGGAGGGAGATAATAGGACATGTGCAAAGGTATATGCTCATATGCTTAGATATAGGATTTGCCATGTGCAAAGGTATATGCTTATATGCTAAATACAAAGCTTGTTAATCTCACTTTTTTCATTTATTTTTAAGTAAAGAATTTTTATTTTTAGGGTTGGATAAATGCTGATAATTATAACAACATTGACAGTGTTAAAGCTACATGTCTAGTGGTAACTTGCAGTGACCTTTTAGTTTAATCAAATTTAATCAAATTTAAATCATCTTGAGAGGCCGCTATATGTATAATAAACAACAAAAGAAATTTTCCATCATGTGATTTTAATCGCAATTTTTTTGCATACGCTTGAAAAAAAAGCTTAACTGGGATACAACTACACCCGATAAATCAGAAAGATACAGCACGTCATGTTCACTTCCCATGGCAATAGTATCAAACAAAAAACATATAAATTCCGCTTGCTTGAAAGTAATCGAAACACACTCTTGCAGTATGAGGGCGTGCGTTATCAAGTGAAAACTCAGGCTGTTTTGACGAACTGTGGGAACGACATGGGGTTCCAGGATTTGCTTTCGATACCGTAGGTCAGTCAGCTTTCCGTTGATGAGACAGAATTCATCTATTAATAAGAACGCAATTTGGCCGAGACCATGGCGCGTGGTTCTAAGAGCAGATCGTGCTTATATACCCAGACAGCGCTAAAAAATACACCTGATTTGAGCGAGTTGCTTAAGCATCCTTCATTCAGATAAACTGAGACCCGTCAGTAAAAAAAATATTTATATGGTCACAAGCTAGTGGGCGTTAATCGTGATAGGTTTTCTAACCCAATACATTCGTTTAGCTGGGTAATCGGAGCGAACGGTAATCCCCTGCTTACCACCCCGAACTGTAATCGAATTAAAGGTCTGACCAACTGAGCCAACCGTCACCCCTTATACATATACATACATGCATGCAGGCATCAATATGGTAGCCGCTTGTAAAAAGTCGACACATTTTGTGTCGACATATTATTTTTAAAGCACATAGTAGAGCAAACAGCAGTCAAAATCAAAGTTAATACATATGTATATAGCTATGGAAGCGGTAATAGGTCGATAAAAAAAGTCATCCATTAGAGTAGTAATAAGACTGCATTCAATAAACTTGAATTAGATGTTTGATATAAATTCTAAACTTAGATATCTATCTTTTGTTCCTATATGATAATTATAACATACTAAGCTCTTTTTATTTCGGTTGCTTTTGTTGTGATTATATCGTAAAACATTAAAATACAGAATGTTGACTTATTGAGAAAAATATATAACATTCTCAGATTGGTGTAAAACAATATTTTACTTATAATATTATTCAAGTCAGGGATAAGAATAGCTATGCAATATACCACCAGATATGTATTAATTTTGATCATACTTTCGTTTACATGGATAATAAAGTTTATTCTATGCGAAGTAATAAGTCGACACAAATATATATATATATATATATATATATATATATATATATATATATATATATATATATATATATATATATATATATATATATATATATATATATATAGCGTAATGCCTAAGGAGACCTCACGTGCTGATTTATAAGGCTTAAGAGACCGCAAAAATTTGGAGACCAAAACCAGGTCTTCTTATTTCTAAGGCCTCTAGAAAATACTTTTCAGCCGGAACCTAACTAGACAAATTCGAAAAGTCGAACTAAAGTGCACATCTTGTATATTTCACAACCATATCAAATACCACTCAGGGAGACCATTTGTTATTGTCATTTTTGGACAAAATCGGCTGTATATGGGCAAACTAAAAGTTTCCCCATATTTAGATAAGTCTATCATATGGCAAAGTTTCATGGAGGATAACGAAACAGATCTTTTTTTTTAATTTTTGGCTTGTAAATTCAACCTTCCTGAAAAATTACACGTGCTTCGGTTTGATTTGTCGAAAATCAAAACAAAAACACAATATCAAATCAAAAAAAATTTGAAGGCGCATGCGCGAAAGATCTGTCGAGACGTCATTTTTATTGCATTTTGCCTCGTTTTTCAGTAAGTATAAGTTATACTATTAGAAACAAGTTGCAGTGACAATCAATGGTCAATATTGGTACTTACTTGAATAAACTCTGGATATTTGGTATATTAGGAAATATATTGGATATTACATTTTCTGGAAAGTGGATACGACGATGACAACAAATAAGCAATTCGCACTTTCAGGTCGTTTTTTCTGTCATTGCTTTACATCCGTATCTCAACTGAATGAAGTCGAAACGCAAAAAAACTTTTCGGCAAAAGTCAAAGGGCAAAATTGGCTTATTGGTTGATCAACATCATTTGCTCATCATCATCAGGAAGTATCTATGTTCTAACTTTACTGGTTTAGGATAAACAAATAAGCCAAATAACACTTTGAGCGTTTCGAATACACTGAATTTCGACTGCGAGGGAATCGGGCAAAAATGAAAGAAATGATACAGTAACTTAGGTTAAATCCGCCTCTGCCTGTAGTGTAGCCACCTCCCGAAAACAACAGTTATCCCTAAAATGATATTTTTTTGCCGAACCTCCCGACACCTGCTACTGGTTCTCGAATGCAAAATGCTGAGCTGCTATGAGTAAACTGTAACTACACACATATAAAGTCGGATTTGTGGTCACAAGTAATCCTTATAAGTCACTTCGCACTTTCGGGTCTTTCCGGGTAAGGTGTCGTTTCGACTGCAATTTTTAGGGATAAATTATAAAGAAATAATCAGGAAAAACATCAAAATTCTAATTTTCTTTCAACATGCACACTTTCAAATTTATAAAGCCATCATATGATCTTTTAAAATCTATTTTGCATATTATTCAGTCGCTTTCATAACCAATGTGTAAATATGTTTCTGGCAAAATGGAATTTTGTTGATTTTGCCTTTTTTATCTATCATTTTCTTATCCTTACCCCAACTGAATTCAGCCGAAACGAAATAGTTTTTCGGCAAAAGTCAAAGTGCGAATTTGCTTATAGCTCTTGGCAGTCATTTTGAAAAGCGAGTTGTTAGTCGTACAGTTTGCGTTTAAATTTGCACTTATATTTCGGGATGATAGAATATAGTGGCCAGTTACAGCTCGAACATCCTGCCCAAAAAATATATCGGCATTGTATGTTCCTAAATTACGAAATATTACTTCGCACAGAACAGAAAATATGTGTAAAATCATGTATTTGCTACATGTAAAAGCATTCCCGGCTCGCGTCTAAAACACGAGAGCTTTTGCGCAAAAACTATTGAAAAGTGACAGAGGTTACTGGTAGAAAAACATAGAAGACATATCGAAAAAATAGAAGAAATTTAACTTCAAACTATTTGTTGAAAGCTTTAATAATTTTTTAAATAGCATACTGGATGTTAACAACCCAACCGGTATTTGGTGCAAGAAAAAATTGACGAATTTCTCTATCATTTCTTTCATCTTTACCTGGTTATTTTTATTCAAAACGCAGAATATTTGCGCATTTTAATGGAAACGCCTAAAGTGTGATTTGGCTTATTTTTACGTAGAATTTTGCCTTTTTCAGATATTGAGTTGCCAAGCTAGTGAAAAACCTGTCACCGCATGTACCTAGCTCCAAGTCAGCTCTTCATTATTTATACTTGGTATACTCCTTTGGAGCTAGGCATGTAGCTAACTCCAAGAAGCGGTACGTTAAAAAGTTTTAACGTATCGCTTCAAAGCCTCGCCATATAACAATAGGCAAGTTCACTGTGCTCGCTTTGAGGTATCTCTGTGGCGATTTGTGCTAGAGTCAACGTTCCATAAGTCTTTATTGGCATTTGCTAAAGGCTCTCAAAGTACAATAGTAATGATATACAACTTCTGTGTTACACTTTCTTTAAAATCTCCCGCAATAATTGACATCTGTTTGTATACACAGTCTTAAGGAACTAAATCAGTGCTCGAAAACCGCGCACTGATTTTAGAACTGTGTGCTATTTTCGGATTTTAGTGCGCGATTGTCAGATATTGATAAAAAAGTGAAATTACAGTAAACACGCTTATCTACTAATTCTTATTGCTTAATGCTCTATTTTTTCGTCTTTTGTGATCTTCCAATTCACTGGTTGCGCTGTATTTTCTCTGATTTCTACGTGCAGAATGCCGTCTGAAAATTGGAGTCTTTCAGTGGGAGTCCTTGCGCCTTGATAACGGTTAAAGAATCCACCTTTTCTGGGTTAAGGGCAACTTCCGGGGTAAGCTGCGAAGGGACGTTTTGATATCATTTTGAAGAGAAAAACAGCGCTCAAAATCCGAAGTGTGAAGCGGCAAGGTTATTGCGAGTGCTGCGAGTTTATAAGATTCGAAAACTCTTCTTTATGACACTTGGACATAAGTGACCACATGTTTGCTAAAAAGCAGGATAGCTTACGTTTGAAACCTGGTTAGTACACTTTAAAATGTTGTCAGTAGCGCTTATAAACTTTTAAAATCAATTTCAAGCAAACCTCCTCGTACGGGTCTTACGTTAACTGGCAACAAGATTTTGTGGCGCCATAGCAATTCTTTAGCTAAACTGACACGCTGAGAAAGAGAAACACTGATAAAAGAATAAAGGAGTTTTACAAAATAACTTAGAATCCAAAAACAAGTTTATGGAAACAAACCTGTGTTGTCACGTATGTGTCTTTGGTTCAAGACAAACTGTTTTGTCACTTATTGTGGAGAAAATATTGGCTGAAGGCAATTCTTAACGGTCTGTCCGTCCGTCCGTCTGTAAACTTTTTTGTCCTGACGTTATCTCAAAAACTAGTTATCGGAGCTTCACCAAACCCTACAGGAAGAAATTATATATAGGGTAGATGTGCAACGAGTGGTTTGATTTGTCACGTGACCTTCGAGTTGGGACCTCTAATGGTTGGGACCTCTCACTTGTCGGGCGAGCGCCGTACCACTGAGCTAATATGAGATCACTGTTTAGTTTCGTTTTAGCACACGTATTGCATTGAACGATCTATTGAAGCTTAAGAATTTGTTGTTCCTTCATCGGATCTTCATCACACCTTACAAGCAGAAAGGATATATAGTGTAGATATGCAACGGGTTTACCTTGTCAATTGTCTGTCCGTCTGACCGTTCATCGCACTTTTCATTTTGTGCCTATGATGTCATCAATTATGAGATAAGACCGCATATAATTTTTAAAACTTAATAACTCGAAAACTATTGAACCTAGCGCTTCAGCACAACATACATTATGAGACTACTTTTAAGCAAGTGACTATAGCATGTGTAACAGAGACGTGTTAAAAAGCTGATTATTAAATGTTGCATAAACGACTTTAAAGTCAACGACATAAATGCGCGCAAGAAATTAAATAGCAGACGAAACTGTAGTTGTAAAATTTTAGGTTTATTTTGTCACATATTCGTCTCGCCATTTCGTCACACCTAAATCTTTATTTTGTCCCAGCGATATCTCTTAAAGGTAACTCGTCCACAGTGATATAACTGCTATTGGCTGAGGGCTATGCATCTCCGATGCCTATGTTATTTCAAAGAATTTTCCAAGTTTCGTGATATCGCTATTCCCTCCGCCTTCGAATTCCTCTTTAGGAAAATGGGCGCATAGATAAACAAGCGAAAGACCTGATTAAATCCGTACTCTCTTCTGGAAATCTTTTCCTGATTTTAGTAAGGTTTTGTAAGAAATCAGTTTTTATTTTCGCAACCTCTGTTTTGACTTTTTCGTTGAAGTCTGAAATATGGTGACCTTTCAAAGTATTTCAGCGTTTACCATCACTGGACAGATCAGAATGAAGTCTGTCGAAATGAGTCATTTTTTTACCTTGCAAATTTTCGATTAGTTTAGTAAAGAGTGAATTTTCATCAAAGCGAAGCGAAAAAATGTTCGTTGTAGTTCATAAACGCGGTGTATTTATCGTCAAATTAATTATCAGACAATGGTGTGTAAAATAAATTTCGGTCCTTAGCGCATTTTCAGTGTGCAAAAACTTCAGTGTGCACTGTTTGTGAAACAATGCGCGGATTTCACAGATCAATGCGCAATGGCGCACATCGCGCACCTTAAATAACAGCACGTTTTGTAATTATCCACCCGAAAAAAATTAAATTGATATTTCAAGAACCTAAAAATGAAAAGTTAAATATTGTGGGTGTACAAACTAAATTTATATGTAATTCTGCATCTGTCAACTATTTTAGTATACATTTTACAAAAAACTGTAACCCATTTTTTAAAATGTTTGGTCACTTGACTTTTGTCACGTAACATTTAAACAAACATTTGACAGGTCGATGCGGAAGCTAACTTATCTGCACTTTTATAAACAAATGAAAGATATACAACTCACTAAACATTGTGCCTGTTTTACAAAAAAAGTGTATGGGCATTTCTTTCTGTAAATGTTTAAAGAGTAGGGACTGGTATGCAGGATTTGTGCCTCAGAACATATGAAGTTGACCCCTGTTAGTGGAACAATGAAATTCTTCGTAGCTCAGACAGAGAGATATACGACTATTTGCTACCTCCGAAAAGAATTAATTTTGAGCCCCTGCTTAGGATATAAAAAAGTATTGATATATTGACATATTCTGTTTATGGTCTCCCAAAGTTGTATTTTAGTTATATATATATGAGTGAATGTATGTGATGCACACTTAGCCTGCCCATTTACCCTTTTTTATGTATGGTCTCTCTAGTTGTTAATTTCAGTGTCTTTTAAGATATACGAACGGCCTCTCTATGATGGCATATTCTGAGTATAGCGCGATCATATTAGGTCTCTCTGTTATCTTTGAATTTTTTTAACAAAAATGTTTGTCATATTTTCTTCGTTTCATCACAATGGGTTCTTGAGGTCTGTTAGAAGCTTCATATCGATCTTTGTTAGATTTTTCTCGTTCAGCCAATAAACGAAATACTGAATTTTACCATTCATGGTTACGAAGTGCTGAACTTTACCTTGTTGTTTCTACCCTTTTCGGAGAATCACTTTTTTATTCTCTTGTCCTTGCTTTGGGTGCCGTGACCTCTCAGATTGGGGATTTCACGATGCTAACATTGTCAATAAAACCATCAGCACATTTTTATCCAATTTGCATTTGAAATAAACGTTTTAAGTCTTATATACTGCGACCGGGGTTCATAACGAGAGACCCTAAACTGCCTAGAATGACAAAATAACAATATCTGTAAACTCTCTGTTGAATGTTGACAAAAAAACGCACACAAAATGTACCACTATTACGGAGTCTCCCTGGCCTTACGAGTCGAGGATTAATTTCTGATTATGCAGATATTGAATGTTAAAGTTGCGAAACTGATTTGATACTACACCAGTAGTCTTAAACAAATCTAAGAAAACACCTCCCCCCACAAGACTATCAATATCAAGGCCCAAATCAAATCGCTGCTCATTATCTACTTTTCAAACTACTTGGACTGACGCTAAATTCTCTTGTCCTAGAGTAACTGCGTAATTATATTAACCGTTTTTCTATAGCTGTCTTCTTTCAGGAAACTCTTTTCTCGCGGTTTGTTTCCTTTCACATGAGTTGTCAGTTAGGCTACGGGACGATCTGATTGTGCTTTCCATTGCTCTTTTTGCGCATTTTTTGTTGCACAGGGCCGAATGCTAGCCTTCGATTTATGCAAAGTGAGAATCATAATTTGCCTTCCATCAAAGGTTTCAACCAAAATAGTGACGCAAGTGTCGCTAAGACAGTGATTTGTGTATCCGACTGTGTCCTTTATCGTGGAATTAGAGGTAAACGTGACTATCTAATTGTTCAACAAGACCTAGAAGCCTTGAATTCTTGGGAGAACGATTGGATAATGGAATTCAATCAGACAAATGTTTTGTGCGCAATATTAAAAAAGCAGTATACAAAACAAAATAAATATTCATTGAGGAACACAGTACTCTAGACTCGGAGATGGAAGTAATCGCTTGTCAGGTGTTGGATCCCCACCTAAAGTGCCAAATCTTTAAATTAGAGTCCGTGCAGCGGGAGGACAGTACGATACGAGACAAACAGGTTTCATAACAACAGTTCGTTCACCGATATGCTCAACGAACTTGAGTGGGACTCCCTGCAGCAACACAGATGCAAATCTTGCCTCACATTGCTTTACAAGATATCAAATAACCTCATAGACATGTCCAATTCTGATTACTTGATTCCCCCTACCTTGACACATTATGGCAATGTCGTATACTTCAAAAGAACCTTTCCGTCTACAAATTATTAAAAAAATCACTTTTCCCGAGAACCATAGGACAACGGAATTCACTACCAGCTAATGTAAAACTATCACCATACCTAGAATCTTTTTAAGCCGTTATGATTGGGTTGTCCACCCACGAGCTTCCGAAATATTAAATAACATCTCAAGTTTTTAGATTGGTTTGGTTTTTTTTGTTGGTTAAGCGTTTCTGCACACAGCCACACACACTTAGATGATGATCTATGGCAAACGCTTCACGCTGAAGGCCAATGTGGTTTTCGGTGATGAAAAAAATCTGAGCTGTATAAATTTCGTAAATCTTCTCCATCAATATCTGCGTGGTGATCGGTCCTTACTTTTCCTATTTTCTTCAAATGGAAAATCTAAATCGGGCGGTAAAAAGATAAACTACTTTTTGTTAAAAATATGAATGTCGAATCAGTTACAGATTGACACGAGGCTATTAGCATGCAATTGTTAAGAAAGAATTTAGTAGGCAGCAATGAATCAAATCTACCGGTTTGTGATTAGTTCTCAATTTTAAATCCCTCACTTGCCTTGCATTCGTTTGCAGATGTACATCTTCATCACCCTTCCTCATGATTGCTCGTTCGTTTGGCCCCATCAGTCAGATTTACACATGTTTCCAGTATGTTTTTGTACGACTTTTTGGATGGTCGTTTTGCAGCTATTACAGTGTGGCCTTGACCTACGTAAATAAACATGTCAAAAAGGTGCGGAAGCCTGTTTTTTTAATTAAATTTACATATCATTTGTACATTTTTACAGGTTCTCTTCAATCTGTCATTCTAAATTTATATTGTATTTACATTGATTGATGTCTCTTATTTAAAACCACGAGCCCATCATGGCAGAGACCAATTACGGTTTTTACGACAATCTGATGTGTCTCAACCCTTTTTCTCTAAGACGTTTACAGAATGTCTTATGACATTCAGACTCTCAAAAAAACATACACAATGGTCGCAGAATGTCTTAAGACCATGATTTGTTGAGCTATAAACAAGAAATTACACCGTATACAGCTGATGAGGGCAATCATATGATTGCTTGTTCGTTAGACATGATTTTTTTGTAAAAATAACAGGTGCTTTTACCTTTGCGCAGCTTGACTCAGTTTGGTTTGTTTACAAAACTCCAGTCAAACGAGCACTAGGTAGTAAATAAACCTGAGCATCATGACATGGACAGAAGTAAATTCAGGGTCTAACGCATATCCTATCTAAATAATCGTCGTTTCTGTGGAGCTGGCAGGTCAAGTTCGAGTAGGGTTTTGGTCATTAAGCTTATAGAGTGTGACTTGTAGTCTTGCACAAAAAAGCGTGCCGTTCTACGCTGGACTTTCTCCGAACGCTGAACGTCCTTTCGTAGGTATGCGTCCGAAACTGTACATCCATATTCAAGCATAGACTGCACCAATGATGTTTGTTTTTTTCCAACAGTAAAGTGGCAAGAATCGGAGAAATATTTTGCAAAAAATTCCTTATGACACTTTCTTTACCAACCGTTTGTGGTATATGCTTCACCATTTGAGATCGTCGGATATCTGCAACCCAAGATATGGTTTGTCAGCACGACTCCCGACACTGTTAAGCTGTATAGACTATGGAGCATATATATTTAGCCAATTCGCATTTTGACTGACACCCACAGACAGTTCATGAATTGCCTAAAACCGTCAGTGAATTCATAGATTGACAGAATTCACGTTTCGACTGTAACATATATCACCCCTCGGCCAAAATTGGCCTAGGGGTAATATAGCTTAAAAGGATCATCACGAAATTTTGTGCAGGAACTTATCAGGTAAAGATCTAGGCTGGTATTGATTTTGGCTGGGTGGCCATCTTCTTTCTTGACACCAACTTCTTGAAAAATACGATAGCCTAAAACGTACTCAGGGAGTAATCAGGTAAAGTAGTAGGTTGGTGTTGATTTTGGGTCCGATCGCAAAATTCAAAATGGCTGCAGTGCGCCATCTTGAATTTTTCGTGAAGATCTTCCAAACAGGATAAGTGAAAAACTACTCTGCTGATCATCAGTAAATTTTAGACACAAATTTACCGAGTCAAAATCTCAGCTAGTATTGATTTTTGGCCCGATCGTAGAATTTAAAATGACTGCAAGCTGCCATCATGAATTTTTCGTATAAACACGATAAGTGAAAAACTGCTTGGACGATCATCATCAAATTTTAAACACACATTTGCTAGGTCTAATTCTTGGCTTCTATTGTTTTGAGCCTAATTGAAAAATTCAAAATGGCTGTCGGCCGCCATCTTGAATTTTTCGGTTACATTTCTTGTAAACGCGATAATTGAAAAAGTCCTTGGCCGATCATCACCAAATTCTTATATGCGCATTTACCGGTTACAATATACCCTCGAGCAGACCTGTACGTGGGCCGAGGGGAGATTACCATCACTGATGGCTCTTGTGCGTGTAAGGTTTTATATTGGGGGTATATATGCATTGCGTCGCACTTTTTGGCGTTAAGGCGCATATCCCAGGTCAAGACCCACTGTTCCAGTACTATCAAGTCCTTTTGCAGAATAATTCTTCTTTTTTCGAATTTGTCTATATAGTAAGTAGTCGTCTGGAGATAAGTGACCCTGGGATAATACACTTTCCAGTAAGTCATTTATATGACGGAAGAAATAGAAGTGGTTCCAACTTTCTAGACTGTAACCAAAATTTATCAAAATTTAGAATGTTCATGTGCTTGCCGCGTGTCCTTCGTTATCTCAGTAAGTTCTGAGGTTATTCAAATATCAAAGAGTCTTCTCTTGCGCCATTGCACGGATTCTTGAGTACTGAATTTGGTATTATTTCGAGATTATTAAATGGCATGGCGGTCTAGAGGTTTACAAAAGTATTGTGCCCAAAAAATTATTTGTAAAAAAATTCAAAATCAAGACAAAGTCATAAGTTTGGTATATAAATATAAATACCCCGTGGGAAACACAGACGAATAAAATGCGTATATATTACATGGGAAATCCCATAGTGGGTTTGCCCAGGAATACCAATGCATATTACACGTCGGCGGGAGAAATTTCCCACGTATATTCCACGCATAATATACGCATGTGTGCTGTGGGAAATAAGAGTGAATATATACGATGCACATTTGGTCTCCCTGTTTACTATACATACATGGTCTCTGTTTGTGTTATCTATGGTGTCTTTTAAGATATACAAAAGGTCTCCCTATTTTTGATGGCATATTCTGTGCATGGTCTCCCAAAGTCGTAATATATTATTTTATACATTTACTTATATACACACCCAGACATGAGGTGATTTTAGTGGTAGAATATTAGGTGTGGATCTTAATGTCATGAAGTATTTACCACACGTCATATGAATATGGCATGATTTATGACATTGTATTGATAAATGTCATAAGTATTCAAATAAAACACACACAAAAAAGAAATCCATTTGTAGCCGTTGGATTGTGGTTTCACATCCAAGCATGCGCGACTGTTTTAGATTAATTTTAATGGTGCAGAGTCAGCTGTAAGAAATAATAATAAAGAAAGAAATAATAATAATAATAAAACATCGCACCAACACCAAAGAGGAATTCTCTTTTCTTTAATATTTACTTTACTTAAAGCTTATCAACGAATTAGTCTTTTCATGAAAATAATAACTTCCTCACTGAGAATGTGATCATCTCTGTCTTATCGATTTCTAGCAAGTCGTCTTTTGACAAAGCATCATTCCCGCTCGCCAACAAGGAAAGGTACTCCGGTTTCACGATACTATGGGTCCTGCGCATGACGAGTCGTGTGACTTGCCACGGATGACTATACAATTTGATTGTTGGTAGAAAATGGGGATTCCAACGTTTTTTGCGTGATTGAGCTTCACTATGAAGGCAAATAAAAACTTAGATTACCGTTTCCTGCCTTTATCGACATATCCATGTTACCCAGAAATCAACTGCTGACGGCACAGCAACCATACTCCTTATATACAGGCTGGCAGAACAGCAGCCGCTAATTGAAAATGCGACCAATCGAAGTGTTACGCGCCTAAACCACGAACGAATAGTACAATACCTGCCCGAAAATATAGGTTCCAAATGACGAAAGAACGAAAAAAGATGTTTTTGTAACGATCACAAACTTCTCTACAAAACGGCAGTATCGGTTGCAGTCTCTGATATTGCTAAATATTTGAAAATTACATGAAAATTTTGTGCTAGGTAATAAATCACATCACAAGTTTCGCGCAAATTTCGCTCATTCTCTACTTAATAATACATAAGAAAAGGAAGAGACTGCTCTCGGCATTCTGACAACGCACACATATTTAAGATGTTACAATTAAACACAGTGGTGCGTCAACTACATGAAACACAATTCTATCATTTTCCAACCACCATACCACACCACCCAGCAACACAATAACACAATTGTGCTCCAAGTGTCATTCTTGCGAACATCAAGTTACTTAAACAGACGCATAAGTTATCGAGAGAACATATGGATTGAGTTACCCTATTGTTACAGAGTTGACACAATATTACATTAACGGGGTGAGAGTGTCGTTAAACTAATCAGTCCATAAAGCAATCATGACGCTGGCTATATTTCTAATCGATTTTCTCTCGTCCTTCACTATCAAATGACTGATTTTCAACACATACAACATGTATATACATGAAAAAAAATTTTTAAGGCCACCTTATCCTTTTGTCAGAGTTTTGGCCTTGAAATCCAAACTTATGTCTGTGGCCATAAGAAAGGAATTTTGTTTTTTCTGTGAAGTATATTTTCTGAAAGCTTTAGGATGGGTAAACAACAGATTTTACGTGCGGTATCACTCATTTCCAAAGGTTGCCACATAATTATGGAGAATAAGACTTGGTTTTTAAAACCTAAAATCAATTGCACTAACACAAATGAATATGCTATCCCGGAGATATTGTGTTCCTTTTGTGCAAGATCTCGCAAGTTAAGACTCAGCTTCGTCTGTAAGACTGTGCTAGAGTTCCATTGTTAAAAATCAGTTGTAGCAAGTTGTTTATGTAGCTTCTAAAATTGATTTTTGTAATTTGCCAAAAAATGAACTCAGAGAAAAAAACATGATTGAAGATACTTTGGACTTCTTTGTGTATCAAAATCAGCTTGTTGTATGTTTTGATGACTGTTCCTTTTGTGACAAAATAATATGACTATTGGTTGAAACAAGAAATATGTTTTCATAGCCATCCAGTTAGGACGCGGGCAAAAGATTTGCCAATTTTCATCCCCTTTCCCCTTTTCAGCTTCTTGCTGCCAAAGAAAAGTCTGCTGGAAATGTGCAGGTAAACTGAATAATGTTGTTCAGAAATTGATCGTCGTTTACAGTTGCGTATAGACGGGTATATTCACTTCACTGTTGATTGGTTTTATTAATTTAATTGGTTCAATATAGGGATTAACATGAAGACTTTTCTGCAAACCAAAAAGGCCTTATCTTAGTATGTATCTCACTCCTGTCATTGAACCAAACAAAATTATAGATAATTAAATTATCAATAGTTTGAAGGACTTTAAGGACAATCTGTTCTTTGAAATCCTTAAAGCTTGTAATTTATAAGGTATAGGAAAGTTGACTTGGCCGGTTTAGTTATTCTAAAACATTGAGATATACATCTGTCCATTACGGTGTCAATTAGTTAAATTTTAAGAGTCCATTTCTTTCCTTTCAGGCAAGGCGAAGATTATGAAATCCACAAAGAGTGTCGAACACTTATCCAGAGATGAACAGTACAAAAAGATACGAGCGAAAGTGACCAACGAAAGAAAGACAGTAAACAAAAATCTTGAGGTACTGTTACCAAAGAAACAGCGGGTTAACCTAGGTGATAAAGTTGAAGGATGATGGAACACTTGTCTTAAAAATACCAAATCTTTCAAGTTTGCGGGCCTTTAAGTTTCTGACTGGCACATATGTCGTCGCTACGCTACGCTACGAAGCAACAAGTCGCTTCATTGCAGTGTAACCCCTTTTTGGCAACGTTCCAACGACCAAATAATTCCTTCGTCACACTTCGTCCTTCGTCATATTAAATGCCTGTCTTTGAGTACAGTATTGAATTATAAAAAACAATCGAACCGAACCAAAATTTTGGAATTCGGTTTTCGGTTCTCACCCAACAGAAAAATTTTGCTCGGATTTCGCTGAAACCGGCACATCCCTACTGTTCTCAAATAAGAATTTTGAGTATACTTATCGACTGATAGCGTACTTTAACGTTTATTTGTGGATCCCCAATGCCAGACTTTGGTAGACCATGCTCGAAGAAAGAAAATAGGGAGACCTCATGTATATTCTTTGCATAAAATCATTTCTTGACAGACTCAATGCTTTGCTTGTGAATATTTGTGACATTGTAGGGCCCCACAAATGATTATGAAAACTGTAAAATAAAAGATAATGTGTAAATTCTCCTTATGTACCATAAATGTGTATGGCATATCTCATTCGCATCAACAGTGTATGGATTTTTACGGTGCCCCTGGAATCTATGGTCTAAGCAACAATCCAATAAAAATACTTCATTTAACTTCATTTCATACTTTTTAAATTTTTTTGTTACTTTCAATAACAAGAAGCACTAGCATAACACTCCGGAATACACAAAGACATCAGAAAGTGGACATCCATTTCGTGCGTGCGAAAAAAGAGACAGAGTTGCGGGGGGAGAGGATGTCTATCCGTGTGAGTACGCTATTGTTAAACTCTATAATGAAGGCTCAATTTTGTGCGTGCATGGGGGGAGAGGGGATAAAAAAAGTAGCAAATTTTCGTGCACGCACTGAAGGAATGCCCCAAGTCTCGAGCACGTTCTAAAGGACTAAAAAAACCACGGGGGAAATTCACGGAAAAGGGAATTGTACGCGTGCACGCATCCCATAGAAGCATCCAGCCTATGGGCTATCCCTATAATAACACCTATTGTGAGATTTTAATGTATCACGGTATGCATGTATTTTTGTTCTTAATATTTATTGCCTATGTGCCTGTATTTAAGGGGTTAGAGTTAAAGGTAAATAATAATCAATGTGTCATTGCTTCATGGTTGAAGACTTCCTGTGTGAAGTACAAATAAAAACAGTACACGATATTTAACTTCTTGTTTTATTAACACTCTCAAAAATGGTAGTACCTTGATCAGTTTGACATCGGTTTTTAGCACCCAGTATATTTAATCAATAAATATATGACGTCTTGCACCCCGTCAACAATTTGACCTCACTGTGATCTCACTGTGACTTAACAACAACCACATGCTCTTGTCATAGTATGATGTCACAGTGAGCTAAATTGTCATAATGTGCCATTGGGTAGAGAAACACAAGGTCCCAGCACTGATAACTCATGATGGTCGCTCAATACACAGTCGTCGTTTCATCCCGTACTCATGACGCCTTCGGCACACTCATGTTGCGATGAGGTAACTTGACGTTGTTCCTTGTCAGCATTGCCGCAGTCTCTGCGACCTCTGAACTTGGCGTGTCTCGTGATGATTTCGTTCTTTCCTTCACATTGGGCCTGAAATAGAACGCCTGTGTCTCTAATTAGGTATGCTACCGCTGACTAGGTGCAAACGGCGGCAACGAAACTACACTTGCCACCACGAAGAAATAAGCAAAAAAGTCTTACTACTTACTACTTAAAACCTAGCAGCTACAACTAATTTATAAACTTACATTATTTATTGATTTTAATTTACTCAAAACAATAAAAATTTTGGTTACCGGGTTTTACCTTTAGGCACCAGACTTGCATTGTTAATATATGTTCGATCATTCTTTTGTATATCCATGTCTTTTACACCATTTAACAGCCATCTAAATATTAGTTAAGTTAAATGGTAATTTTTCATAGGGAGACCATGGTATTAAAACTCCCACATACGGGGACCAAGTGGATATAGTTGCTTAACATTTTTTCTTAAATGAAATTGATAGTGTGGTTTTGCAGTTTAAAATATATATATATAAACTATATAAAAATAATTCTCGGGATTCAATATTCAATATTCAATATGTAAGTGTACCTAAAATCCGAGAAATAATTTTTTTAGCACTTGTACTAGCAGTATTAAGTTTTTATATATTGCTAAAGGGAACAGGACAGTTTGCTCAGACAATTCTCTCCGACATTTCCCCCTGAACAATTCCCCTCGTAGGACAATTTTACTTTTCTTTGCATTTTTCTCTCTCTTTTTAACAAATTATTGCCCTTTTATCTTTAAATTGGAGGCCGTGTGATTGTCCTTTCTACATTGTCGCACTTTATTTAAAAAAAAACAACAACAACAACAACAAAAGATGAGGACCACCTTGTTTTGTTATCACCGTACTGCCCATTTCCCCCTACTTAAAACCCTTAAAGCTACAACTAATTTAAAAATCTACCTTATTTATTGATTTTAATTTACTCAAAACAGTAAAAAGTTTGGTTACCGGATTTTACCTTTAGGCACCAGGCTTGTATGCATTGTAAATATGTGTTCGATCATTCTTTTGCATATCCATGCCTTATGCTCCCTTGAGCAACCATCTAAATATTAGCTAAGTTAAATGCTAATTTTTCATAGACAGACCATGGTATTAAAAATCCCACATACGGAGACCAAGTGGATATAGTTGCAAAATATTTGTTTCTTAAATGAAGTATAATAGTTTGGTATTATAGTTTAAAATATATATATATAAAATAAATAAAAAAATTTCGGGATTTTAGATATGCTTATATATCCTTTATTGAATGGCCTGCGACGGCGTCGCAGACAACATTCAATATGTAATATGCAAGTATACCTAAAATCCAATAATTTAGTTTTTAGCACATGCACTAGCAGTATTAAGCTTTTATATATTGCTAAAGGGAACAGGACAATTTGCTCAGACAATTCTCTCCGACATTTCCCCCTGAACAATTCACCTCGTAGGACAATTTTACTTTTCTTTTTATTTTTCTCTCTCTTTTTAACAAGTTATTGCCATTTTATCTTTAAATGGGAGGCCGTGTGATTGTCCTTTCTACATTGTCGCACTTTATTTAAAAAAAAAACAACAACTAAAGATGAGTACCACCTTGTTTTGTTATCATCGTACTGCCCATTTCCCCCTACTTAAAACCCTTAAAGCTACAACTAATTCAAAAACCTACTTATTTTTTTTATTTTAATTTACTCAAAACAGTAAAAGGTTTGGTTACCAGGCTTTACCTTTAGCCACCAGGCTTGTATGCATTGTAAATATGTGTTCGATCATTCTTTTGCATATCCATGCCTTATACTCCCTTCAATATGTAATATGCAAGTATGCCTAAAATCGTAGAATTTCATTTTTAGCACTTGCACTAGCAGTGCTAAGTTTAAACATATTGCTAAAGGGAACAGGACAATTCCCCAGTCAATTCTCCCTGACAATTCCTCCCGAACAATTGCCCTTGTAGGAAATTTTCCCCGAAGCCCATTCTCGCTATTGATTTTTTCTTATTTTTCCTTTCTTTGATTTTTTTCTCTCTTTATTTTTTAAGTAATAACTGTTTGTATCTTCTGATTGGAGGCCCTGTAGTTATCCTTTCAACTTTGTCGCAATTGCAATTTACATGCCTTTTCCAAACCAATGAACCACCTCAGGAGCAGCACAAAAGAATCGAAGCTGGAAATTCCGGAGTTGTTGGCTTTTATGTGTACCTCGGTAGGATCCGCTGTAATGTTTGCGGTGTACCTAGTTGGCCCCTTGCTCGAGCCACCACATCGCCAATATGCCGACTCAGCGCATCGTATTCGTCAAAAATCCCGAGGCTTCGAAAACCGACAGATTGCTAACTATTTGCGTGGAATTGTCCACAACATCAGGTTTTAAATGGCAGAAAAGATTTTCGCTCCATACAGAAGAATTTTGCATTTTTGATTTTAAGGTGTTTTACAAATGAAGAAATGACAGATACCTGGTTGTTCTATTTTTGTTTTTGCATTTAAGTAAAATAAAAATAAAAATTAAGTGGGGGAAGTCCTCGGAGGAATTGTACTAAGGGAGGAATTGTTCGTGGGGGCATATATAAAATATATATAAAAAAGAAAATTCTCGGGATTTTAGTTATGCTTTGTATTTTACTTATTGAATGGCCTGCGACGACGGCGTCGCAAACAGTCGAAACACATAAGGTGCGCAAGAAGTTGCGGAAGTACAAATTTCTGACTGTTTCGAATAATAAAAAAGAGTTCGGGCGTATGAAATTGCGTATGACGTTGGATATAATATGAAGCAATACATGGATACTTATTTGCCACCTCTTTTCCTTAATTTTTGTGTTTTAGCAGAAATATGATGGAATATAATTCCTTTTATATGCTACAGTAATGTATTGCTTGAAACATTTTGCACTTTTTTATCAATGGATGTACACAGCTGCTAACATTTCTTATACATATGTATCGGGAAAGTTAAGAGATAATGGGGGTGACGGAGTGAAAGCAGGGCATTGGTTTTCGCTCAAGCTGCCTCAGCTAAACGACTATGCTAGATTATTAACCACCACGGAATTAGCACAAATGAGTCTTCCGGCCATACCTTAAAAAAAAAACGCCTCCCCAACAAAGCAGTTATACCTAAAGCGAAACTCGAAGCTTCAACTAAGAACACAAGAAACACCCACAAACACGCTTTTAGGCATCTTCAAGTAAGAACTGACATCCATAAGCATAGTTTCATTGCGGCCACAATAGTAGATTGGATTAGTCTCCCGAGTGGCGTATTCCAAAAACACAGCCCAGTTTCAGAGCGCGTTGAGGAATTTACCAATTACATTAGAAGTTCAGTCATCTAGGATCTTTGGCACGCGTGCAGTGTAATAACGTCGAGAGATGTCATACCTTTAACATTGGAAAGATTGCGAGGATGTCATACTCTACGTATTTCTAGAGAAAATCTAAAATCTATAAGCAACTTGTGCTGAAACGGTAGATAAACACTAAAACATCAATATATTTCGGTTTTTTTTCGCCGGAAAGCCTTGCAAAAACCCGTGTTGCTGGCCCGAGCTTTGCCATTGACTAAAACTGTGTCAGTTTCTACTCTATGTTGTTTTATGCTCCTAGGTACAGAACCAGGATTGCCATGATTTTGAAAGGGTTGCTGCGATGTGCCAATTGCAAGGAGCCACGTTCAAATGCAGATTGCTCCTTTATCAACTTTAGAAGGTAAATAAAAATGCGTTTCGGCTGTAGATATTTAAGTTTTTATTCATGGAAATATTGATCTCTGGCCCGGTTTAGATCCCGTAAAGCCCGGTGACTGGCTAGTACTACTACTTGTTCCATGATACAGTGATAGCTATAACATAGAGCACAATAGTTTTGAATAAGCCAATTCATGCTTTTATACTTTTAAGGATAGCCAATTTAAAATCCACGAGGTGGGGTGAATACGTGAGGGGAAGAAAAGAAGTGAACTTGACCTAGATAGGCCAAAAGCCAACTTCAGTTGCTGCATGCAAATTTACGTTCACGGTGCACTATCAGCAACTTGTTTTTCATAATATTCCAAAAAATATTGCCCATATCCACTAATTAGAAGATTGAAACTACAGAGCACATGTATTTGTTATTGTTGATGTTGGTGAAGGTCCCTACATGTTACAGATATGGCGCTGTAGCCCGCGCAAACGTAGGAGCAATAGTACTCGTACTGATTAAAAGGTTGTCACTCGCTTCATTTTTATATGTTGAATATTATCGAACGTTTATTGGATATATTTTTTGCAGGAAAACTTCATCAAACCTGGCATATACGCGGTCGGAGATTTTACAAGACTCCACAAAATACAAGTGGCAAGAAACGAATGTTGTCATGCCCTCAGGAGAAGCTTTAGATGTACTTTCTCATTTGCTCGTGCCAGTATCGAATGTTGTTAACAGGAATGGAACATCATATATTTGCCAAGGTTAAACTGTTCAAAATGTTAGAATTAATGATTGACACGTAAGCTTTGTTTGAGTATACCTAATAGAAATTTAAAATGTGACGAAGGAGATGAACTTGATGTGGCTTGACATGTAATATTTTATTTTTGAAGTATATAGAGATGTATGGTATTGTACTTTCATTTGTTTTAGAATTACTTCAAAAGCGGTATGATAATAAAGTACATGAATTGATATATAAGAGATTTAAAGGAGCATATTAAGGCATTATTCTTAATTACAGGAATAGCCTCTTCCTTAAGCACAAGAAAGCAAAAGATGATGGCGTCATTGCCAGAATAGAAACGCCAGGAAAGACCGATGTTTGCGACAAGTGCAACTTGGCCATCTTCAACGCACACCAACGTGTACCCAATGTGGTAGAAGCCTCTATTCAAACTGTTGCCTCTTCGAGGGTACATGAAGACTGCGTGAGCAGAACAGATCTTTTCTGACTTCTTTATTTAAATACTAGATTATGCGGATGCATCAGATCAATGGTGGGCAGATCAGGGCTTCATTATTAAAGGAGAACTACTTGAGAGCAAAGCAGAGCCCCCCATCCCCTTCTCCAGCAAAGATAAATAAGCAAATGATTGGGACGGAGGTGCAGGTAAAACAATGGCTAATGTCAGTAGATATATTGAGAAAGCGACCGAGCGGCTCAAACGTAACAAAAAAGTAACATTTACTGGTTTTATTAGGGAGTGAGGGGTATTGGTGGGATGTACATATATTTTATCACTATATTACTAAAGTTTTATGTGCCACCACCGGAGAGCGCAGTAACTCCGCATAAGAAATCGTTATGCGTGCACCCTGCAGGAGTTGAACCTACAATGACACTAACAAAAAAGTTGATAATATATACACACATTTGATAATATATGCGCACAGAATATGCCAACACAGGGATACCTTTTGTATATATAAAAAGAAACTAAAGGTGTCACTTAGAGTGGCCATAAATGACAAATAGTAAATAGGCAGACCAAAGTATGGTCTCCCAAAGTTTTGGGTTATATATAATTGATCATTATATATGATGCACATCTGGTCCTCCTATTTACTATTTTCATGCATGCTCTCTGTAAAATAATAATTAAAAACCACTATTGTTACAAGTGAGTTACACTCACTTAATGGTAGTAAAAGCAAAAAAAAATAATAATAGAAATAAAACAAAAACAACAAAATGCGATTTTAGTTCTAAAAATTACAAAGATTTTTTAAATAAATTTATTTTGATAAAATGGAGTTGGTCATTTTTGTTAGTTCTTAAATGAAATACTCGTTTAGTAATCTCAAAGTAAATTTAGATTGAGAAATGAAATGATGCGACGGATCTCTCATTGTTTTCCTGTGTTTGTGCCCGTGCATTTTGTCATTTGGTATATGATGCTTGGGCGGAATGTGGTGAAATAAGCTATATGACATCAACTTGGTGTTTATTCAATAAAGATTAAAAAGACAAAAAAAACTTGTTTGTATTTGTTTTCTCCTTTTCCCCTTCCCCGTTCCTTGGGTGCAGAAAATATGCTAAAGCTCCCCCATTTCCCTCCCTCATCGAAAAAGGATGGCAAATTGTAGTTACTTCACCATTAAGATTTCCAAGACTGGCCTTCAATGCGGCCGTAGGTGATATACATTCATAAATGAAGTTAATATATCGTTTCATGTTTAAGCATCTGGTGGCCTTGAGGGGTCACTTGGGTAGTATCTGGGGGAAATATCGGAAACGGAAAAATGAACCATCACTGTTTAATATGGTATGACAGCCTGTCTCAAAAACCAGTTTCACATGCTGTTCGGTACTTGTCTTGCAGTGCTTCGCCCGGAGATTCATCAGTTCATTGCATAAAAATCGTCAGGCAAGCAACCTGTGGCAGTCGAACCCAAAATAGCATACAATGCAAGCACGCACTGGTGGTCACAATGGGCTGGCTATGTTGACTACGTTTTAAAACTACAGTAAATCCTCCATGCAAAGAAAAATTCTCATATCCGCCCTTGTTCTTACTCTGTGTTAATGAGTGTTTGAATAAACACTTAAGGGAATGTTTTATTTTACAATATAGGTGTTTTCGGAAGTGGCGGTCCAGTTGACGACAGGTACATTCTCTTGTATATGTGGCCGTATTCACGAACATCTAAGCTTATTTGCTTAGATATTAAAATAAGAGCTCAAGATTAAACTTACATCCTATTCACAGAAGTAAACTTACGTAAGTTTATCAACTTACATTCTTAGCCAATATTGCAAAATTTTCATAAAGACTGCGACTAATCGTAATGTATAAACGGGTTGTCAATGTAAATATCGAAGGCCGATAAAAACTTTTAGATGTTTCGGGGCGGCAAAGCTTCTTCTTGTTTCCGACTCGAGAATTTCCACTAAAAATGAATACCTTCTCTTGAAAATCTATATCGAGTTAATAGTGCATTGTCATTGTAAACTTCAAACGGTTTACTCTCGAAACACTCTTTCCCTCCTAAAAACCCTTTCATATTCTTCATTTCATCTCAATAAATTCATTGTTGCCAAGGTTTTAAAGAAACACTCCGGCTATTTAAATATTGGATTGAACTTAGAAATCTAAGTGTATTCCGAAGTAAACTTAGAAGTTTGAACTTAAACTTGAATGTAAGCTTAAACTTACATTTCGTGAATACTGCTAAGTTTAACCAACGGGAATCCAAGTTTAAGCTTACATTTTTGCACTTAGATTGACTTTAAGTTTAAACTTACACCTTTGCAAATACGGCCACTGGTTTACGGGTGAATATACCAGGTTGGCTATGGGGATGGCCTGTCCCTAAACAAAAATTACTGTCAATATCTGCAGGCAATAACCGAATTGTGTCAGTGTAAATACGGGAAAGTTGGTTCCATGATTATTGGTTTTAACTTAGTCCTAGATGACTTTTGCGGTCTTCCTATGACAGCAAGAGTCATTGTTCCTATAATAGAACGTGTCACTGATGTCAATTTTGCTAATTTCGGCGCATGACTCAGGCCTGCGGCGCTTCTTTAGAAAGAGAGCATGACACAAGTGACACAGTTATAAATACCACGCACAATTTCTATGGTTAAACAACAATTTTGCACTGAGAAAAATATATGTTTTCTTGGGATCATGATATAAAATTATCATCCACAGCAATAATAAGCCAATTCGCACTTTGAATTTTGCCGATAAGATTTTGCGTTTCGGCTGAATTCAGTTGGGATAAGGATATAAAGAAATAATAGAAAAAAGGATCAAAGATCAACAAAATTCCATTTTGCCAGAAACATATTCACAGGTGGTTATTAAAGGTACTGAATAATATGCAAAATAGTTTTAAAAGGTCATATAATGGCTTCATAAATTTAAAAATGTGTGCATGTTGAAAGAAAATTAGAATTTAGATGTTTTCCCTTATCATTTTTTGTAGTTTATCTCAAAAAGTTTCCGAAACAACACGTCAACCATAAAAATCCGAAAGTGCGAATTGGCTTATTACAGGAACTGAGACCATTTCTGCTCTAGGAAGATTGATCAAGTCATCTTGCAGATACCTTCTTGCAATAGGCCAAATCACAATTTGGGTGTTTCGAATATATTGTGAAAGAAGTTTGAATTTCGAATTTATAGAACCGGGTGAAAAATGAAAGAAAAATATAGAAGAAATATTGCAAAAACAGCTCATACTCAGAACATAAAAAATTGAAATTTGAAACTATTTGTTAAATTTATAATATATTTTTAAATACCATATGAGTTGTTAAAACCCCGACTGCGCTTCGGTGCAAGAGAAATGTGACATTTAGGCAAAATTCCTATATAATTTCTTTCATTTTTTACCCGGTTACTTTTATTCGAAACGCAGAATTTTCGCGCATTTTTATTGGAAACGCCTTAATTGCGATTTGGCTTATGCATTATGGGTAACTGGGGGCATAATGAGCGATATTTGGAGTTTATCGCAGCTTTATACCAATGCCAATTCTTTGATATTTTAGCTAAGTAATAAAATTTTTCTAAACGGTTAAAATTATTTAAAGAGCTAGCTTCCTGACATGTGAAAAATAGGTCAAAATGTATGCAATCGGCCACAACAAGAAAAATACACTGTTACATTTGGTATGAAAAGCCCCCACGCAAGCACTGGCACCTTTTGATAAAGTGATGAAAATGTTAATTCTTATTGGTAGATGTAAGGTTGTGACGTGAACTTGTTCTCAAGAATAAAAAGGGTGCTGGGACTAGTTTTATCTGTAAACAAGTGGGCGATAATAAAGGTTTTGTGCTAAAACATTAGATAAGAGCTTACTCTGCACGAAAGTAATATGTCAAGTAGTCTTCAGGCTGCATGTAATGGTTCAAGTATTTTGTTATTTAGTTTATCTTTTTTTCTTTGAAGTTATTTTCATTAGTTATTCTCTTCGTCTCTGGCGGGTAGATGTAAACAATAAAAGCAAAATCACCTGAAGTTTGTAACCACAGCTCTCGCGGAAATAGGCGAAGCTGTGAATTGTTTTTATTCCGAATAACTCCCCTCTAAAACTTGATAAATTGCCAGTAAATTATTAAATTATAAAAATTAAGAAAAGAAAGATTTAGCGAGTCAACTGATTCTGCTAAAAGTGATCATTTGGGGAACCGGGCTGATATGCAAAGTTAAGGAGACGGTCTCTTTTAGTGGGTCTGTTTCTGGCAAAAGCAGTCGGTCGAATAAAGGAGAACTCGAATTTTTGTTTATTCGTTTTTGTTGTTTTTTTTTTCAAAACAACCATAACAGATAATGACAATAATATTAATTTAAGATATCTATGCGATAACAAATGAAAAAACACGGAAGAGAAAGGATATACATTTGGTCTCTCCATCTTTTTTTATAAGCCTGTTCTCCCCAGGTCGCAAGGTAGGTATATATATATATATTCATACCATATTTTAATGTAAAAAGTTGCATGCGCCTGCACATGCATGGTTACAATCATGTTCAAAATACATACTTCTTATTATTGGGGTGGAAATCCGTAGATGTCCTTGGATGACTTGATGGCTAGATTTACTTACAAACTAAATTAAATTCTTTGATATACAGTAGCAAAAATCGGAGGTCAATTTTGGCCTCGAAGTTAAAGCAGTATAACTATACATACGTATTGTAGCTTTTCAGAATTCCTATTGATTCTAGATAAGCATCCAAACAAAGGCGAGTTTTTGCAACTAATGCGTAGAAAATCTTCGAGGAACCAGCGAAAAAGAAGGCAAAGCACGTGTTTACAATTAACGTAATGTTGTACTCTACTTTAAGATGTACAGTCCGTTCGTTAATGCAATTAAACACACCAGATAAAATACATTATTTTTCAGTGCTTTTACTTTTTCTTTAGAACTTTAATGTGCCTAAAAGACATCTAACGTGTCTAACACACACAGAAGCTCAGGAACTGAAGTTGTTTCTACTCATCCACTTGATCTAGGATTGATATTGCACAAAGAGGTTTTGTACAAACTAGACTAATATGTTTGCAAAAAACTAATGTATTGCAGTGTTGTAACATAAACTGAAATACTTTAAAAGGCTTTTGTGCTATCCAGCATGTATTAAAGGTGTCAACTAGTTGGCTCACTCGTATTCATAGCACAAAATACTGCCGTAAAAGTGAATCTCAGGATCTTTTATGTTGGGCGATAGAATCTTGCAGAGAAATACGACCCATTAGTTGGTTGTGCTTCCTTATTCGGCTTAATGGTCGCACTTCCGCCCATAACCTTAACTAACAGTGTGTCTCCTTTACTTGCTTCTACGAGTGAATCCGCATAACTCTGTCTCTGGCCTTTCAAATTGCAAGTGACGACAGGTTTACCTTTCAGAAGCACTGATGCGCTCATTGTGCTCCCCTTCTTGACATACAGGCATAACGCTACCAGATAAATGCCGTCAAATGGACAGGTAAATACGCTTTGGTTGGCGTCATAATGCTTGGAATCAAATAATACCTGTAAAGCAAGAATTTGCGATATATTAGAAAGAGAATTGATTGCCAATTATAGTTTCTTTTTACTAATTTTGTACCTGGGTAATTGTTTGCGAAAATAAAATGTTTAGTAAAATAGCAATAGGCATCATTACAACTCAGCCTTTTTCAAATCATTTCCCGTTTTTAAGCTGTTTATACTATACACCCCGTGTTTTTAGGTCCCATTTCTAGAGCATGAAAGCGACATTTACAATAAGAAATTTGTAATAATCTTCTAAAGTGACTGCAGAATCAGCGTAATCTTTTTGTGGGGGATTTTCCAATGCTTGTGCGCAGTTTGAGATGAAAGATTTAAGAGGGAATAAAACAGTTTAACAATGGCTGCATAAGAACTCACATTTAACATCTAACGTCATAAGACAGGTGAAATGTTTATAATGTTACATACGTTACACCACACCTAATAGCTTTTACGTACAGTTGAGCTTAACTGCATTTGTTCTTTATAAACAATAAAGTACATCCTCACATTACATTACAACATATTATACGTAATTAAATACAATTATTTTGGTCGAATCAGTAAAGATACTAGAAAAAGTAACAAAAAATTCTGCTTAATGTGTTAATAGAGTGCCATGGAGTACCATTGCGTACAATACAGTACAATTCTTACTTGATGGAACTTAATATTCTTTCCCTTGCTTACAGGTATATCTTGATTTCCGGTAGAAGCCATAAACTCAGCATGTTTGGAATGGTGTTTTAGGTGTTCTAAAACAAAACTCGTCTTACACTAAAATCTTCATATACATGCATACGAACTTCATATACTATACATATATATCCGCTCCATACACTACACACGCATGTGTACTTCATATACCATACACACATATGTGCGTCATATACTATACATGCATATATACTTCATATAACATACATGCCTTTTACGAATTTTATATAAAAACATAACTTAAGAAAAGTAAAAATCTTATGCAATTAATACCCATAGAAATAAATTGTAAGTGATGTAAGTAATTAAATATTGTAAGGCTAGAAACCATCAGCCAGTTTATCAATCCATTAATAGTTTTCGGATTAATCGAGTAGGATTTTAGCATGATAAATCGAATTTACATTAATATATAAAAAGAGTGGATACAGCTATAAAAAATTAGAATAATGATTCTCAATGTAAATTTCATGGGCCTCTGGCTGTCCCTCTCTATGCATCATGACCATATATGATGCGATAAAATACATTAAAAAAACACATGTATCTCGTTTTGTAGCATTATAGGTAAACGTAAACAATACCTCCGTCCTTTTCATTACATTGATGTCGCGTAAAACTAACTAACTGAATCACTAATTAAGGAAAAGATAATGCAAAATTTTTGAAGCTCCCTAACCTTTAAGTGTGCCATCCAACCTCTGAATATCTTTTTCTGCTTTTGCTAGTCTTTGGCTTAGTTCACTTTTCTGCAATTCCTCTATTTGTTTTTGATACATTTTCACTTGTCCAGTAAGTTGTTGTACTGATTTGCGAAGCATCCTATTTTCTAGAAGTTATAATTTTCCATGTAAATCAATTGTGCAGTAAATAAAAGACCAATTTCCATCACAGGTACCATTTTGACACTTGCTGTAGTTTCATCCTTAGAATTAGTTAAGACAGTTATGGTTAAATTTAGAGACAGCACTTAAACAGATATTTTAGAACTAACCATTTTTGAGATTATTATTTTAGTTTTAATATTTCAAATTAAAAACAACACGTATGTTTACCTTTTGACTGATTTGATTCAAGCTCTTTGACTTCTCTCAACAGAGAATCTTTGCTCCTTTGCACTTGCTTAGCGTTATCGGCTTGTTTGTCCAGAATATGCTTCATTTCGGTCATTTCTGTCAAGGTATGCAAAATAATTGCAATTATCTGAACCAGATAACGTCCTCATATGAATTAATAATGTCTGGTAACGTTATATAGATGCGTTGAATGTATCGGTAGAATATTATAAATAATAACTAAACTAATAACACTGATAATCAATGATGATTGTGGTGGTGGTGGTGGGGTTGGTGGTGTTGGTGGTGTTGGTGTTGGTGGTGGTGGTGGTGGTGGAGGTGGTGGTGGTGGTGGTGGTGGTGGAGTTTCACCTTTTGTAAAATCAGCAACATCTGGCTTCTTTGCTTCTTCTTCAGTAAATCGATTTTCAATCTCTGAAGTATGCATAAACTTTAGTTGAGTATGAGTGGTTATCTTGCTTATCAATTCGTAAAATAACTTAGAACTCAATTGCAAATAGAATTTTTGTGCCAAAAAGAGGTAATTTGCCCTATTCTCTGTTTGAGAGTACTAAGTTGTTTCAGAAAACTGTTATTTTTCAACAACTTTGTTATATCTGCTATATATCTGCTTTTCTTTCAATACAAATTCGAACTGGATGAAACTGAATATGCTAGAAATATGCTAGAAAAAAATTCAACTACCTGTGCAATGTTGAGCAAGCTTTTCGTAATTTTCAGATAATGAAATCACTTTTGAATTTACTTCTTCAGAGTTTGTATCTTTAATAGACACCAACTTTTTGACTTCTTCGTTTACTCTGCTTTGAAAATCTAAGAGAAAAGATCATCAATACTTCTTTAAATATTTTAAATTAAATAATTTAATTAGAGATTTCAAACGAGTTAATTAAGCAGATGTATGCATTTGTTCTCCGAGAGATATACCTTAGCATTGGTTGTTTTGGAAAGGACACGCATATAACCAGTTGGTAAATGGGTGCCTCTCTGCCCTGGCGAGTTAATTAAATAACTGTATGCATTAGTTTTCTAAGAGGTATACATCGAAGAATAATTCCTATGAAATGAAATAGAATTAATGAAAAGTAAAACGCCACGCCATGGAACCATACGTGAGTGCCCCTCACCCGGGGAGTTAAATAACGTGCTCTCGCAATGATTGAAAAACAGCAATAATGATACATTTAAAAAAATATTAAATTCCTACAATTATATATGTAACTCATTGAGCTAAGCGTTGTCTATTTTATATGTTCATGGTCTCACTTGTTTCTACTAAAATAATACGTGTACAACGATTCAATAGTTCAATTAAGTTGGCAAATTTTATAATTAAGCCACGTGACAGAGCATTCATTGATTTGTTTTTGAGCCAAGATATTATTTACTAGTTACGAAATGTTAAACATTCTTCCACTTCGTGTTGGTTAAAAATTAGTCATTACCTGTTAGTTATTCTACAATACATGTTATCATTTAATCATGTACCTTTTAATTGATTCCTTACTTCATCTTCAATTTGAGTGTTTCCTGCCTCTAGTTTATGCATGTTTTCTAGCAATTCTGCAATGAATAAGAAAAATTTCTCTAAAGTTTTTCATTTCAGCCATTCATAATATTTAAAAGGCGTAAATCTATATGCACAAAAATGATATTTGCAATAAATTTTTAAAAGAAAAATTAATAGGAATTTTTATGAGCTGTTATCATATGCGTTTGTTTTGTTGCATAATATTATTCGGCCAATATTCTCTAAATACGATGACGAAATCTGGATTTGTAGGCTATAATCGTTTCGAGGCCATAAGACAATTCCAGATTTTTGTTTTTATTTCAAATGTATTGAATTTAATCTTTTATGGTAAATCGTGGCTTTCACTGTTTGGTGTTTACTTTGTTTTACCGTTTTTTTTAATAACAAATTGAAGATGTAGGACTATTTGTGGTTATTTTGGTATCGCATTCGTTTAATATGATAATAGAATGATATCTCAGTTGTCGCATAGATTAAAGAATGAAAGCCCTTTACTTTATTAATTTTATTTTTTAATCAGATTATAAAATAGATGAATGCACTACGGTTGGAACTTCAGCTATAAGTATTACGGGTTATACTTCAAATATAAATATAAGTACTGCGGGTTGTAATTCAAATATAGTACTTTAAATATAAGTATCGGGGGTTGTAATTTAAGTATAAGCACAGTGGGTTTTACTTCAAATATATGTGAAATGGGTTGTACATCAAACAGATGTTTTGCGGGTTGCACTTTAGAATATGTACCACGAAACTTGCTGTCCATGATATCATGTCTATGTCCGAGGTCCCCTACAATGCTGTCAAGATGAAGCACTTCCTCTCGGAGCTTGTGTATCTTATGGGCCTGCATGTCAGCTGCAGTAAAATACAGTGAAAAAATGGAATGCAAAGGAAAGTAGACAATAATGTCATTTGTTGTAGTTTATTATGTGCAGTTAAA
The DNA here is from genome assembly GCA_949752745.1 of Protula sp. h YS-2021. Classification (NCBI taxonomy): domain Eukaryota; kingdom Metazoa; phylum Annelida; class Polychaeta; order Sabellida; family Serpulidae; genus Protula; species Protula sp. h YS-2021. Next base: position 84,010,407 of record OX457028.1, read on the forward strand.
TTATGTTGTTGTAGTGAGGAAAAGACTTTTATCATTTTACTACAGATAATTCGTTTAGAGAGTAATGGAACTTTGAAAATACCCATAACCGAAAGAAGGAGACTGCATGTTACGAAAACAGCGATGACCGGAAGTGGAAATGGATTTCCTAAACAAATTCGTAGACAGATTTAAATGATCCTGACCTGCTTCTTGAGGCGTCATCAGAAGTTCTGCCAGTGTTCCTGGTTGGTTTTCTGCAAAGCCCCTTTGAACACTTCCAAGGTCTTCTTATCTGCTTTGATAAGGACTTCATCCAGCAGAAAAAACAGTCTGTCTTCCTCAGATGGTAGTTCATCATAATCAAACTTTTTTCTTCTTGCCATCGCCCCTTCACTATAAAGTTCAGCTGATATCTCTTTTTGTTTGGTCAATTTCTTTCTTAGCTCTTCATAGGCCCCAATTATCACATCCTTTAGCTCCTCTGGCCTTTCATCTGCAAAAAATCACGTCATCGTTTAATATCATCGCGAACTATTTAAAAGCTTAAATATATAAAAGCTGAAACTTCTTTTCGTTTATTCATGATTTTCCTCTCTTTATAGGCCCCTTTCATCACATATGCTAGCTCCTTTGGAAACTCATCTGCAAAAGTTCCCAAAATGCCATATCAAAACATTAAAACATTTTATGTGCCGTATGTGTTAGTACCATTCTATCTGGGTTACTCAGAGGATTTTGGGATAAAGTTGTATAATTATATTTTTTCGAAATTAGATATTTTAGCAATCTTCTTCCTGGTTTTCGTCGGTTAGTTACGTTGTTATAACAACTTTAGGTAGACATTTCTGGAAAGCTAAGTGTTTCTTCTACGATATTTATAGAGTAGAGAGTATAGATGTACACATCAAATAGCCAAATGTGCTGTAATATACTACTGCGAACTGAGTCTGAGGCAATTGCCACCTGGTGAATTGCCTCTGGATAAGTTGCCACCTGGTGAATTGTCACCGGATGAGTTGCCACTGGTGAATTGCCACCGGATGAATTGCCACCTGGTGAATTGCCACCGGATAAGTTGCCACCCGGGCCTTTTTGCCACACGGGGATTTATCAACCATAAATGTAATCGCAAATGGAAACCATATGATTTCATAAAGCATTTATTTACCGAAACCACAAATAATAGTAAGGTCTATGAAAATAGCATTTAATCTTCTCATCGTAAACTGTTGAATACAGGCTAAATAAAGCCAACTGAAACAATTAACAATCGTAACAAATCTCAATGCCAGCATTGCAATTACACCACTTTTAGCTTTGATTTTAAAAATAAAACCATTTGCAATGTGAATCTTTGCTTACATTTTTCAATATCCGAATAAAACTCAAAAACAAACCAAAACCATGCTCAATGGCAATCACACCGCTATGAAGTCTTGTTTGCAAATTTCAGCCTCTGAGCAGCAATTCTACACATTACTACAATCGCAATTGCAGTTTTTACACTTTCACAAATTGTAAGAATTGCAAATCTTTGTTTGAAGCGTTCCCTTGCAAACGATTTACATTAAAAAGTATCTTCTGCAAACACGTATTTCATAGCCTCATCGCACTGAAAATTCAGTTGAAATAATACAGAGCAACAGAAGTTATTAAAAAGTAAATTATGGATGGCAGATCTCCGAGAGGCAAAAGACCTAGGTGGCAAATCACAAGGCGACAACTCTGTACCTTGTGACTTATATTCGCGCTCTGGCAATCACGCTATAAATTATATTACAGTATTGAACATTCTCAGCACTTGGTTTCCATACCAAGAAATATTAATTATGCTATATTGCATTCTATTGTTACTTTTTGTTACAACTGTACCTTTTTCTTCAAGTTCTGGAGACAAGCATTTATTCAGATCAAACTAGCGAGTTTGATCCAGCTGTTGTCTAAATGCTGCTATCGTCTTATAAGTCCCCTTTAAAACGATATCTTCCAACAAATACTTAACACGATCTTCACGTCCTTGCTTTCTCAAATATTCCTCTATATGTGATGGAGTCATGTTTCCTCCCTTAAATATTTCGTCAACAATTTGATCCTCTCCGATTAAATATTTTTTCATATAACGAAGATTCTTCTTTAAGAAGTCGACAGCCTGTGCCAGTAATAGGTCTGTCAAAAATACAATAAACATTACAAATTCTGTGATGTTCTCATTATTTACCACTAGAATATAAAATTTATCATAAATTTTACAAATTCCACAAAATTCTCGTTAAGTAACCTGCATGTTTGCCACGAACATTGCAATATTGATCATTACTAGAATAACGAGCTTGCCGAGAGCACGGTAATTTAATTATGTTCCCATGATCATCACCAAAATAACTAATTTGCCAGGTGATCATTACCAGAATATCAAATTTTCCGAGAACATATCAATGCTTTCGTGATCATTTCCAGAATAATGAATATGCTTTGAACATGATAATTTTGTAATGTTCTCGTGATCGTTACCAGAATAATAAAACGAACATTGAAATTTTTTCATCGGAAAAAATTTGCGATGAACATTGCAATTTCTGCAATAACATCCTTTGTATAAAGCGATCGAGCTTTCTGTCAATGGTTACCAACAAATACGCCCGTGCAAACCCTCAACTAGTGACGAAACTGACACACCTTCTTTCTGCATGTATTCCTGTTTACTAAGCTCATACTTTTATTAGGTTCATGGTGTTTAAGTTTCCCACATTAAACTGCTCTTAAAAATTATATTTACTGATACACTTGCTGCATACTTAGTTCAGAAGCCGAGGTGTATTTCTCAAAGAACCCGAAAACGAAGAAATTATTTAAAGAATGAGACTTCTATTCTCAGGTCATTTTACCGCACTTACCTTCCCCGGTAATTAGTGTTTCTGCCTCTTCTGTTTTCTTGGCCACCGAAGAAAATGCTTAAAAGAAATGAATCAATTTAAGTGATCTGAAATACAGGTCTGGATTTTCTAACAGATGGGATCTGGGAGGACGTTTATGTATGGATAGATGCTTCGGTTTCAAGGTGTTACGAAGAATGCAATTGGTTTCAGGAGTGTAGAATTTCCTATACGAGTTTTGCAATAGGGTCTGTTTTAAATGTTTAACGTTTGCATAGGAATTTGATTCAGCTTCTTGTTTCTTGGGCTTTCGGTAAGGTTTGATTCGATGTTTGCTCATCTTGTCCTCGCGTTTCTATATTTGTATACGCTTGTAAGCCATCAAATTAGAATACATGTATTTTACTTCTGAATGTTAGAATAAAGTAATAATTGATGAGAAAAATAACAAATGCATTAAATCAGAGTATTAGACATGTTAGAATACGGTACAATTAAAGGAAAATGCGGGTATCTTACCTACAATTGACATTTCCTTCATACTTCCACAGTTTAATGTTTTGAGGGTATACATTGAAAAATTAAAAAGAAAAAGGGGGGTCACCGATGTTATAAGAAAACTAAAGATACTAAAAGGTCGCGTACTTTTACTATGGAAATCATTGGGAAATCCAAAAAATTTCAATCAAAATGCAAAATTCACACATAATCATAATCGACAATTGCCTCATTTTTTCACTGTTTGAAGAACACCTCATAAAAAATGTTTTAAGCACATAAAAAATATATGTCACTGTATCAATAAGAGAATCATGCAATCTTTTTGACAAAATCCCATTGACGCAATGGTTAAATGGTGAAAACAGTGTAATGTGCTTTTAATGGGTAGGATATCAACACAGGCCCTTCTAGGAACAAAATATCAACACAGACCATTTCTGGAATTTTTCTATCTAGACGGATTTAATAGTTATTTATACTGTGTAAACATGGATTCAAACTCAGCGATATTCAATGTAATGCGCATTTCGGACGCTAGATGGCGCAGAGATAGAGAAATAGAGAAATAAATTAATTGATATCTAGAATATACTAGTAGCTCGATCAGAATAGAGTAATAAATTGATTGGAATAGGATAATAAATAGAAAAGAATAATAAATAATTACAATAGAGTATTAAATAGATTAGCATAGAATAGTAAATCGATTAAAATAATGTAATGAATAGATAGAAAAGAGCATTTAATTGCTGTTTTAATTACCTTCCAACATGCGTTGATTTTGCTCTTTATCTTTCATCTTTACAATTTCTTCTTTTTCGTCTTCGACGTTTTGTTCTTGCTGTTCTTGTCCTTCTTCGTCTTTGTCTTCTTTGTTTTCTCCTTCCTTTCCCTCTTCGTCCTCTTCTTCCCTTTCGTCACAGTTGTCTTCTGATTCTTTAAATATTTACAATACATTATTCTGACATTGTGATAACTATTTGTGCAGTACATTAACCTCTATATATAACCTCCCGATAAATTTATACATTTCCGGATTTTGTTATCTTTTCTCTGAAGAAGCAGTTTGTGCCAATACATTTTCAAATTTTTTTGCAAAAATACAATAAGTTCAGTCTTTTTGTTCGCTTCAATATATTTCAGACCGTTTAATTTGAAATGAAACATCTTTTAACAGTGTTAAAACTCATACACGTGTAAACGTTCTGTTGATTAGTTGAGTGAAAATATATATAGTAAACTATGTTCGAATCGGTTATACTTCTATTCTGTTTCAACTGATTTTGAGGAAATACCTTAAAGTTGTTCTTCTGTTGCATTTTAACAATTAAAAGTACTCTTTTTGTTATATATATATATATATATATATATATATATATATATATATATATATATATATATATATATATATATATATATATAAAGTAAATGAATATAGTTTTAATTAAATATTCATGAAATGTTATATATTTAGCATAATTTTCGAAGCACTTTATTGAAAACTCTTGGAATATTGATAAATTTTGGGACAACAATCAGATCTTAATTCTTGTCTTCTATTCATTCTTTTGTTTACTTTCACCTAAGCTTTGATCATCTTCGTTTCGTCCATCATTTATCTTGTTTTCATTTTCTATCGTGTCTGTTTCATTTGGTTTCTTGTCTGCTTCGTCTTCTTTTGACACTTTAAATTCAGAAAGAAATCATGAAATTCTAGCACCTTCTTGATAAATTGAATCATGACATTTTGGTACCTTCTGGATTATTTTAAAGCACTCTAATGAAAGTTTACTTTTCATTACTTTTTTGCCATCAAATAAGCTCGTGAGTGATATAAAGTTTGAAATTATCGCGATTACAAGCTGTTGATGCAACATATGAATGCAGTTGAATCTGGGGAAAATGAGACAAAAATAGTCAAAAGCAATTTTCTAGAATACTTTTAATATTGAGATATGAAAAAAAGTTGTTGCAATCACTGAAATATTGGCTAATTTTAAATCTTTTTAATTTTCTTTCGTATTATTTTTTAGAAAGCCTGTTGATTAAATTTTTGCTCTTTCCAAATCATTTATAATTGACAAGTTCACACAATTTACATCCAGATTATTCTGCTGTGTTCTGAAGCTGTGCATCCTACTCAAATTCCAAGCAAGAGAAATAAAAACAAAGCAAAACAAGCGCAAGGTCTGAAATGTCTAAAATATCAAAAGCACAAGAAAGCTATGATGTAAACAGTTCCAGAACCAGGGATATTTCAGTGCATAGTTCACACCCCAATTGACGGTATGTTGGCATTTCATAATTTTAACTGTTATGATTCTTTTTAAGTTTGATGTTACGAAAGATTATTTTACCTATTTGATGAAGTCGTTGAGCTTAATAGCGTGGCGTTGACGATATTGGAAGCATGGGCAATGAAAACTACACGATTCCAGCATTATACAACGAGACGTTTGCGATAATTTAAATGATTATTTAAATACGTAGTATAACAGTTCATCCTTATTTTATTTATTTATTTTCTTAGCTCAAGATGAAACTATGTCCTGCGGCACTCATCTACTAGCTGGTTAGCACGCATGCTTTACACGTTTTAAAACGACCCTGAGATATTTGAAATAATATCCCCTTTTAAATCAAACAGTACTACAAGAACACCAGTTTATTGAATGAAAATTTTACCCCTTTTATCGACATCGGACTGCATCCAATCTAAAAATTGTCTCCTTCTCCGCGTTTTGGAACACGCTTGGTAAAGCATTTACCAAGTGTCCCTGGGCAGAGAGACCCTGTTAAGATCTAGAATTGCAACGCAATACGCAGAATTATACATGTTTATACTTGATCCCTCATTGGTTCTTCCTTCCGGGTTGTATAAAGTATTGTTTTCATTGACATACATCCAGCTCTTGGTTTTAGTTACCTGCAATCAGCGCTTGTTTTCTGTGTTCTCTTTGGCTTGATTCCTCACTGACACTTCCTTTCGGAGTGCACGTATTATTTTCGTTTTGTTCCAATACCTCTTGTGCCTGCTGTCTAAAAATGTTTTCTCTTCCATAAATAGAGTCAAGAAAAATTAAGCAAATAAACAATACAATATTTCTTATTCTCTCAAATAGAAATAATAATCCGATTGCTAATGCAATATACGCCGACATATTGGCCGAATGTTTCCGATTGTTATTTAAATATGTATTTAGCTAGAGCATTATTAGATCGTTATCATAGCGAAATGAAAAACAATAAATGTAAACAGAAAGTGATTTGCCCTTTGATTTCTAGACCTTACAATACGTTATGTTTGAAATCAGTACATTGTCAATAACACTGATAAGACTCTAGTACATTTGACTGAAGAGGATAATATATTGCTTTTTTATGCAACCCTTTAAATGCTTACATGAATCAATGACTGATCACAGATTACTCCGATTATATTATGGCAATCGTAATTGCCTATAAAAAAGTAAGTAGTAGATGTTGTAGATTCTGTTGGTGCTACTGAAATAGAAACATGTGTTTGGTACAGATTTTGATATAAATTTTGATATAACTTTTAATATAGAGTTTGAACATTTAAAGGTAAAAAACAATTTTGAATAAAAGCGCACTTCAGGTATACAGCAGAAGGACCATGATTTATAAGCATTGTGTGGTAGAGATCGGTGTAATGACAGAGATCGCATTGTGACAGAGATCGATGTGTGATAGAGAACGGTGTGTGAAAGAGATCGGTGGGCCATACAGAACGTTGTGTCATAGAGAATGGTGTGTGATAGAAATCGATCTGTGATAGAGATCGCTGCATGACAGAAAAGTTGTTTCATAGTTGTGTGATAAGGATTGGTGTATGTTAGAGTGTGCTAGAGATCGATGTATGATAGAGAACGTTGTGTCATAGAGAACGATGTGTGATAGAGAACGGTATGTGATAAAGATAGGTGTACGGTAATAGAGAATGTATGCGTGATAGGGAATGTTGTGTGACAGATATAGGTGTATAAGAGAGAACTTTGTGTGTTAGAGAACAATGTGGCAGAAAGTGGTGTCTGACAGAGAATGGTTTGTGACAGAGAACGGTGTGTGATAGAGAACGGTGCATGAAAGATAACTGTTTGTGATAGAGAACGGTGTGTGATAGAAATCGGTGTTTGACATGAACTGTGTGAAATAAGGAATGGTGTGTGATAGAGAATGGTGTATGATAGAGAACGATGGATTATACAGATTCGTATGCGATAGAGAACGTTGTGTCAGAGCGAACGGAGAGTTATGGAGAACTGTGTATGACAGAGAATGGTGTATAATAGAGGACGTTGTTTAATAGCGATCGGTGTGCGACAGAGAACGACGTGAGATAGAGATCGGTGTGTCATAGAAATTGGAGTATTATAGAGGTCAATGTGTCATAGAGAACGTTGTGTGATAAAGATCGGTGTATGACAGAGATCGCAGTGTGATAGAGATCGATGTGTGATAGAAAAAAGGTGTGTGACAGTAAACTGTGTGAAATAAGGAATGGTGTGTGATAGAGAATGGTGTGTGACAGAGGTCGGTGTGCGATAGAAAACGTCGTGTGGTAGAGAAGTGTAACAGAGGTCGATGTGTGATAGAGATCGGTGTCTGATATTGTGTGATAGAAGACGGTATGTGACAGCGATCGTTGTGAGATAGAGAACGTTGTATCATTTAGAACACCGTCCTCAGTGTGTCGCAGAGAATGGTGTATGACAGAGGTCGGTGTCACAGAGAACAGTGTGTCACAGAGAATGCTGTATGATAGAAAACGGTGTGTGATAGAGAATGGTCTGTGAAAGAGATCGTGTATGATAGAGATCGGTGTGTGATAGAGAGCGTTGTATGATAGAGATCGTGTGTGGTAGAGATCGGTGAGTGATAGAGTACTGTGTGTCATAAAAACGGTTTGCGATAGAGAAGGTTGTTTCATAGAGAACGGAATATGATATAGAACAGTGTGTGGCAGAGATAGGTGTATGATAGAGTACGGTCTGTGATAAAGCATGATGTGTGGTACAGGACGGTGTGCATTAGAGAACTTTGTGTCATACAGATGGGTGTGTAATAGAAAACAGTATGAGATAGAGAAAAGTGTATGACAGAGATCGGTGTGTGACAGAGAACGGAGTGTGACAGAGAACGGTGGGTGATAGAGAACGTTGTGTGATAAAGATAGGTGCTGATAGAGATTGGTGCGTGATAGCGATCCGTTTGTGACAGAGAATGGTCTGTGATAAAGCACGATTAGTGATACAGAACGGTGTGAAACAGAGAACTTTGCGTAATAAAGAAGGGTGTGTATTAGAAAACGGAGTGTGTTAGAGAACGGTGGATGATAGAGAACGTTGTGTGATAAAGATCGGGGCATGATAAAAATCGGTGTGTTTCAGGGATCGGTGTGTGATAAAGAACGTTGTATTATAGAGGACAGTGTGTCACAGAGAACTTTGTGTGATAGAGATCGGTGTGTGATAGAGATCGGTGTGTGAAACAGAACGTTGTGTGGTAGAGAACATTGTGTCATAGAGATCGTTGTGTGATAAAGAGCGATATGTAATGGTGAACGCCTTGTGGCAGAGATCGGTGTGTGATAGAGAACGTTTTGTAATAGAGAACGTTGTGTCATAAAGAACACTGTGACATACAGAAGGTTGTGACATAGAGAATATTGTGTCATAGAGCACGTTGCGTAATAGAGATCGATATGTGATGGTGAACGCTATGTGGCAGAGATCGGTGTGTGATACAGAACGCTTTGTCATATAGAACGTGGTGTCATAGAGAACGTTGTGTCATAGAGGACATCATGTCATAAAAAACGTTGTGTTATAGAGGACGTTGCATCATAGAGAACGGAGTGTGATAGAAAACGGTGGATGATAGAGAACGTCGTGATAAAGATCGGGGCGTGATAGAGATCGGTGTGTGACAGAGAACGGTGTCTCATGGAGAACAGTGTGTCATAGATAACGTTGTGTCATAGAGAACGTTGTGTCATAGAAAACGTTGTGTCATAGAGAACATTGTGTCATAGAGAACTTTGTGTCATGGTGATCGGTGGGTGATTGAGGCGGGTGTATGATAGAGGTGGTTGTGTGATAGAGAACGTTGTGTTATAGAGTAGGTGTGATAGTTGCTTCTATACCGTTAAGTTGTGAATGTTAAGGGCTGTTAGGTATGTTTGGTACTTTAAACGAATGCGGTCTAGTAATACCCGGTTCAGTGATGTGTGTTATTCATGTAATCATGCAATGTGTAGTTTCCTGACTCGTACCGAATGGTAATACTGGGCGCTAACGGGGAAAACACCCACCCTTATCCCCCCATACTCCCGTGCCGCCCCCTCCCTCCTCAAGCCCCGCACTCACGTAGCTCAGTGACCTTTCGTCTAGTAGCTTAGGCCCCTGCCGCTGCTTCTGGCAGGGAGTACAGAGTTACGGTCGTCAACCCGCCCTGCGCCCCCATCCCACCATTCTCCCCTACACCCCACCCACTCCTTCACGCCCAGCCCTCACGTAGCTCAATAGCACCTCGTCTTGTAGCTTCTGCTTCTGGCAGGGATTGCAGAGTTACGTTCCTCCACAGAGTTACATTACTCCCCTCTCGCCCTACATGCCCCCCCCCCCCCATGCACACACCCCCCTGCGGCAGTGTGCCAAGCCATTCTGGCTTCGGACAGAGTTACATTTACAACAAATTTGGTCTGAGTTGCTGATATTGCAAAAGCAAGAAATTGGAACCAAGTTTAATTATTCTAGCATGAAATTGCCATCCCGAAACCCTTTCTACCCCCTCCCCCTCATTCCCCCACTTCCTCTCTCCCGGCCTACCGCAGATGAGGGCAAGCTGTCAGACTGATCTCCCCAACCCAGGATAAAGACTTACTGGGCCTCTGGTAAAGAGCTGTCGGGTGATTCACTCCGCCAACTTTCACTCTCAGCACCCCCCAGCCGGAGCCGGGAACATTTTTATGAATCCATGCTACTGCCCCCCACCCCCTTCCTCCCCTGATTCTACTAATGTCAAGTTGACTTCTTTTTTGCACCGGTTTCAACCTCTGACGTATATTCTTCTCGTATTTTTATTGCACCTCAAAGGAGAAACAACAACAACAACAAAAAAAGGAATAAAAACGGAACAAGAAAGAACAAGGAAATAACATGCGACCACACGTGCGCTCCCTCTTCTGATATCAACAGCTATTTATAGGACAGTTGTACAGCTGTAATTACTTTATTATGAGGAAAAAAACGGGGGTAGATGGAGGATCTTGATTGCCGCATAAAGGAAATAAAGAATCGGCGATGTATATAAGTTTAAAATGTCAAAGGTGACGTCATATATTAGGAAATATGAAAACACGTCAACAAATAATCTCTACGTCACGAAACAGCACATAAAGGTCCCTTTGAGCTTTGAAGTTTTACTTAAATAAATTTCCTGTCGAATTCTCGGGGGTTTTATTCAAGACATTTCCTTCAATAACAAGAACATATTGTAAAGCGAAAGGGAGGAATAATATAGTGGCTGGTGCTGACGTCTCCTACGACTCTCAAAGCTGACCCTGGTAAAGGGCAATGTTATTTAATATTCAAATATACTTTATTTAATGAAATTGTCACATTTAAACAGAAGCACTTGGACTAAAGTATCCGCGAGAAAAGATAATTTTAGCTGAAATGTCAAAATGTTCCGTAAAAAAGGGGGGAAAATAAAAATCGCGAATGCACTACTACATTTTCCGTTGAACAGGCGTTGGACCCGACGTCAAATCAAAGTCTGGTTTTTGGATGATTCTGGAAGTCGAAACAGCAGCCACCTGCCTACGTTTGATAGACTCCGACGTCTACAGCATGTCAATTTGTTTCATTTATGCAACGTTGATTTTTCGAAAGACGTCACACGGAAGACGTCACTTAGACGTCGGGGGAAGGTGGGCTAAAATTTGAGAAAATCAATCACAACTAAATTACAACCAGATTAAATGATGCGATTTTGGTCTGGTCGATGTCGCAACTTCAAATCGACTCTAGACCGACGCCAGATTATTTACTGGGTAGTTTTTTTTCTTAATTTTTTTTCTCAGCATTTCTTTAGTCCAAAAAATATGCAATGGAAGCGACAATCAATCAGAAAGGTTCGAAAGTACGAACTGATTTTTTGCAGCTAATAACAATCCCTGGCTAACAATCTCTGACGGGGTTCGAACCCAGACCTCGGAGGTAAAAGACCAAAGCTCTGACCAGCTGAGCTTATCGCCGATGTCCTAGAATAAAAATTTCTAGGAATGGCAAAAAGTAGTCTCAGTTACTCCCGGGGAGATGGTGGGGGGGGGGGGGTCTGCAATTGGAGAATGCACTCACGCACCAACTGGTTACCATGCGTATCGGGTGAGGGGGTATTCAGGCACCAACTGGTTACCATGCGTATCGGGGAAGGGGGTATTCAGGCACCAACTGGTTACCATGCGTATCGGGGGAGGGGGTATTCAGGCACCAACTGGTTACCATGCGTATCGGGGGAGGGGGTATTCAGGCACCAACTGGTTACCATGCGTATCGTGGGAGGGGGTATTCAGGCACCAACTGGTTACCATGCGTATCGGGGAAGGGGGTATTCAGGCACCAACTGGTTACCATGCGTGTCCATTACTTTTTAACATTCCCGAAACGCTGTGTGCCAATTTTGAAATCCCTTTTTAACCAAACGCAGAGTACTGAATGAAAACTATTCCCTCCCCCTCTCCTCCTTTACCCAAGTGAACAATCCCCTCGGACCGGATCTGGCCTCAAAATTACACCTTAGTCCACCAACACACCTTTTATCCATGTTTTTTTTTTTTTTGGGGGGGGGGGGCACGAATAATAACACATATGATACCAAGTGGACCCCCCCCCCCCCCCCGTTCTCCTCGAGATTTTGTCTCTGCCCATTATCAATGTAAGATAATAACACTTCACATACATCCAGTTTTCCCCGTATGATCCAAGGGTGGGGACGGGGGGGGGGGGGGGCAGGATACTTTGAGGGACGACCTACAAAAACGCCCCCGTCTTGGCGTCCTTACAACTCTTACAGCCTCGCCATGACCCAGCTTAAGTAGCCAGCGGAAAAACGCCGATTTGGTGATAACTTACGTATGTTGCGGCTTCTTTAGGCGGAATCTTTCTAACAAAGATCACGCTTAAAGGCATTATTGACTGTCCGTCTGACTGTCCGTCTGACTGTCCACCCGTCCATCTCCAGCTGTTACTCCAACCCTGATAATCCTTTGCCTACGATTTGTGATCCATAGATAACCTATAGCAGTCGATAGGTGCACGTTGATTTTTCTTTGACCTTCAACCAATTTCAATGTCATGTCCGACATATTGGATTTTCATTTTGGGTTGGTGGCTTTGCTCTCAACGATGACTTGTTATTATAAGTCTTCGTCTATTAAATAACGAACGTTTTTGTTTGTTTGTTTGTTTGTTTGTTTGTTTTTTTTTTTTGAATTCAAGTGTCTGGTACACTGCATCAGGATTAAGGCTTCAAACGTTCCTTTGGGGCTTCAACCATATCGAGTTTCCCCTTGTTCGGTCGCGTCTGCATGGGTCACTCTCATACTGTTCTCTGGACGCCCAGACAACGTTTGCTCTTCATACGTCTCCGCCACATCTCTCTACAGACGTCGCTTTCAAGATGTCGTCTCTGTAACATCACTTTTCAGGCTGTATCTACAAAGTCGCCCTACAGACGTCTCAGCAACGCGCCGTTCTGCGAGCGTGTCTACAAAGTCACTGTACAAACGGCTCTACAACGTCGTTCTGAAGACGTCTCTGTAACGTCTCCAAAACGTCGCTTTACAGACATCAGTACAACCTTGTCCTACAGACGTCATTACAGCATCTCCACAGTCCTCTCTATAAACTAGACATTGCGGAAAGTAGACGTTTCTTCAAATGTTTCTGTTCTGTCACGTCTCACTACAACGTCTTTACAAACGTTTCTACAACGTTGCTCTCCGGTCATCTATATAACGTTTATATATATATATATATATATATATATATATATATATATATATATATATATATATATATATATATATATATATATATATATATATATATATATATATATATATATAACGTAAAACGTAAAATTAAAAATTAAAACTAATCGGCAGTTGGATCAATTTTCAGAATTTAATTGACGAGAAACTACACTGGTTAACTTCCTTGTGTTAGGGCAACAATGCCCTTTCATGATTTAGCCCCCTTTTAATTTACTATTTTGCAGCCACCCGTATAATCCCCGCGTCACGTTTTTGGAACACTCAAGGCATTCTGATATAAATATCGCCTATAAAGTAAAAACTACTTCTTAAATATTAACGGTAATACTTTAAAAGGGTAAAATAACAACAGAATTAATTTCACATTTTAAGAGCCTCCTTAGATGTCAATCTGTCCCTGATATAAACGATTTACAAGTCTCTTTTTTGCAATAGTTGAGGAGTTCAAACAGAGACCGCCTAAAATACACAACCTCGCTGGAAGAGACAGCCATTACAGGGTAGTTCCGGGATAGGCTCCACCTCAAAAATAGGGGCCACCCGAGCAATGAAACCACGGCACAAATAGGAACCACCTCGCAAATAACATAACCATAAAAAGAAGGAACACCTGAAAAGTGAAACCATTTCACAAATAAGAACCACCCGGCTAATGAGACCACCTCACAAACAGAGACCACTTTTCAATAGTACCCTTCCAGGCGCTTTGCATTCAGGAACCCCAGGAACAGGAGGAACGGGACCATCGGGGAATCGGACTACATTCCGGACTACAGTCCGAAAGGTGGTCCTATATATATATAGGACCACCATATTCGACCTCACGATTGCGTTTTTCGATTTGCAATAAGTTAAATAAAGCCATCAGTTTTGTTCTCACAAAGTCATGTTCCCGTAGTCTTGTTCCTATTAAGTTTTCCTCATCCGAATTGTAACATGGAACGATTCTGGTTCGTGTGGGTGGGAGGGGGGGGGGGGGAGGGGAGGGGAGTTGCTTGGGCGAAGCTTTCGTTCAATGTTTACCTTTGCAATAACACAAATTGCACCACCCAATTTTGCTTCAAAAAGTTTCAACTAGTAACATTCACCAACACCCTGAAAAAAAAATTAGCCAAGTGCAAATGCATTCAAAATATTTCGATTAGGCCAAGGATATTAATGTTGATAGTCCGGTCTAATTTCCCTATGCAAAAACAACGGGAGAAATGCTACAAAACACTACAGATCTTTTTTATTTTAGTAACACTTTTAAGCATTTTCAGGAAGCAATGTCATGCTGTTGGGCAGAAAAAAATGAAGAAATTGAAAAATTCTCGATTCTTGAGGAAATTTAAAAATTTAAATTTTAAAAAGACCCACTTTTCGTTGTTAAAATGTCGGAAATCCCGGCAAATGATTTTTTGATTAAAATGGGATTTCCGAAATAAATCAAACAGGAAAGATTGGAAATTATTTTGTAAAAATGTCACTTAATTACTTCATTAATGTTGTAAAAATGTCAGTTAATTACACCAGTCATTTAATTTGTGTCCTCTTGACAAACATTTTCAATCTGTTCCGTCTGATTAAATAGAAATCAAAACGTACACACAAATAAATCACAACCCTGTATCTGTTACCCGAAAAAAATGCATGAGATTTAATTCCGTCAACAGATCACACATGTTTTGCCATAGGAGTAGCGGCCATCTGACCCACCCCGACTGGTCCCCCGCCCCCGCCCCCCCGGCCATCTGACCCACCCCGACTGGTCCCCCGCCCCCATCCCCCCGGCGATCTGACCCACCCCGACTGGTCCTCCGCCCCCACCCCCCCCGGCGATCTGACCCACCCCGACTGGTCCCCCGCCCCCACCCCCCCGGCGATCTGACCCACCCCGACTGGTCCCCCGCCTCCACACCCCCGGCCATCTGACCCACCCCGACTGGTCCCACGCCCCAACCCATCCTCCGCCCTCTCCTTCGCCTTTCACAACCACATAAGGCCGTCACATCCACCCTCCTTCCCTCCTTCATACATGGTAGAGATTAATACTGCCCTCCCCTCCCTTCTCCCTTCATAAAATCATATTGTACAAGTGTTTTAATGTTACTTTTCTTGAAATTCAAAAATTTTGAGTTCATTGTAATTTAGTCATAAAGCTCCCAAAAGACCAAACTTTTCTTTAACTCAAGAAGCCCGGAAATAAGGCTACTTACGGGAAATATCAAAAGTGATCCTATTTCCAGGTTGATCCTATTTCCTGGGTTCTCTGTAAGAGGAGTGATCTGAAATGGAGACCGAGGAAAAGTGGTCTTATATCCGGGGTAGTCTTAAATGTTGGTTGGTCTTATTCCGAAGTGGTTCAATTTTACGACCCCGGATGAATCATCTCTCACATTTCACTAATTGCAATATCAGTTGATCACATATTCTTGTTTTTGTTTTTGTTTTTTTTTTATTGATGGTGTCTTTTTTTTAGAAAACAATAACAGGGAACGGGTTAGATTATATCCCTAATTACGGGGGCAGAGCATGTGATTGCAAAGATTGGGGCGCAAGACGGCGAGGGTGTGGGTGGGGGGTTGGGTTTGGGGAGGGGGCAATAGACCATATGGCAGCCCCATATAGCCTTTTACTTCGCTTCAAACACAGCGGAATCATATTGGAGGTTTTTGCCTTTTTTTATTCTATACGCTCAGTGCTCGGCTTCCGTATTACTTTGCTTGGGACACGAAACAACATTTATTTGCCTTTGCCTTACTACCTTCCATTCTCTACTCAAACAAAAAAAAACAAAACAAAAAAAAACAAAAAAAAAACAAAAAACAAAAAAAAAAAAACAAAAAAAAACACACATTTTTTTTAATGTAGTCACGATTTTCAGCTCTTAAAATTCGCCGTATCTGGTCTCTGACCACATTTAGAAGTCGGTGAACGAAACACTGAGAACGAGGGATTAATCTGATTTCTCCACAAACTGTTAACTTTAAGAGCCAACAAATAAATGCGAGTTTAATTAATTTTTTTGTGGGGGTCAGTTTTGGTTATTTGTTTCACGATGGAAAATCTACTCGTTCTCGTCGCTATAACGGTGTGTGTTTTTATCGCCTGCGTAAATGGACACGCGAAGTTGATCGATCCACCATCCAGGGCTTCTATGTGGCGATATGGATTCGACAATCCTGAAGATACTCAGGATAATGAAGGCTTCTGCGGCGGGTTTTCGGTGAGTAGTTTTACTTTTTTCGTTATTAGTGGTGGGGGGGGGGGGGGGAGGGGTGTCGGGACGGGTGTGTGCGGCGGGTTTTCGGTGAGTAGTTTTACTGTTTTTGTTTTTAATTTCTCCATAATGAGCCAATCACAGTAGCGTACTTCTCGAGAATCTCGCTGGCGTCAAGCAATCAAAGCATGAATTAAAGTCGGCCAGGTCAGGAATTCGCCCCTCCGCAGGCGGTGGGGATGGGTGAGGCTGTGGGGGGGGGGGGGCACTCACGTAGCAATTAGTTCCCATGCGTATCAATGAGTTTTTTTAAAACGACCGCTATAAGGGGAGTGCTAGTTTTGAAATACTACTACTTTTCTATAACATGCAGAGTGAAATTCCAAAATAACCCCACCCCGTCTTTTTGTTTGAAACGCGGAGTATTTGTATGAAAATTACGCCCCTCCCTCTTTTTAACGGAATTGGCACCCTGTGCGGACCGCGTGTGGCCTTCAAATGACCCACCCTTTTTGTGGACATACATGGTAACAAATATGATATCAAGTGCCCCTCCACCTTGGGAATTCCCTAAGTAATACAGCAATCTCTAAGTAATCCAACATCAACCCGGAAAATTTTGAGTACTTTATGTTGTAAAATATACCAATATTCAAGCACTGCAGCGTTCATGGCCAGGTGATAGGAGATTGAATGTCTCTAATAAAAATTGGGAATAAATAGTTTTGGACAGTCCTTATTTGATGAAGGATTGTCAGTTTTTATTTAAGAGAAATAAGTATAAACATATAGCAGGAAATAGCGTTTGCCTTTATCCTGATTAAACATTGCTTAACGACTAAATATACGGCCGGATGACTGATTTCCGGAAGTGATCGAACATCGCTGCGTGTAACAATTGGAGAGTTTTTTCTTGCATAGAAACGTTAAACGCTTAATTTTTAGTGTTTTTATTATTATTTCAATTTTTTTTGAAAATAATTGCAAGATTTCAGGTCATTAATCTCAGTTCAAAAACAGACCATAAAGTTTCAAACTTCTAATTGTAAATTGTAAATTGAAGGAAAATAGAAAGAAAACACATGACCAGTTTATTCATTGTACAACTGATTAAATTCAATTCATTATACTTATTAACAAACATATGTACTTCATTTCAGCCAACGTTATTTAGATGACGTTTTATTCCTTTTACATGTGTCAACCTTTTTGCAGTCAACGATTTTGGCAATCAAATTTTTGGACTGTCGAGGTTTTTGACGGTTGAGGTTTTGGACTGTCGACGTTTTTATCCGTCGAGCTTTTGGACCATAGACGTTTTTGACTGCCGAGTTTTGGACTGTCGACGTTTTTGTCCGTCGAGTTTTTGGACTGTCGACGTGTTTAACAGTCGGATTTTTGGACTGTCAGCGTTTTTGATGGTCGGGTTTTTGGACTGTCGATGTTTTTGAAGGTCGAATTTTTGGACTGTCGACGTTTTTGACCGTCGAGTTTTGTAACATCGACGTTATTGACCGTCGAATTTTGGAATGTCAACGTTTTTGACCGTCGAATTTTTGGACTGTCAACGTTTTTGACGGTCTGGTTTTGGATTGTTGACGTTTCTGACGGTCGAGGTTTTGGACAGTCAACGTTTTTGACCGTCGAATTTTTGGACTGTCAACGTTTTTGACGGTCTGGTTTTTGGACTGTCGACGTTTCTGACCGTCGAGTTTTTGGACCGTCGACGTTTTATCCGGCATCCGTTGAGATATATTTGCTATATAAAACTGAGTCTCGTCAAGGCTAGGATGTTAAATTTCATTGTATCGATGCGAATAGCCACTTCGTAACAAGAACAACCGGAACCAGTTGTATTTTTAAAGCATTTGATGTTTTTGGGGTTAATGGAATCATTTGTAACACTATTTTAAGCAAATTCGTATTTTTTGGCCTGGATTTAGGGATCTTTCCTGGAGAAATTAAACAGATATGAATTTTAAGTAAGGTGAGATTTAGTAGCGTTATAACGTTCTACAGTGGCATTATAACATTACAGAGTGGCGTTATAACATTATGTACCGTCGTTAAAACCGGACAATTTCCAGTCTCGGCATTTTTATGCTTGTTGCATAGCACGACAATAATTCTCGCGAGGATTGGCCTAAACAGGTCAAACATCACATTATTGAGTAACACACTTTTTTAAATCAGGCGCGGATCCAGCATTTTAGAAAGGGGCAGGGGTCGCGTTATTTTGTCGAAAAGAGTTGGAACGGCAGCTCGCTGTATTTTCAGCATTTTTAAGCCCTTGAGAGCCATTCTAAGCTTTTTTATATACTATTTTCCGTTTTTAAAACATGTAATTTTGCATCTGAAAATTTTCAATTTAAGGTGATTTTTAGTAAATTGTATGTTTTACTCTTTTCAAATTTATAGCAAATAAATACGTCACAACCACAGGCTACCTGAGTCAAAGTAAAACATATGTACAGCAAAACGATTTAAGACAATATAAAACAATACATGAAATATAAATCCTTTAACTGCTTTAAATGCAATCTAACTGAAAAATCGCTCAAACTTGCAACTTGAAGTACCTCATTTTGAAGCTTTACCTTAATTAATACTTTTGAGATGGGTCTAGGACAATTCCCTCCACCCCAGACAACTCCCCCCCCCAGACAACTCCCCCCGACGATTCCCCCCGAACAATTCCCCCCGTAGGACAATTCCCCCCGAGGACTATTCCCCCCCCCCCCCCCCCCCACACACACACACTTTTTATATTATATTTTACTTTGAATGCCAAAGTCTTTATTTTTAAAATAGCTTAAAATCAAAAATGCAAAATTTTTCTATCTGGAACGAAAGTTTTTTCTGCCATTTAAACCTGATGTTGTGGGCAATTCCACGCAAATAGTCAATAGTATGTTGGTTTTCGAAGTCGCGGACTGTTTGACGAATGCGTTGCGCAGAGTCAACTAAATGCAATAAAAAATGCATGTACAGCAAAAAAGAAAATTTCATATTTACGATGATCAAAGACATCATGTACATATCTATAAACTCACATGACATTTAATTTAGAAAATACACCAACACTAAAAACTTATACTGTTCTAATACTCATCTCATACTAACACTAACCTAAAAAAGGTAAAAACACGTCTTAGCTAAAATGATAACTATTTATTGTAATGCTGTTTCAATATAGCAGAAGTTTTATACTGTGTACATGGATTAAAAATGTACAAATTAAAAATTAAAAATACAAAATATCGCACTTAAAAATAACACTATATAATAGCATTTATGGTAATGCAATTCCACGGAGATGAAAATAATAGTACCAAGTATGACTATCTACATTCACAATAATAGTAAGAGAAATATACAATCTGCAGTAGTAGAAATGTGAAATGTTACATGTCTATGTTTACTTGTGTGCACATTTATTGCACTGTTAACATCTAAAACTAGACTAAAAGCTTCAAGAAAAGCTGGGAACTCTTACTACAACACATCCTTACTTGCGAAATCGGCTGTAAATCAACTTTACAGCCATCTAAAACATCAACATTTTACTGTTTCAGCACTTTTTCATGAAAGTGCTTAATTTGGAGACTTATGGCAATAACCCAACATTTGCTTAGAATTGCCTAAATTGAAGTACAATTTTGCTGTTTCAGCATTTTTTTTTCAGAAAAAATGCCTGAGTTTGGTGTTGAAATATATGAGTCGACCTCAATATAATCCAAAATGATATAAAAAGTTACAATGCACACAAATAAAGTTTGCTGACACAGCAAGTTTCCGCCAAAAATTTAGCTAACTTAGGCAAAATAAAAAATGTCAAAATGTGCAATAAAAAATTTGCTGCCTCAGCAAAATTTTTTGCTGACACAACATATTTTTGCTGTCTACGAGGAGTGCTGAGAAAAAAGTTGCAGGAAAAAAATACAAAAAAAAACACAGAACACGGAAGGCCTACTAGAAAAATTAAACTCGGTCGCTTGGCGTCAGAGTTTAATAAACACAGAAATACTTCTATTTTGCTATGTACCATGCTATGCTCTTTTGAGAAACTAATGTTATCATGCAGTCTAGACATACTTAACATCACGGAAACAAAACTTAAAGTTCTACTTTGCTATGTCGTCTTGCTATGCTCTAAGATAAAATAGAACTTTTCATTTCGTTTTGGTATCTATCACATAACGGAATTTAACCAAAGACTGCAAACTTAGTTTGCCGAATCAACATTAAAAGTAGCGAGACACATTTTATAATAATAATGTAAAAGCTCCCAATAACAGTTCGTTGCAATCCATCTTGAATCTATTCAAGTAAAATAGAATTACAAAACATGCGGGAAGGTTATATAGAAAACGCGTTTCTACAGATTGCAAGACTTCTGAGTGGCATTGGTCTCATGAATATGAAATTTGTGTATATTTTGTCCTAAAGTTAAGTAATTGTTATTTTTATACGTAAAATATTTTTCAAGGAAAAAAATGCAAAGTTTACCAGTGAGTATTTTTTTTCTTGCGAAACTGAAAGTTTACCAGTCAGTATTTTTTCTTGAGTGAGAGGGGGGGGGTGTCGGACCAATCCAGAGACCCCCTGGATCCGCCCCACCTCCTCCCACCGCCACCCCTCTTCCTTTCACCTCCACATTACCTCCTCCCATGTCCTACCATCTCCACCGCACCTTCTCCCACATCCACCACGAAACCCTACCTCCACCCACCTCCTCCTACCTGCACCTGCCTCCTTCCACTACAATCTGCTTCCTCCTACCACCAACCCACCTCATCCTACTTGCACCCCTGTTCCTACCACCTCCACCCTACCTCCTCCCACCTCCACCTCGCTTTCTTCATCTTCAGACCACCTCCATCACATCCTCCAACCTGCATCTACCTCCTCCCACCTCTATCCCACCTCTTCCCACCTATCCTTCCTTCGCGTGCGACAAAATGCACAAGAACACATTTCGCGTATTTGTTTCAGCACCAACCAAATTCAGGAGGATTAATTGTTTGTGTTGTTTATTTGGTTGATTGGCGATTGATTGATTGTCTTTCCTACAAGCACACTGGCATAGATTTCTCGCATTTTTTGCAGCATCAACAGAGCCTCGGAGGTCTGTGTGGTACGTGTGGTGACCCTTATGAACAAACCATCCCCAGGGAGCATGAGGCTGGCGGCAAGTATGGCAACGGCATCATTGTCCGCCAATACATACAAGGATCGGTAAGCCTGATTTCAGAAGTTCCTCTGCTTAATGAAAAAATATTATGCCACAGATATGAAAAATATGAAGATGAAATAAACTGTTGTTTTTGAAGCTTTGAATGCTCATTGTTTTTAGTTTTATGGCGAATTTTAAATTTTATTACTTAATTGTTTGCTTTAAGACCAAATCCTTGAACTCAAAACAACACATACCCTTGACCTTTTCCCTTGAAAGTTTAAAAACTCGATGTCCGAAAATGAAGTGCAAATGTTCCGAACCTTTTCCGAAATAATACAGGCCACGTAGCCTTTGAGCTGGTAAAAATAGGTCAAATTCATATTACGAAGTTACACTTCATGTAACTACATATAAGGTATCGGAAAATGAGATCAAAATAAATAACAATTTCCTAGATAATATATGTCATGCGACCCCTCACACTGAAATTTAGTTTCAAGTTCAGATCATGAACTAAACAGTTGTGTAGCTTCATAAAGTGATGCTTTTTAAAAATGACATAAAAATCTCTCTATCGCGTGACCTTTGACATAAAAATCAAGGTCAATATCAAGATCAAGACGTTACTTCTAATGTAATCCCTGTATTGTGGATGGGCTCAAAACATTTATAAAGTTCGCTCACATATTTTCTCTTTTGACCTTGACTTTGACCTTGGAGGTTGGAGTTCTCCCACCGTTTGGAGGCTGAAGTTCACCCACCGTTTTGAGACTGGAGTTCTCCCACCGTTTGGAGGTTGGAGTTCTCCCACCGTTTGGAGGCTGAAGTTCACCCACCGTTTTGAGACTGGAATTCTCCCACCGTTTGGAGGCTGGAGTTCTCCCACCGTTTCTGAGATTTTATGAGATTTGACTTTGACTAAAAAATTCTACATTTTCCCATATTTTATATCCCCCTTAATATTGTACCGGGTTACATGTCTCTAGACTAAGATCTAAGAGAAGTAGCCTGGAAAAGATAAAAAGCTGAAGGATATGAGTTAAACAACGTATGAAATCTATGATTTCATGTTGTGAAGAAGATTATATTATATGTCATGTATTCGGATGAAAAATGAAGAACTAAAACAACTTGGCAGGAGGTCACACTTGCAAAAACAAAAAGGTAAAAGTCTGAGATTTTATAATGTGAGGTGTTGTGGCAGAGCAGACGAAGTAGTATTTTGAGAGCACACATACATGTCTGACATTTGATTAAGACTAATGTTGATCAATTTAAATATATAAAAATAGGCATAAATTTAGTGCTCCGTGTAATGTTTGTTTCGTTGTTTTAGGTAATGTATGTTGCAATTGACGTGACTGCCAACCATAAAGGTTACTTTGAATTTCGTATTTGCCCAACCAACGACAAGACAGTCCGTGCCACCAAGGAATGTCTGGACAGTCATCTTCTCACAATTGTCGGATCCGGCACACAGTAAGACTAAACAGAGCTTTTATTCAGTTTTCATACTCAAAGCTGCTTCGTGAAATTCACCGGCATCTACGCAAACGAGAAAACAATGTCGATTAATGCAATATCACAATCGTTGTTGTTCTTACTTTTCAAATAATTCAACCGTACGTTGTTTATGTCAGTCGTGAACAAGATAAGGGCATCCCTATAAGCCAAAACTAGAGGAGGCGTTATTCCACAAACCTGAATTTTAAGGCCAAGATAGCGCTAATATGACCTTGAAATTAGGTCAAGGGCAAAGCAAAAACAATTTTCACCTATCCACTATTTTAGGTCATCTATAAACGAAATATCGTACGTGACGGATTATCATGGTAGGAGTAACAGCTGGAGATTGGCGGACTTACAGAAAGACGGACAACATCAAAACTTACAATCCCTGGGATTAAACCCCCTTTCGGAGGCCAATAAAACCAAAATACGAGAATCCCCGAACGGAGATGGCGGATCGCATGGTTTTGATTCATTTGATCGTTTATTTCGCACCGATGGGATTTTTTTTGCAGACAAAAACTCCGTAAATCGTCAAGAACGATTGATTGTGTTGGTCTGATTTCCTTCACCGCGCTACCAGCATTGCAAACTTTCCTTTGTAAAATCTCAAGGAGGAGGATTTTTTAAGTGGGGGTGGCCTAACCGACACCTACAGATGTTAGGCAATGATGCATTTCAAAATAATTTGGGTGATAGTTCAGTCATGATCCCAACATAAAGTATGCGGATGATTACGTCAAGGTCATCACGTAATAAACACAATACACTACATGTTCAACAGACCTTCGTAAACATGTCGTCATCGTCTGAGTTTTTAACTTATATTTGTTTTCCTGTTCAAAGACTGTCCTGTGTGCAGTACTTTAAAATGGAAGATGTGTCATACAACAATAATGGACAAAAAAATACGGTTTAATGCACGAAATTGATAAAAGCCAATGCAACAAAAAGCAAGTATAACGTCAGCACGAAAAGATGTTAAGTCTGATTTTGTGTTTTGTTTCCTTTCTTTGACTTGAATATTTAACAATCGGCTCACATTGTATCTGTTGTGGTCTTCGCCTTTCATATCTGTTGTGGTCCCCAATTCTTATAGTGATACTAAGGATATTATTCACAGTTTTCAGTGCCAACAGTACTAAAGATTTGCAATGTATTTTATAATATCTTACATTTTATACCTAGAATATGAAATAGAAACGTGAAAATCTAAAACAAAAATGAACAAAATGATGGCTGAAAAAATGGCAAAACGTTGGAATCCACCGCATCATTCGCAAATATTTACACACAGAAATACAAACATAAAGACAATAAATAAAAATATCACTTGATGCAGCCACAGTTACATCACAAGATTATAAATAATGATATGTATATTTTTGCTTTTTCTTTTGTGTCGAACAGGAGCTCTTCGTACAACAAAATCCTTTGTAAACTTTCAAGTACATCTATACTTTTAAAAATCATATCTTAATTTGAATTAATAGAAAGTTGACCAAGTTCTAATTTATATAAATCATGAATAAGAATTTCGACTTATACTTTGTTTTCTACAGTACACAATACATGCACATTTTTACGAAACAAAATCTCAACAAAACCATCTGACATATAACGATAAAAACTGGTAAACTTGCAATGCTGTTTAGTTGGGTACTTTGAAAGTTAGGTCTTTTGTTTGTTTGCAGAATGCTGTTTACAAATGTCATTCCACTTTTGTTGTGTGCTTATTCAGCAAGCCATACAATTTTTTTTAATTGAGATTTGATATCTAAATCCATACGTCCAGCTTCACTGTATATAAAACACCACATTCGTTACCTTTTAGCTAGTTGTATCGTTGCATGTAAATCTATGGCCGTCTGTACATTATTCTTTATGATCATTGATGAGTTACAAATGAATGAATGAATGAATTTGAAATTCTTGGTATGGTACTTAATTGATTAATATTCAACCACAAATAAGGTTCGTGGATTGCATGTCTGTAAATATTTTTCTAAGTTTTAAAACTTTTTCTTCAAAGCTCATCCTTCTTTTTTCAAATGACATAACAATTGATTTCTTGCAATTGCGGTGATAAAAAGCGGTTTGCTTCCACAACAAGTAGTACTTTCGTAGTACATACAATCGATAAAGTGTTAGCAGACATTTGTTGAATACATAAAAAAAATTTTTTAGCTGTTTGTTTTGTCACAGCTGTGTAAGTGAAGATTTATATAATGGCGTCAGTGGACATTTCTCTGATTTAAAAAAAGAGACCCGTTTGCTATGAGAATTTTGTGATCACTTAAATAGAAGTGTCTGATGAGAAAAACTGTGCTTCTTGTTAGTGGCAAATTACAAAACAAGTAAATATGATTTTGTGTAACTCTTAATAGCCATTTTTGAGCTTATTAATAAAAATGAAAGACAAAACAAAGCAAATGCATAGGAATGTGCTGCCTTGTGTTGCTATGCGTTTGTATGATAGGAATCTGAGCATTATATATTAGTTAAAGGGTTTGACTCGCGCCACAAAGAGATATTTAAACGGTAGATATATACAACGCAACATATGTGTGTATGTGTTGGGGTGTTATTATTCTTACTGACAATTAACAGTTCTCTGCATACAAAGCTAGATATGACAGCTTCAAGTCTTTCACAAATAAGTTGATAAGTACACTTTTCTCAAATACTAACATTAATACTGAGTAGTAATTTTCAAGATACATGGTGCCAAGTGGGGCAGGGATCAAAGAACTAGACCTGCAGCTACCAGAAGACCTTGTCTGTACACAATGTGTCCTACAGTGGCGATATCACGCAGGTAATAGATAACTTTCGTCATACAGACAATCAATAATTTTGTCGCATGCTAATCAATCGATAACTAATGTCAAACGTTGACCAGAAAACCGAAAATCTTGAACTAAAAACCGATCTAGAATAATCGAGAGCCCTTAGTAATAGGGTTATAAGCAACCTTTGTGGCATGAATAATCGATGATTTACGTCGTATGTATAATCTATCAGCATTACAACAAGGTGATTGGTAACCTTGTATTCTTAACGAAGATAAAATTTTGAAAGATTTTTATTGCAAAATCAGCCAGTCATTTTCGATATATATGATATTGATATTGATATTGAAATTTCACAATATTACATTGTTAAAATACCACGAAAACTAAGCAGGAGCAAGACAAATTAATGTTTTCCCACCAGTCCACAATTTTCTGATACAGTACTTTGTAAAGCTATCGTTCTAGGCAACAACTGGGGCACGGACCCAGATGGTAGGTCCTGCACCGGATGCGGTCCTCAGGAAGAATTCTACGCATGTGCAGATGTAGCTATAAGTCCAGACACGGGGGGTATATAGTTAAATACTTGGCAATTAATTTTAATGAATACAGAATAGCAGAGAAATGCTCCAATTATATTTTTAAATTATTTCATTTATGTATAACAAATTGAAATTGCAAATGTTACAAAACGCAGTGTGTCCAATATGTATTTTCGGTGCATAATAACAAAGACGTAGCTTAAATAAAGGCAATTTCTTCCCTCGGCGTACTCCTATGGCAATGATGTGATATAATAATAGACACATTAAAGGAAGTGCTGTTGGAAGCAAGCCCACGATATTTCCCTGTCCATGTGTATTTTTCAGTGTCTGGGCCAGTTCCACAACCTGCACCCGCGCCTGCACCACAGCCTGCACCCGTTCCTGTACCTGTTCTTCAGCCTACACCCGTGCCTGCACCTTGGCCTGCACCACAACCTGCACCCATTCCATCGCCATGGCCTGCACCTGTACCTGTTCCACAACCTGCATCCGTTCCTGCATCCCAGCCTTCACCCGTACCAGCAACCCAGCCCGTGCCTGCTCCAGGATCCGCTACCGCACCTCGCAAAACTTGTTATTCCATAGACAGCAGAACACCTGATTCCTGGTGCATGACGAACTGCAATCATCGTCCTTCCTATTGTCCATCAGACTTCTGCGTGTGTTCGACCAAAAAGGAACAATCCGTAGACACACAGGACCGTGACGTTGGCATTCAAAACCGTAACGTCATCACGAAGAAATGCGTTGGCAGGAGGGAGTTCGCAGCTCTGGATGCCATAGCTGAGTGGTGTACCAAGAGATGTAACCAGGATCCAGCAGCCTGTAATGAGAAAGTCTGTATTTGTAAATAAACAATAAAAACAAGCATTCTCTAATGCAACATATTACGAGGAATAAGTTAAGCCAAACTCCAGACATTTCAATAACCCGCATCGCAGTTTCATATTTCCAAGTACTTACATATTTGGTGTCGGTTCTGTTACTCAGCCTGCCAGTAATTTTACACGTATTGTGTTTCCGTTATGTTACACAGCCTGGAAGTTGCTACATACATATTTTGCTTCAATTATGTTACACAGTGTGCCATTAGTTACATATATATTTTGCTGCGGCTATGTTATGCAGTCTTTGAATTGCTACACACATATTTTGCTTCGATTGTTACAGAGTGTGCCAGTAGTTACACACATATTTTGCTTTGGATATGTTACACAGCCTTCCAGTCGACTTCGGACACCACACATGAACTTATGAGTATATTGCCGAGGAAATTCCATTTATCCAAAGTCTAGCATTTTATAGTTAGTTTTCACTTCCTTTAGTAATTTCATACAGGTTCTATGGATTAAAAATGATCCCTTGTTCTCGAACCAGAAAGATTTAAAGTAAAGTGGAGCTGCTTGGTTAAGACGGATTATTCAGATCTGTTTTTATAATCTCAGACTTCCAAACATTGATGTCAAACTTTTGACATCTACGACATTTTTAGTGTAACAAGTATTAGAACAGTACTTCATATAAATGCTGTACTGGAAGAAAGTAGAGCACTCTGAGTACTTCTGCAGACACGAGTAAATCAGAGCCCGGACAAGCATCCATACCTTTTATGTCAGCTGTATCTGATTTTAGTCACGGGTTTCATAACATACTTTTAAAATTACCGATGCTCCCTTTTATAGATTTAATGACGCAATCACCAACTTTACTTATTTTGTTGCCTGTGACAGTGAATGTCATTCAATGCTGTGGTAAAAGTCATATGAAACTGATCGATATTCTATGTACAAGCTCAGACCATATGGGATAGAATCCGCATATGGGATACGATCCTACGGGATAGGATACTCATATGGGATAGGAGCACATATGGGATAGGATCCGCAACTGGGATAGAACACATATGGGATAGAACCCACATATGGGATATGATCATATGGGATAGGATCCCCATATGGACTGGGATTCTCACATGGGATAGAATGCACATATGTGACATGTGATCCACCGATAGAACTATGCAAAATCCTTATGAAGTCTTGCATAATATATAATTGTGCTTATTTAAGTGTAAAAGGTGGTAATACAGGTGATGTGTTGATGGGTTAAATAGTACGCTTTCAATAAGTAGCCGTTTTGTGCATTTATACACATCTTTCAGACTGCTTTCTAGAACAAGCTGTATATTATACCCCAGAGATACTCAAAGAATACTCAAGTAATACTCGAATGATACACAAGTACTACTCAAGTACTACTCAAGAGATATTCAAGTAATACCCAAGAGATACTCCAGAGACACTGATACTCGAGGCAAATTCATTGGTACTGGTACAAAGGGTGTTAGGACTTTCCCATGTTATGTGACCTTGGATAAGATAATACAGATTGTTAACCTTAAAAACATTGACTAGGAACTGTGTAGATTTTATTGCTTATTTTTAAGCACAAAATATATCATAAATATTTTAGTTCATTTAGGAAATTCAATGCAAAATTTGAAATCTAAAATAGATAAAATGTTATATTGTTCGTCGAGGTGTCGTCTGCTTTTTCATTCAGTACAGAAAGCAATATGGCACTAAAGTGTTGATATCCTATACACGGCTACGATTAGAACATGCGAAGCGAGAAACCCCCTTTTTCACTTTTTTGGCCTTTAAAAGAATATGCAAAACTTGCTGGCTTAAAAAACTCGATCTTCTCGTAAGTGGGTTTGAAGTATCAGAGTCCAGTTTGTGAAGCCCCCATTCTCCAACCTCCTCCCAAGGGGATTTGTCTTTATCTAACAATTCATATGTTTCGAAAACTGTAATAAATTTGGTTTCAAAACCAAGCACGAATTGTTTTTATATATCTTTTTTCCTTCCCCAGATATTTGATCTGATCTCGTAGTCACAGCCTTGTTAATTATTGAAAGTTAAATATTTGTTTCAAATCTTTTACTCATTAGAAGTTAGAAACAAATGCTTTGTTTAGCGAAAAACAATAATTACCACTATGAGAGTTTAGTAATAAATCGTATGCTGTTTAGACTGCAAACTTCACCGTCAAGCAACGGAATGAAACTTGTATAAGACACGATACAATCAATCCATGTACTGATCGTCACACTCTACACGACACCCTCACGACATGTAGTGAACGTCACTCAATACGGCACCGTCAAGCTGTGCACTAATCGTTACATACGATACAATCTCACCAAGCTATGCAATGAAGAGAAAAAGATTCTGAAGACCCATGTTAACACTATGGGTAAATTAAATTTTAGAGGATGTTTATACTGTGTGCTTAGGTCTGTAAACCTTTGTAAACTTATATCAGCAAGACCCATCGATAAGACCAGCTCTAACCTAAGAACGCTTTCGATTGTCCCATTAATGGTCTAAACTCAAAGCAGCCGCTGCAGTTTCACCTTAAAGTTCATGAATTAATGCTATGGGATATCTATCGCTCAGAATGTTTGCCGTGCAAGTGAAATGACTCTAAGATTGACCCATAAATGAATAAATAAACAAATAAACAAACAAAGATAGAAATGCATTTCAATGAAGTGAGACGTGTTAAGCAATGTCTGAAAAATATTTTGCATAAGCACGCACATCTAGCAATGCTGGTTGCCGCGACTGGACAGATATAACGCCCGAATCTATTCCTAACCCATATGCAAGGTGCGTAAATGCTATGTATGAGGACAATGCAGGTGTAATGACATACGGATAAGTGCTATGTGTAGGGGGGATGAAGGTGTAATGACATGCGGATAAAGATTCTTAAGCACACAGAGACCGAGCGATATTTTTCACTAATATAGCAAAAAAATTACTAGACCGTTTTCGCTATCGAGTAACGAAAATTACAGGCTAACCTCTTGCATATCGTCTTTCAGGCCCACAGGGTCGAAGATAAGCTCAAAATCGTTCCATATCTAACCGTTTTCAAGATAATGGTCAACTTCCGGTTTTTTGCGTTGACCATGGCCGAGGAGGTCAAGCTCACTGAGGTGTCTCTTACAAACACTGTATTATTTAAAGTAAGAATTCCGAAGAAAATAAGAAACCGGAAATTGTTGGTAGACTATTCCGGAATAGACTACCTATAATTCAAATGTCACAGAAACCCAAAACACTTCATTTTCTTGTAAAAAGGATGAAAATAAGTTGAACAATGTTTAATTCTTAACTTTATTTAAAAATTGAATTTGTATTCGGTTGTTTATTAAATTTTCGGTAGTTCAGTATTGAATAATCTATTAAAATTTAACATTTTAAACATATTTTTGTACTTTCATTTTTTCATACTTTTTCTATTTCTTAGGCAAGAAAATAAATTGCTTATATAGTTTGCCACGCAAAATGGTGAAAAAAGGAAAAAAATAATATCTGTGAGATTCAGTTTTTCGGTAGCCTATTCCGGAATAGCCTACCAAAAATATCTGGTGTCTTATTGCTTCAGAATTCTTATTTTAAATAATACGGTATTTAAATATGGTCATTTAGGTCAAAGGGTCGAAAATAAGCACAGAATCTCCCTATATCTAACCGTTTTCGAGATAATGGCCCACTTCTTGTTTTTGACCTTGACTATTGCCGAGGCGGTCAAGACTACCAAGGGCCCCTTACATATCATCGTCTAGGAACAAAGGGTCAAAAATAGCTAAAAAAAACTCTCTCTCTCTCTAACCGTTTTTGAGATAATGATCAACTTCCGGTTTTTTACTTTGACCATGGCCGAGGAGGTCAAAGTTACCAAGGACCCCTTACATATCGTCTTTAGGCCCAAAGGATCGTCAATAAGCTCAAAATCGCTGGTTGACATTGACGATGGCCGAGGATGTCAATCGTTGTCCAAAGGTCATGGTTAAAAAATGCGGATTTTACGGCGTCTAATCACTATTAGCGAGCTAAATTTCATCACTCTTTAGCAATTCGGAAAACCCAAAACGCAACAGCCAACTTAAACTTGCACACGCAACAAGCTGAGACAAGAAAATGAATTTTCACTGTCAAGAAAAAGGCACCAACGGCAGCCCGCACAAATTCCTATAAGTCTTGACCAAGTCAAAGATTTGTCAAGTGTTAAAAAACCCAAACACCGCAGCCAGTTTAAACTTGCACATGCATGCTGTGACTGCTCTCATTGCGAGTTGGACGATCAATACAGCGAGGCTGATATCATGCCAGTTTGAACTACTGCTCTCAGCTTCTTGCCGCCTGTTTCGCGAATTTGTTTTGTTGTTTTTTTTTATTGAAAAATTAAGCGATTTTTTACATACAGGAGGATAAACTAGACATACTGAAGTTTATTATACCCAAACTTCATCTTTCTAGCCCTAACGGCCTCTGATTAGTTCCACGGACAAACCACAAAAAAAATAAAAACGAAAGAAAAAAATCCCACGACTGCGGCTAAAATTTTCGTACAAATTCAATACACTAGGAGATTTTGTTAAATCCCCAAGTGTAATAATAGTAAGATTAGTAGCAATGATAGTAGTAGCAGTAGTAGTTGCAGTAACACTAATAGTAATAAAACATGAACGATTACAATAATAAAATTCTAACCTAAGATTATTGTTGCTCGATGCACACATGCAATGATTCACCTAAATGCAATATTAGTGGACGTTAGAGCTCTAGTGTTTTCTGCACGTGTCCGTTTTAGAAATACCTTTTCAACAAAACAAAAGAAAGAGCTATGTACTTTTCCACAACGTATTCAGAACAGTACTGCAATATAGCACAACATTAACATTAAAATATAAGCCCAAAAAGACATCCGTACAGCCGTTGTTTACGGAAGACTTTTAGATGTGATGCAGTACATTTTTGCTTTCGTAAACAAACAAACAAACAAAAAAAAAACAACTGTCTCCGCCCTCTTCATGTATTGCAAAACTAATAAAATATTTTTGCGTCACTTCCTGTTCTTCTTTGTACTTCGTTGCTTGTGGTTGTTCATAAGTCTTTTCTCATGCTGTATTGCTATTTGATTTATTTATCTCCATCATATTTATTCCCAACAGCAAAAGGGTGCTTTAAACTCTATATCTCATCAAATAAGAAATCGCTTTCTACTACTCTCGATGTTTTCAACTAACACAAATCCGATATCACATTCGTGGCTCGTAAACGACAACTGTCTTGAATGAGATGTATCCACTTTCTGTGTTGACGTCAACTGTCAGGAATCAGCTGTGTCCATCTTTCTGTGTTTAGGTCAACTCTCATGAATGGGATGTCCCTACTTTCTGTGTTGAGGTTAACTCAGCAATGAGATGTGCCCACTTTCTGTGTTGAAGTTAACTCAGCAATGAGATGTGCCCACTTTCTGTGTTGAAGTTAACTGTAAGCAATGAGATGTGCCCACTTTCTGTGTTGAAGCAAACTGTCAGGAGTGAGACGTAAGCACTTTCTGTGTTAAGGTCAACTCACATGAATGAGTTCTGTCGACTTTTGCAGTTGATTCCAACTATCAGGAATGAGATGTGCCCACTTTCTGTGTTGAGGCCAGCCATCAGGAATAAGATGCGTGCACTTTCTGTGTTGTGGTCAACTCTCTGGAATGAGATGTGTTCACTTGATGTGTTGAGATCAGTTATCAGGGATAAGATACGTCGAATTTCTGCGTTGAGGCCAACTGTCAGCAATGAGCTGTGCCCACTTTCGGTGTTGAGGCCATCTGTCAGGAATAAGATGTGCCCACTTTCTGTTTTTCAATCAGCTCTCAAAAGACCGAAGTGCTCACTTTCTGTCTT
The DNA here is from genome assembly GCA_949752745.1 of Protula sp. h YS-2021. Classification (NCBI taxonomy): domain Eukaryota; kingdom Metazoa; phylum Annelida; class Polychaeta; order Sabellida; family Serpulidae; genus Protula; species Protula sp. h YS-2021. Next base: position 84,043,834 of record OX457028.1, read on the forward strand.
GCATTCAACTGTCAGAAGTGAAATTTGCTGACTGTCTGTGTTGGGGTCGACTCTCAAGAATGAGACGTTCCCACTTTGTGTTTTGAGGTCAATGGTCAGGAATGATAGGTATCAATTTATGTATTGAAGCTAACTATTAGGAGTGAGATCTGCCCACTTTCCGTGTTGAGGTCAAGTGTCAAGAATAAGATGTGCCCACTTTCCGTGTTGAGGTCAAGTGTCAAGAATAAGATGTGCCCACTTTCTGTTTTGAGGTCATCTGTCAGGAATGAGATGTTTTCACTTTCTGTGTTGAGGTCATCTGCCAGGAATGAGGTGTGTCAGCTTTCTATTTTGAAGTCAACTGTCACGAATGAGATGTCCCATTTTTTCAGTCAACGCCAACTGTCGGAAATGAAATGTGCTCGCTTTCTGTGTTGAAGTAAACTGTCCGGTATTAGATGTATCCACTTGCTGTGTTGAGCTCGGATGTCTGCAACGAGAGGTGTCTACTTTCTTTGTTGGCGCCTGCAATGAGATGTCCATTTTCAGTGTTAATGTCAACTGTAATAAATATGATGTGTCCACTTTCTGCTTTGAGGTCATCTGTCAGGAATGAGATGTGTCGACTTTCCGTGTTGTGCTCAACTGTCAGAAATGAGATGGGTCCACTCTCTTTGTTGAGTTCAACTCTCAGGAATAAGATGCGTCCACTTTCTGTGTTTGAGTCATTTCTCAGGAGACCGAGGTGCTCACTTTCTGTCTTGAATTCAACTCTCAGAAGTGAGATTTGTCCACTTTCTGTATTGAGATCAACTGTCATGAATCAGCTAAGTCCATTTTATGTGTTGAGGTCAACTATCAGGAGTGAAGTGAGAGCACATTCTGTGTTGATTCAACTGTCAGGATTGAGATGTGTCCAGTTTCTGTGTTTAGGTCAACTCTCATGAGTGAGATGCGTCCACTATCTGTATTGAGGTCAACTGTCAGGAATGAGATGTGCCCACTTTCTGTGTTTGAGTCATTTCTCAGGAGAGTGAGGTATTCACTTTCTGTCTTGAATTATACTGTCGGAGGTGAGATTTGTTCACTTTCTGTGTTGGGATCAACTGTCAGGAATAATATGTGTCAGCTTTTTGTGTTGAGACCAATTGTTAGGAGTGAGATCTGCCGGTTGATTTGAAGTGTCAGAAATGAGGTGTGTTCACTCTCTGTGTTGAGATCCTATGGCACGAACATGATCTGCCCAGTTTAGCACACTGACATAAACTGACATGAGTAAAGACGTTGTTGAGAGGTCGAAGAATTTTTTTTGGTTACGAGCAAAAGCAACGTCTAAACATCTATTCATCTTTGCATCAAAGACGCTTGTTAGATGTTGATCTTTGAGACAAAGAACAACCAGAGTTAATGAAGAGGTGGTATGATAGACGCCATAACCTCAAATGAACTTTGGATAGACCTTATAATGTTTACTGAGTGGTTTCACAGACGTCTATGCAACATCGCTCCCAGCGCGTCCGTCAAACATCAGCCTCGATCTCAGGACGTCTATAAAACATCGGTCTACTGGCGATTGCTAAACTTTGCTCTCCAGACGTCATTATAACGTCGCTCTACTGACGTTCCTACAACGCCACTCTCCATACTTCCATGCAGTGTCTGAGGACTGATTAATCATGCTCTTTGTTGAACCCTCCCCGGGTCGCGACGTCTTTTCAACGCCAAAGAAACGTTGCATGTTGAATGGGTGGTATAATGCAAAGACGATGCTTTGCCTTTCTGAACACTCTTATTTAAAGGCTGTGCAACCATTCAAAGAGTGCTAACCCGTGGTTAAAAAGAATAAAAATTGTGCACAAATCACCCCACTGCAGTTCAACAAATAAGAAATCTAATGACGACCATTCGGTAATGTTTTTTGATACAAAAAGCTACTTGATGAGACTCTCATCTTTAACATTCACCCTTGTTGAAGTGGGTGCATTCTAATTGATGTGTCCTCATTCCACGTCGTGGAACGAGAATATGCCAACAGTTATGTTTATTAACGGTAATATGTTTAAAGGGCAAGTAAACAACTGAAGTAATTTCACATTTTCTAACAGCCTCTTTAAAACTAGCCATATAAATGTCATAAGCCAATCAGTGTAATCGCTCCGAAATTCACGTAGAATACCTCTTCACTCCACATTTTTTTCTATTTTGGAGAGAAAATTGTTAGCATTGAATTTAAATATCGCCACTTTGAGGATTTCATAGCTCCAGCCTTAATCGATCGTTTCATCAAATTGCTCCATCGAAGAGAAAATAAGTGGCGAGGATTCCTAAAGTGTAAGACTGAGAGACAATTACGGACTTCCTGACACCCTCTTCCCCTGCCCTCTAAGCTCCCCCACAACCCCCTTCCCCTCCCCCTCTCTCATCACGCCACTCCTGTAACAGCTGAAGGATCGTCTATGAAGTACAAAAGGAAAAGTTACAGACTTACTGACAACCCTCCCCCTCTCCTCAGCACCCCACTCAGCACCCCTCCCTCACCCCATTCTCCAATTCCCATCCCTCCTTACCCACACTCGCCCATGGTGCCACTACTGTAGCCATTAGCGTAGGCATAGCCAGACCACCCATGCCCCCCCCCCCCGTGCACTCACCCGCCACTACTCCTACCTCCCCTCTCCTCTCCACCCCCATTACCCCCACTCGCCCTAACTGTAATTTATAAATACGGGAAATCACAACAACATCAGCAACAGCAAGAACAAACTTGGTGCGTGTACCCTGACGCTTCCGTAATTACTGTAAATGGCTCTACTGCTTGTGCGATCACACAGACTTGTTGTGTTCAAGGACGAGTTTGAAATAAAATTTCCTTAGCATTATTAACCTAGTTTCGAAAAAAAATGCTGAAATCGAAAATGCTTGAGAAATAGAAAGGGGGTTGAAGCAAGGAAGAAGGAGGCTGACCCATTGAATTATTGCACGAACAACTTTACAGCAACGCAAGCTGAATTATCCGGCTTCTTTCTCAAGAACCTCGATTTTTAGCCTTTCAAACTTAAATACTTTCAAAATATTTAAATTAGGCCCAGGACATTTATATCATGATTTACAACGGGAGACCATCAGACGCGTTCGCATATTTTTTCAGACTCAATTTTTGCATCAACCATTGATGTTACTCAATGGTAGTAACTTTAGATTAGGGGCCGGATCAAAACCCACCTCTTCTCCCCCTAAATTCACAAAAGAGGCCTTTATTTCGAGTTGATCTGAATCTTTTGGTCCCAGTAAACATTCCAAGGTCGACCTAACGTTGACTTGAGGTTGTGACGTTGATCCGACCAAACTTCAAAATAAGTAAATGCACTTTGGTTGTGGTTGGTCTATAAATCGACGTTGTATAGACGTCGGACGCACAAACAAAAGACAACCTTATTATTTTATCGCTCACCGGAAATAATAGCCATTACAGGTCACTTTGAAAGTAGACCAAACTGAAGATGCAACATTTAAGAATTTCAACAACGCACAAATTTCTGACCACCTACTTGTAAAAATAGTCATGGAAATCGATTTCATACGTATTCTGCGTTACCGTATGAATCTAGGGGAGGGGGCTGGGGCACTGTGATGGATGGCGACCATACTGTGATTGTTGCTGGCTTGACGCCATAAATTTTCAAAGTTTATACAACGTCGGGAGACAGACGTTGCTGTGACTTCCATTTACAACCTTTGACGACGTTGCCTAGACGTCGGATAATCGTGGCCTAGCCAACGTGGGAATGTAGACATCTTTCGATTCCCATAGACAACTAAAACACGAGGTTCATCCGACATCCAATGTGACGTCCATCCAACGTTGAGTCACCGTAGCGATGTTTACTGGGGTAATCTAATCAAGAGAGTCCGCCATATTTCATGTTCATTTTTAAAGTGGTTGGCTTTGTACAGAAACAATATTTCATTTGTCTGGCCTTCACCTTTTAAAGTATTCTCAGCTCCTAAATCTCTTCAGTCACTATTTTTGTGCCCCTCTAAAACTTAACATGACAGAACCTCCCCCAACCCCCAAGCCCACCTTCTACCCCCTCCCTCTTAACCAAATTTAAGAGGGGACGCACTCATAAATAAACAATCATTTCACTCAACGCAAGCAATCGCTTCGCTTCTTTTGCTAAACGTAATACTTTTCCCAAAGTGGCTATTAGAATAAGAGTAGGCGGAAAATGGGTGTTTAAAACACTTAAAAGTGTTTGTAAACACCCATGGGTGTTTAAAAACACTTTTAAAATGTTTTAAACACCCATGGCTGTTTTGGACCAGATGGCTATTTACATAGCAGGTTGAACGCATGGGAGAAACGTATTTTAGAACCCCCATGGGACATTTGGTCCAAATGGCTATTTACAAAGCCGGGTGAACAGACGCACGAAAAAAGTGGAGATTTTTGTTTCTCTCTCCGCACACACGCACATGACAGAGTTAGCGTTCATTTCATAAGCCTCATAGGTATTTTTGCCCTGATGGTAATTTTTTGTTTCTCTCCCCGCACACATGCAAATATCAACATCACGCCAGAGTTAGCATTCATTTCATAAGGCTCATAGGTATTTTAACTCAAATGGCAATTTTTTCTCTGTCTCTTTTTTCTCTGTCTCTGTCTCTTTTCTCTCTCTCTCTCTCTCTCTCTCTCTCTCTCTCTCTCTCTCTCCACACGCACACACATACATACAAACACCATAACTTAAAAAGCGCTTATTCGTTGTATACACATTATAGGAAAGTGTGGTAGATTGGACCCCCGCACCGGGAAAGAACGCAAAATCCTGGAAAAATTCGTATATAAGCGCTCTTTCGTTCTGGAAACGACAATTAGGTTACCAAGCCACCATTGATGACATGTTTCGCTTCTATGCTAACGAAACGACTGCTTTTGATGATACAGTGTTAACTGTGGGAGAGAATGATGCGTTTCTAGTTGCTATGGCAGACTGCTGCCTTCCTATGTACAATGGCAGAAGCTGAAAAAGCCTTGGAGGAAGCATTAGGTGCTCCGTCAGACGTCCCTACAGTGCAGCAAAGAATGCCTGAGGAAGTGTTAGGTGCTCCGTCAGACGTGTCTAAAGTGCAGTAAGGAATACCAGATCCTGAGTTACCTGACTACCCGTTCTGGGTTGCAAATGCACTTGCAAATGGCAGCACCACGCCACTCAGCACAAAGTGAAAAGCGCATCTACAGCATCTTGAGGAAGAAGAAGTGGTTATGTCAAGCGATGACGACGACGACAATGACAACGATAATGACGACGACAACGATGATGACGACTACGATGACGATGACGACGACAATCTAACAAGACCATTCCTGTTACTGATGAAGATGTCACGCTGTTGAAACGAAACTTTGGGGCAGTGCTTCCTCTGATCGATTGCAACATTTTATGGTGTTTATGTGAAGAAGGTTTTTCGACCAACACACGTACATGTACCTAACTGAAGAACTGAGTGTCGTCATTCAGCTTATGTACATCCTAGAAGGAAACACACAGCATGTTCCTGCGTCAGAGCCACAGTTCTTCAAAGCCATGACCCGACGTTTCGTTCAACTTATTAGAAGCCTTCCTGAGGAACATTTTAAGACTTTGTGTCTACCAGCGCCAAGGTGTGTTGATGAGGATCACGATTCCAAATATGCAAAGGCCATGCTACATGGTTTCAAATACCTTGAAGAACGCATTAAGGTGTATGATATGATGGCCTACCTCTATGAAAAAGGACATTTCACCATGTCAATGCTCTTTGAATGGATAATAGGTAGTCGCAAACGAGGAGAATTTTTGGTAATCGTCATGAGACAATCTCTAATAGACGGTTTTACAACAGCCTTTCTTAATGGTTTCAACGAGAAGACGCGAATTTACAAACATCTCGTGAAAACATACATGTGATGCTCATATAAAAGGAGTGGGATGAAGTAGAGTCATCATTCAATGCACAGCCATGGAGAAGAGAAGCAGCTTTACAATTAGTGTGAAATTAAACATTACTGTTGAGCATGGACAATTTGGGCCATTTCTTCGAATCAAACGTGGAGAGAAATGGCTTGCCTTAGCACCATCCTTGTAGAAGATTGTGTGTCAGAACTTGAGAAATTTACCCGACATTGGCTTCAAACTGTACTTAATGCAAACGAAGTGGCTTGAAGTCATTTCATACCTTGACATGTGCTGTGTGAGTTTTTTGCATGCATCACTGTTTCAAGGGACAGTATACAAGTATTACATCAACATGAATGATGGTGAATGGGAGACAGTGCTTCAGGAGATGGATAACATCAACTCAGTCTTATTGGCTGAGCCATGTACGGAATGTCATGACAAGAAAACTGTTATCAAACTACAAAAGGACAATCGGATGAAGGTGTCAAAGCTATCCAAGAAAAGACTGGCTGAAGTTCAATTGGAGAATATGAGTATGCAAGATCAACTTGAACTTAGCTGTGAATATTGTGCTGCTTACGGATATGCTGAGGATTATGATCGTCACTGCCACATGTACAATTGCAAGTTGTGTGAGCCAGACAACTTCTGCAGCAAGTGTAGCTCACTAGCAGTACCTGCAGAGTAAGACTGTTTGGGAAGTCATTTGCTTGCCAACCGTCATAGTGTGCAGACGTGTTTTTTTTTCAACTGTTATATGGACATGTGAAGCAAGGATGGATGTAGAAACATGTTTCAAGGAGAAGTACGTGGACTACATGATAAGTGAACTAGCGCGTTTTGGATCTATTCAACAACAACTGCATCACTTTGACATCTATTGGGAACTTGTTAATTCCACGTTGAACTTGCCAAACTTACGTGAAGATTTCATCAAAGAGTGTGTGCTTTCACACATTGACGGAGATGAGGAGTTTGATGTGGAAGCGACATATCACTTTGCTCGATTTGATCCAAGAGTGTTTGATGAAGCGAGAGAGTGGTTAATCGATATTGCAGTATGATGGCAGATATTACTTTGAGACAATATATTGTGCAAGAAACTGAGACAATATATTGTGCCATATATTGCGAAAAAATGTTATTAGCTGTAAAACATTTACATGCTTAGTATGTCCTGCTTGTGTAGAGTGTAAAGACTTGTCAAAATGAAGAGTGTCAAGAGCATACTTGTCATTCTGCATGTGTCCATACATATTGGAATGAAACTAAATATTACATTCATTTAAATAAAGTGTTAGATAATGCAAATAAACATTGTGAGAAATATGGCGTAGATGTTATAACATTTTATGAATTAAGTACTTGGTTAGTGTACATTGAAGATCAATGGACTCCAGTTATTCACACCATTGTATCAATACTTGATTTGTAAGATCTGTTGATTGAGTTATAAAATGTAAGATATGTTGGTTGAGTTGTAAAATATGTTGATTGAGCTATATGACAAAATAAAATGCAAAATATGTTGACAAGTGGTGATCATTTAGTGTTTACATGTCGACGTGGAGAGACTCCTTAACCAATATTTATTTTAAACCTGGTCAACCCGGGAATTCGTTGGCCCTTACAAACTTTATCACATATTAAAAAACATGATCAATCAGTCACTCATTCCAAAGTGAAGAAATGGTTGAAAGATCAAGATGCATTCAGTTTACTGCAACCTGTAAAATGCAGGTTTAAAAGGCAACGTGTCATTACACGTGGTATTGATGACATGTGGGATATTGATTTGACCGCTTTTCATTGGTTGTTATTGATGTGTTTTCCAAATATTTGTGGGTGCAGCCAATGCCTAATAAATGACATACCAGCGTCATACAAGCCTTCCAAAAGATTTTTCATGAAACACAACGAAGACTACGAACTCTAAGGTCAGATAAAGGAACTAAATTTAAAAACCGATGGGTAAAAGCATTTTTGAAGAAGGAGGGAATGCATGCCTATACGACAAAGAATGAAACCAAAGCTAACTTTGCTGAGAGAGTCATTCGTACTCTAAAGGGAATATTTCCTACATAATCAAACTTATCGCTATGTGGACATCCTTCCAGACTTAGTGTATAATTACAACCATAGACCTCATGGCTCCCTCCCTAATAAGTATGCTCCTGCAGATATTCGAAAAGAAAGTGAATCGAACGTGTGGAATTATATGTATGTAGACAAATTTAAATTGAAACCAAAGAAGTACAAAAAAACCATACAAATTTAAAATTGGTGATCATTTCCCACATGAAATATGTGTTTCAACATGATTATCATATAAAATCATATGTATTATCACACATCGTTGCAAAAAGCAAGGAATACACCTGTATCGTGTGAAAGACTTTTTGGACGAAGATATTGATGGACATTTCTATGAAGAAGAACTGCAGAAAGTAACAAAAGATATTGAATCTGTCTACAAAATTGAAAAAATCTTGAAAATACGAAAAAGACGAGGTGTGAAAGAATTACTTGTTAAGTGGTTAGGTTGGCCAAAGAAGTTTAACAGTTGGGTGAAAGAAAGAGACATTCAAAAATGAAGCATCCATTCACATGTTTGGTCTCTGGACCTACAGGCAGTGGTAAAACTTCTCTAGTCAGGGAAAATCTAGAACAAAAGTTAATTAAACCCTCTCCAAAAATCATGTTATGGCTCTATACAGCAGATCAGCCTTTGTAAAAGGGGATGAAAGGTGTGGAATTTTACCAGATGACATTGAAGAGCACTTTAACCCCCAAAAACTAAACTTACTCATCATTGACGACTTAATGAATAAATGTCATAGTGATTAGCGTATCAGATAGAGTCATGGTACAGAAATGCGAAATATTAGTTTGAATACACATTACATCATTCTGTTTAAAAATCCTAAAGACAGTCAATAAATAAGTACATTAGCGAGACAAATGTATCCTGGAAAATCTCAATTTCTCATAGAAGCCTATCATGATGCCACCAAAAGTGTGAATTGTGAATTGTCTGAAACGTGTAAATATGTAAAAATCGCAAAATCGCCCCCGTGGGGGAGGGGGGAGGGTGGTCTAAAAACCAGAATTGTCTGAAACGTATAAATGTGTAAAAATCGCAAAATTGCCCCAGTGGGGGAGGGAGGGTGGTCTAAAATCCAGAATTGTCTGAAACGTATAAATGTGTAAAAATCGCAAAATTGCCCCAGTGGGGGAGGGAGGGTGGTCTAAAAACCAGAATTGTCTGAAACGTATAAATGTGTAAAAATCGCAAAATTGCCCCCGGGGTGGAGAGGGGTCGGATCGGTCCAAAAAACAAAAATGCTTAGAATTGTTTGAAACCTGTAAATATGCAGAAATCACAAATTCACCCGGGGGGGGGGGGGGGGTAGGGGGTCGGTCCAAAAATCAAAAATGTTCAGATATGTAAGGTCGGTCCAAAAATAAAAAATGTTCAGATATGTAAGCATCGCAAAATCGTCCCCGGGAGGGGGGGGGGGGCGGGTCGGGTCGAGGGTAGACCCACCCACCCTACATACTAAATGATAATATTTATACTATGGTCAATTTGGTTAAAGTTCGTGAAATCTTGCTCTACTGTGCGGAGAGGGGGGGGGGGTTGGTTGCCGACTTGCTATTTCGTATTTACTTGCTGCCTCTCCCTCTCCCTGTGGGAGAGTCACATGCTTTGCCTGTTGCCTTAATTGTTTCTCAAGCTGTGGGCTCTTTGATCTACTGATTTTGCTGCATGCCTGTGTATATATAGCTGGCTCACATCGCTGGCATCTCACACTTGGTAACCTTTCTCTGCAGCTATGGAGTTTCGCGAACAATTCTTTACGCCCGAGAGGAGATATCTGCTGTCCGAGAAAGTTTGTGGCCTTATTGGAGAAATTTACATCGATTATGAATTGTTTAAGATGGAAATGGGGAAGCAGCGCATCAATCGCACTGAAGAACACCACAGATTTGGCAGGGCGGCGGTAGAATCGCACAAGCCGAGTAGGCATCGCTCGCCTGCGCTGACAAACCTGCAACCGCCCACTGTCACGGTCACCAGGCCTGCAACCAAGCCTGCAACCGTCGACACCAGTAAAGAGTCACCAGTAAAGGTCGTGCAACTGCTCAACTCAGTGAACGAATTTTCTATATTCTGTGACTTCTGTGGGTTCCTGATTCCGCAGGGAGTCACGAGGAGTATGAACCAGGCAACCTGTGAGAACGCTACATGAAATGAACGCTATATCTGTAATGGTGTTGGTATGCGCGTGTGTGCGGAGAGAGAAAATTTTTTTAAAAAATTCTCCACCTTTTTCTTTTTTTTCTTCCGCCGTCCGTCTGTTCACCCTACTCTGTAAATAGCCATTTGGGCCAAAAATCCCATGGGAGTTCTAAAACACTCTTTTCCCGTCCGTTCAACCTCCTCTGTAAATAGCCATCTGGGCCAAAACACCCATGGGAGTTTGAAAACATTTAAAAGTGTTTTAAACACCCATTTCCCCCCTACTAATAATCCAGGTCACGTTGATGACTGCGCATGCATGTCCAGAAGAAAAATACCTGAGAAAGAGAGTAATTTTGAGTCAGACTATTTAAAAAAATGGCCGGAGGGGATAATTCCATCGGAGAGGGGGTAATTCTATCGGGGACGGGGTAATTCCATCCAGTACTCTCTCCAGCATATTTCCCTAAAACCTGGGTCCTTCAGGAACCAGAAAAGGGAACACCCAAACACACACACAATCCTTAGTGTAAGAGCTTGTTCCGGTTTTTTGCAGTTGCAATATTGAGTGTTCTAGCTGAGAGTGTACTCATAAATATATAATCTGGTGGAAATATTTTTATTTATTTATTTATTTATTGCAAATTAAATTTGACATTCCGCGTTTATTGGTTTGAATTTGCAAACGTGTCCGCGTTGATTTCAAAAGTCGATTTTCGATGCTTTTGCAAACTGGGAACTCCGCGCTTAGGGGTCGTTTTAAAAATTCATGGACACACATGGTAACCAAATTGCAGATGAGTGGTTCCGTGATATTTTTTTCCGAAGTCCCTATGCTCAGTGGAGAAAATTCACAGGAAAGCTGTGGGGATAAAGCATGAAGAATCAAGAAGGGAAAATGTATGACATGTTGTTCTCCCTCTCTCCTTCTCTCTCTCCTTCCCTCTCTCTCCCTCTCCCGGTGCCCCTCTCTCTCTCTTTCTCTCTCTCTCTCTCTCTCTCTCTCTTTCTCTCTCCTTCGCTGCCCCTCTCTTTCTCTCTGTCATGAGGTCAAACCTTTATTAGGATAGTACAAAAATTGTTTATGGAATTATTAAAATGTTTTTGACCTAGAACGTGTTCTGCCCCTAATCTTATTCCTAAGAGATTTCGATCGTGTTCTCCATTGATTCTTATTTTCATACCCCGAACTGGAGTCCTGTCAGTTGCCGCAAAGTCGGTAAATGAAACTGAATCGGGTTCTAGACATGTTTTTTTTTAAATTAAATTTACTGGATTTACGTTTATTGGATGGGATTAACAAGAGTGTCCGCGTTTATTTCTAAAGGGGGAGTTATTTAAACTGAGCACTTTGCGGTTAGGAGTCGTTAAAAAAATCATCGACACTCATGTTAACCAATTTGTAGATGGGTGCCCTCCACCGTACCCAACCCTCTCCCGCAACCCCCTCCCCCATTCCATTCTCTCCTGCTCCCCCTCTTCCCCCCTCCCGCTCATACCCTTTCCCCGTTCCGCACCTCCTCTTTCGCTCCTCCCTCTTTCCTTCCTTCGCTCCCCCTCTCCCACTCCCCTCTCCCCCTCTCTCCGTCCCCCTCTCCTCCCACTCTCTCTTCCCACACTTCCCTCCCTCTCCCCCTTCTTCACTCCCCTCCCCTCTCTCCATCTCCCTGTTTCATTCTCAACTCTCCCTCGCCTCTCCCCTCCCTCTCCTCCTCTCCCCTCCCTATTCTCCCCCTCCCCTTGTCTCTCTCTCTCTCTCTCTCCCACTTCTCTTCCCCTTCAACCTCTCCTACTCCCCTCCTGCCTCTGCCAATGCCCCTCTATCCCTGTTCAACTCCCCCCTCTTCCCCTCTCCCCGTCCCCTCCATCCCTCACTCCCCTCCCCCTCTCCCCTCTTCATTTTCCACCCCTCTCGCCCTCTCCACCCCCACTTCCCTCCACTCGTCTTCCCCATCAACCTCTCCCCCTCCCCCTCTCCCCCTCTCCCGCTTCTTCCGCTTTAATCCCCCCTTTTCGCTCCTTCCTTTCCCCTCCCCAATCCCCTCTCCCCTCCCCTCTTCCTCTCCCCTCCCTCTCCCCTCCTCTCTCCACTCTCCCTCTCCCTAACCCTGCCCATCTCCCTCTTCACCTCCCTTTCTCCCCTCCCCTCCTCCCTCTCCCCTTCTCCCCCTCCGCTATCCCCCTCTCCTCTCCGCTCTCCCCTTCCCCCTTAGTAGTTGAGAAACGACAGTTTCACGCCACTTGATGACGTCATACTGTCTGGAAGTGACGTCATAGCGTCTGGACCGGAAGTGCTGTCTGGACCGGAAGTGTTGTCTGGACCGGAAGTGTTGTCTGGACCGGAAGTGTTGTCTGAACCGGAAGTGAGGTGATAGGCGTAGTCATGGCAACGAAGCATGGTAACGTGACGTCATAGGCGAAGCCATAGGCGAAGCCATAGACGTAGCCATAACCCTGATAACAAAGTGAGGACCCCCCCACCCAGGTCATACTGTGTACCGAACCCCCCCCCCCCCCCTAGGCGGCAGTCGGGACTGACCCCCCCCCAGGACACACTGTGTACCGACCCCCCCCCCTCCCTAGGCGGCAGTCGGGACTGACCCCCCCCCCCCCCCCAGGACATACTGTGTACCGAACCCCCCCCCCCCCCTAGGCGGCAGTCTGGACAGACCCTATGGTAAAAAGTGTGCACCCCCTATGGTAAAAAGTGTGGACCCCCCCCCCCCACCCTGCGAGTAACATCCTGTCAAGTCACCTTAAGTTGCATCAGGAGGGTATATAAGGGATGAGCATCCAGCAGTGACAGTCATATCGGTGAGTGGAGCAAGGAAGCAAAAGTTACAGACCACAATTGGATCACATCACAGTGGTATATAAGGGATGAGCACCAGACAACAACAGTGACAACCATTTCGGTAAGTGTTTATTGAAACATTGTAAACAAAAGTGAACTTTGTAAACAAACTTTATAAACAAACTTTGTAATCGAACTTTAGTTATTAAAACTTTATAAACAAAATTTGTAAACAAACTTTATAAACAAACTTTGTAAACAAACCTTGTAAACAAACTTTAGTTATTTGCATAATTGAAACTTTGTAAACAAACTTTGTAAACAAACTTTGTAAACAAACTTTATAAACAAAAATTTGTAAACAAAAATTTGTAAACAAACTTTGTAAACAAAATTTGTAAACAAACTTTGTAAACAAACTTTAGTTATTTGCATAATTGAAACTTTGCAAACAAACTTTGTAAACAAACTTTGTAAACAAACTTTGTAAACAAAAAAAAATTGTAAACAAACTTTAGTTATTTGTATAATTAAAACTTTGTAAACAAACTTTGTAAACAAAAATTTGTAAACAAACTTTATAAACAAAATTTGTAAACAAACTTTGTAAACAAACTTTAGTTATTTGCATATTTGAAACTTTGTAAACAAACTTTGTAAACAAACTTTGTAAACTAAAAAAAAATTGTAAGCAAACTTTGTAAAAAAACTTTAATTATTTGTATAATTAAAACTTTGTAAACAAACTTTGTAAACAAACTTTAGTTATTAAAACTTTGTAAACAAAAATTTGTAAACAAAATTTGTAAACAAACTTTGTAAACAACCTCTGTAAACAAACTTTAGTTATTTGCATAATTGAAACTTTGTAAACAAACTTTGTAAACAAACTTTGTAAACAAACTTTGTAAACTAAAATAAAATTGTAAACAAACTTTGTAAACAAACTTTTATTATTTGTATAATTAAATCTTTGTAAACAAACTTTGTAAACAAACTTTAGTTATTAAAACTTCGTAAACAAAAATTTGTAAACAAAATTTGTAAACAAACTTTGTAAACAAACTCTGTAAACAAACTTTAGTTATTTGCATAATTGAAACTTTGTAAACAAACTTTGTAAACAAACTTTAGTTATTAAAACTTTGTAAACAAACGTTGTAAACAAACTTTGTAAACAAACTTTGTAAACAAACTTTGTAAACAAACTTTAGTTATTTGCATAATTGAAACTTTGTAAACAAACTTTGTAAACAAACATTATAAAGAAACTTTGGTTATATGCTTAATTGAAACTTATTGAAACTTTGTAAACGATAACTTTCATTATACCTGGTCGATTTGCATGAAAATTTCACTGTTTGATTCAGTTTTATGTAAACTTTTGTTATAAAGTAGTCATGAGCTATTTGCGCAGCATGTTGTATGCATATTTACCGCCATTTTAATTTAAAATTGTGATAACTTTCATTATAGTTGACTGATTTACATGATAATTTCACTGTTTGATTCAGTTTACAGTAGTTCTTCGCGGATGAATACCATTTAGCAGACCATTTAACTTCACCGCTAGATGTCTCTGCTTTACAGCTGTACAGCAGTACAACTGTAAGTGAGACATTCATATCAAGCAACTATCTACTGAGTCAACAATTTTTAAACACGTTTGAAAAGTTACACATCATATTTTGATTACATGTAAGTAGCATAAAAGCATGAATGAAACATGTCAACCAGTGATAAATTCTGCTGAGTCAACAATTTTAACATTTTTGAGCAAGTTTGAAAAGTTACACACGATATTTTGATTACATGGAAGTAGCATAAAAGCATGAGTGAAACATGTCAACTAGTCAACTAGTGATACATTCTGCTGAGTTAACACACCATTGAAGTGGTATAAAAGGAAGAGTGAAGCGTATATTTTACTTCATTTCAGTTCTAGCAGTTGAAGAAACAACAACGATGGCACCAGTCTACTGTCATGATTGCGATGTGACATTTCCATCTCTGGAATTGTTCGTGGCACATAGATGTAAACCAGCCAAGTTGAAACGTGCTCGTGAAGAGCTTGTTGAGCAGATTGAAGTCAAGAGACGAAAGACCTTACAAGATGGTGTTGAAAGACCTGATCCAGTCCTCTGCTGTAAATGCATCAAAATATTTCCATCTTTGGATGCATTTGAGACACATGCATGTATACCGTTGGAAGAACAAAAGACGGTACAAGTAGGCAGAGGCAGAAGAGTGAGTCTTGGTGAAAACGCACAGGAAAGACGGTTTGAGCCTGAAGATGGATCGGATTTGCTACTCGAAATGCGACAACAAGAGAACCGGATTAAGAGACATTTGCTAGAGACGTTAAACCATGGCATGAAATGGTACATTGTAGTACATGCACGCTTCAAGAAAATGACACCAAATGCTGAAGGCGTGATGGTAGAACAGGTGCATAATGCCTTCATCAGTAGTCCGACATATGCAGCATACAATCCAGCAGATATTGAGAAGGACTTACCAGAAGCCTATAAAGAATTGTTTACCAGGTTTGATGAACATGAGCGGCAAGGCTCTGGCTGGGTGTTGGATAACATATTATTCATTGAAGTGCATACAGCTACGTCAGCGCCTCTGGAAGCAAGCAGTTTTATCCCACTGCCGAAGAAAGTAAAGAATACATTAAGTGTGTTAAACATTCAGAATAAAGACAACAAGTGCTTCTTATGGTCTGTACTGGCTCACCTTCACCCTCACCATTATCATCAACACCCATATCGTGTGAGTTATTACACACCATTTGAGAACGAATTGAAGGTAGAAGGCATGACATTTCCCACACCGATTACAGACATTCCAAAGTTTGAAAAGGAGAATGATGTGTCCATTAACGTGTTTGGATATGAACATGATGTAGTTGTTCCCATACAACTAAGTCGAAACACCAGCGCCAGAGAAATCAACTTACTTTTGATTAGCAATGACAAGACAAGACATTACTGGCTCATCAAGAATTTCAGCAGACTTATGGCTTATCGATCAAAACATGATGGAGCTGCTTTTTATTGTTTCAACTGTCTTCACGGGTTTATGCGACAAGATCTGTTAGACAAGCATCGTGAAGTGTGTGGCAAGCATGGCGCACAACGTTTATCATTCCCCAAGGAACCCTTCATCAAGTTCAAGAATATAGCCAAACAACAGCGAGCACCATTTGTCATTTATGCAGACTTTGAATGTTTCACGAAAAAAAATGAAGGAGACAAGTATCAGCATCATCGTCCAAACAGCTTTGCCTATGTGGTTGTCAGCCAGTATGATACACGTGCTCCAGTCGTATATCGAGGAGATAATGCTGTGAAAGTCTTTTTAGACCATATGGTGAATGAGCGTGATCGTATTGTGCATGGTTTACAACAGAAAAAGAAAATGGTGATGACTCATGAAGATGAAGAGCATTATAAGAACGCCACAGATTGTTACATTTGTCATGAGCCTCTAGGAGCAGATCATGTGAGAGATCATGACCATATCAATGGTAAATACCGCGGAGCTGCACATAGTCAATGCAATTTACAATTTCGACTTCGAAAGGATAAGCAGGATGTTGAAGATTCTTTCATCATTCCTGTGTTTTTTCCACAATTTACGAGGCTATGACAGCCATTTGATCATGGAAGAAATTGGAAAGTTCAAAAATGAGACGATTACAGTCATTCCCAACACCGTTGAGAAATAGATTGCATTCACCATGAGCAATCTGAAATTTACGGACAGTTACCAGTTCATGAGTGACCAACAAGATTTACTGTTGAGAAAGGGAGTGTACCCTTATGATTACGTGGATGAGCCATCCAAGTTTGCTGAAACACAACTACCGTCCAAGGACAAGTTTTACAGTCTGCTCAGTGAAGAAGACATTAGCGATGAGGATTATGCGCATGCGCAGAAGGTGTGGGAGACATTCCACTGTACTACATTTGGCGAATACCATGACTTGTACCTGAAATCAGATGTGTTGCTGCTGGCTGACGTGTTTGAAAACTTTCGTCACGTATGTCTCAACACGTATGAATTAGATCCTGCACACTACTATACAGCGCCAGGACTGTCATGGGATGCCATGTTGAAAGCGACAAAGGTGAAATTGGAATTGATCAACGACATTGACATGTACCAAATGGTTGAACAAGGTCTACGTGGAGGAATATCTGTCATCACACACAAGTATGCGAAAGCAAATAACCCCTACGTAGCAGATTACGATCCCACGAAACCGACCAACTACTTGACGTACCTGGATGCAAACAACTTGTATGGCTGGGCCATGTCACAAAGCATGCCGGAAAGTGGATTTATGTGGGTGAGCGAGCCAGAATCCATTGACTTTATGGATGTGGATGAAGATGACGAGATTGGATACATTTTAGAAGTGGATTTGGAATACCCATATTCAATCCATGATCATCATAATCACTATCCAGTGGCTCCAGAACGGAAATGTGTGAAAGTGGGAGAATTGTCAAAACATAGTCAGAAGCTACGGAAAGATCTAAACATGAAATGCAAACCTAGTGAAAAGCTCATTCCCAACTTATGCGACAAGAAGAAATATGTACTTCATTATAGAAATTTACAGCAATATGTTTCACTGGGATTGAAAGTCATGAAGGTGCATCGTGCCATCATGTTTGCACAGAGCAAATGGTTGGCAAAATACATCTCCTTGAACACGGAAAAGAGAAAGTTGGCCAAGAACCCGTTTGAGAAAGACTTTTTCAAACTGATGAACAACTCTGTGTTTGCAAAACCATGGAAAATGTGAGAAAGCGCATGAATGTGGAACTTGTTCACCAGGAAAAGCGGTTCAAGAAACTTGTGGCCAAACCTTCCTTCCACAAATTTAGAATTTTCAACGAAGATTTGACCGCGGTACATTTGCGCAAAGTGGATCTGCTTCTGGATAAACCCATTCAAGTCGGTTTCACCATTCTCGACCTCAGCAAGGTGCTCATGTTCCACTTTCATTACAACTACATCATGACCAAGTATCCCGACGCCAAGCTGTTGTTCAGCGACACCGACAGTCTATGTTATGATATAGAAACGGACGATATCTACAAAGACATGCAGGAAGATGCCGACTTGTTCGACACAAGTGACTATCCCCCAGATCATTTCCTGCATTCCAACGTGAACAAGAAAGTGCTTGGGAAAATGAAAGATGAGACGGCGGGCATTCCCATAGAAGAGTTTGTTGGACTTCGACCAAAATGTACAGTATGATATATGGTGGGAAAGAAAAACGTACGGCTAAAGGTATCACTCGCGCGTGTCAAAGACGTATGAAACATCAGCAGTATAGAGACAGTTTGTTCAACCAAACGCAAACGATAACCACAGGGCACATCATTCGAAGTCATGACCACCAGATCTTCTCGGAGAAGTTGAGGAAAGTGGCTCTCTCTCCCTTTGATGACAAGCGATATGTGATGAGTGATGGCTATTCCACTTTGGCGCATGGGCATTACAGTATATAAGGGGGAGACACTTCAACTTCAGAGTTAGTTGAGGTGTGAACACTGAAGCGTCAACATGAATCGGAAAAGATCTGCAACAACGGATATGGATACTCTTGCTGATACAGTCAAAGACATGAATGTGAAACATCCTGATACTACCATCAAGAAATTAAAAGTGGAGACGACGGCACCAACACCACAGTCGTGGGATGGAATGCTTTCTCTAGGCAATGGAAAGTATATCAAGATTATGAAACAAAGTAATGAAGGTGTGGTAAACATTCGCAAATACCTCAGAGATGAGGGGACTGAAAAAAAACCGTCCGACGAAAAAGGGAATTTTGCTGACAATATCTGAATGGAAAATGATGAAGAAGCAGGTGAAAGAAGTGGATAAAAGGCTTCGTAGACAAGAAGGTGGCTCATAACAAGGTAACAATCATGAATGCACTCATGTTGAACGATGGTGTTTACCTTACTGTAAATGAGAGGAATGAAGTGATGATGGGTTCTCGGACAAGTTATCATCGGTTTAAACCTGAAGTGTGGAAAGACACCTCATACCGCTTGAACCTGGGTTTAAACGCAGACTTGAAAATAAAGTGGAAGTGACGGTGGCTGAATATGATTCTAAGATACGTGTGACATTCTGTAGAAATCTTTTACAGGATTATCCAAAGGATTATAAGGGAGTTGTGCCAGATACACCATATACAGATTTGATCCTCTTTGATATCAAGAACTGGCGCGCAGTTTTACGATTCCTAGAAGCGACACAACATCCGCTGTTCAACATCATCAGAGTATAAAAGATGGAAGACTATTTGTTGGATTATGAACCCATAACATATGGATTCTCATACATGAGAAACTTATGTGATGACATTGTGCTACGACATTTTGGAAAGTTTATCATACTATCGCTTGACGAACAATCTGTGTTGAAGGATCATCTAGACAAGTTGAGAATACCCGGCTTTCTGCTTCACCTTTCAAATGATATAGAAGTGCGTGTGATTCAGAACTGTCTAGACGTGTTTGTACAATTTCGCCAACATGACGAGCTTACAGAACACTACGACATCATCACCCTCAGCACAGTGGAATGGAACGCGCTGTTGCAAGCATTGGATTGGGAAGAGTCTTATGCTTGAATTCAAAGAGGAAGGAATACAACTTATGCGGGGTACCAAATTCATTGAGCTGACACAGCCTATGCGGCTGATGCGGCTGATGGACTTGGAAGAACGATATGAACTGAAACTGTCTGAACATGTTACTGTGAAAGTGATAAAGTTTTGTGATGTGTGTTATGTCAGCTTTCATAGCATTTACAAATACGGGTATAATGTCTATGATACCTATATCAATTTAAATTCTGACGAATGGTATTCATTGATGAATGTATTGAAAAATGGATGTGATTGTAAATAAAAGTTTGTAAATAGACTTTATAGTAAAGAGTTTGTAAATAGTGTTTGTAAACTTTGTAAATAGTGTATATAGAATTTGTAAATAGTGTAAATAGACTTTGTAAATAGTGTTGGTAAACTTTGTAAATAGAAGCATATAGTTAAGAGTTTGTAGTTAAGTGTTTGTAAATAGACTTTGTAAATAGACTTTGTAAATAGAACACAATAAACAAGATTGTTTGAAACTTGGGTTGTTTTATTTAACAACAACTTAACTAATATAACAACAACTTAACTAATATAACAACTTAACTACAACTACTACAATACCATCATTAATAAAACAACAACATTAATAAAACACCATTAATAAAACAGTGGTTTATAATGTCTATATACAAAATCCTTTACAATAAAATCACCATCCTTTCTTTTTAATATACGTATTGTCATTGGTCTGGTTCATAATGAAGCTTTTGGTGGATCAGTATTGAGGAATCCATATGATTTCAAACATTTTGATCTGGACTATATGCAACTGTACACGGATGGTGAACCAGTTCTATCCAAACCTCTCAAGCTTGACATTCCACAGAACAAATACCTGGACGCTTTTGAAACGCTTTACAAATCGTTTGATCGATTGAATGGTCAGAAAATTTCCATTATAAAACGGGAAGATTGGCCTAGAGGTTATGCTTTATTTTCGTTTGACTTAACACCGGATTATGATGGCGATGATCATTTTCCCCTGATCAAGCATGGGAATTTGCGGCTAGAAATGAACTTTGCTAGAGCTTTGCAACATACCATCAATGTCATTGTCTATGCTGAATTTGACAACATTATTGAGATCAGTGCAAATCGCAGCATCCAATTCGACTACCAGTCATGAACACGAAGCAGATTGATGCCATATTGAGTCATGATGTCATGACTAAAGACTTGTTTCAAGGCGTGTTTGCCATGGACCAGTTACCATCTTTACAACGCGGTGCCTATGTGATCAACACAGATGATCAAGATGAACCAGGAGAACATTGGGTGGCAGTGTATTATGATAAAGACCCTGCAGAATATTTTGACTCTTATGGACTGTTACCTCTCGATGATCGTTTAGACATATTTTTAAGAAATGACTATATGTATAATTCTATATCATTACAAACGCCAATATCATCGTCATGTGGTTTTTATTGTGTATATTATATATGGCATAGAGCTCGAGGTCAGAGTATGTTTGATATTGTGAATATATTAAAAAGAAAGGATGGTGATTTTATTGTAAAGGATTTTGTATATAGACATTATAAACCACTGTTTTATTAATGGTGTTTTATTAATGTTGTTGTTTTATTAATGATGGTATTGTAGTAGTTGTAGTTAAGTTGTTATATTAGTTAAGTTGTTGTTATATTAGTTAAGTTGTTGTTAAATAAAACAACCCAAGTTTCAAACAATCTTGTTTATTGTGTTCTATTTACAAAGTCTATTTACAAAGTCTATTTACAAACACTTAACTACAAACTCTTAACTATATGCTTCTATTTACAAAGTTTACCAACACTATTTACAAAGTCTATTTACACTATTTACAAATTCTATATACACTATTTACAAAGTTTACAAACACTATTTACAAACTCTTTACTATAAAGTCTATTTACAAACTTTTATTTACAATCACATCCATTTTTCAATACATTCATCAATGAATACCATTCGTCAGAATTTAAATTGATATAGGTATCATAGACATTATACCCGTATTTGTAAATGCTATGAAAGCTGACATAACACACATCACAAAACTTTATCACTTTCACAGTAACATGTTCAGACAGTTTCAGTTCATATCGTTCTTCCAAGTCCATCAGCCGCATCAGCCGCATAGGCTGTGTCAGCTCAATGAATTTGGTACCCCGCATAAGTTGTATTCCTTCCTCTTTGAATTCAAGCATAAGACTCTTCCCAATCCAATGCTTGCAACAGCGCGTTCCATTCCACTGTGCTGAGGGTGATGATGTCGTAGTGTTCTGTAAGCTCGTCATGTTGGCGAAATTGTACAAACACGTCTAGACAGTTCTGAATCACACGCACTTCTATATCATTTGAAAGGTGAAGCAGAAAGCCGGGTATTCTCAACTTGTCTAGATGATCCTTCAACACAGATTGTTCGTCAAGCGATAGTATGATAAACTTTCCAAAATGTCGTAGCACAATGTCATCACATAAGTTTCTCATGTATGAGAATCCATATGTTATGGGTTCATAATCCAACAAATAGTCTTCCATCTTTTATACTCTGATGATGTTGAACAGCGGATGTTGTGTCGCTTCTAGGAATCGTAAAACTGCGCGCCAGTTCTTGATATCAAAGAGGATCAAATCTGTATATGGTGTATCTGGCACAACTCCCTTATAATCCTTTGGATAATCCTGTAAAAGATTTCTACAGAATGTCACACGTATCTTAGAATCATATTCAGCCACCGTCACTTCCACTTTATTTTCAAGTCTGCGTTTAAACCCAGGTTCAAGCGGTATGAGGTGTCTTTCCACACTTCAGGTTTAAACCGATGATAACTTGTCCGAGAACCCATCATCACTTCATTCCTCTCATTTACAGTAAGGTAAACACCATCGTTCAACATGAGTGCATTCATGATTGTTACCTTGTTATGAGCCACCTTCTTGTCTACGAAGCCTTTTATCCACTTCTTTCACCTGCTTCTTCATCATTATCCATTCAGGTATTGTCAGCAAAATTCCCTTTTTCGTCGGACGGTTTTTTCCAGTCCCCTCATCTCTGAGGTATTTGCGAATGTTTACCACACCTTCATTACTTTGTTTCATAATCTTGATATACTTTCCATTGCCTAGAGAAAGCATTCCATCCCACGACTGTGGTGTTGGTGCCGTCGTCTCCACTTTTAATTTCTTGATGGTAGTATCAGGATGTTTCACATTCATGTCTTTGACTGTATCAGCAAGAGTATCCATATCCGTTGTTGCAGATCTTTTCCGATTCATGTTGACGCTTCAGTGTTCACACCTCAACTAACTCTAAAGTTGAAGTGTCTCCCCCTTATATACTGTAATGCCCATGCGCCAAAGTGGAATAGCCATCACTCATCACATATCGCTTGTCATCAAAGGGAGAGAGAGCCACTTTCCTCAACTTCTCCGAGAAGATCTGGTGGTCATGACTTCGAATGATGTGCCCTGTGGTTATCGTTTGCGTTTGGTTGAACAAACTGTCTCTATACTGCTGATGTTTCATACGTCTTTGACACGCGCGAGTGATACCTTTAGCCGTACGTTTTTCTTTCCCACCATATATCATACTGTACATTTTTGATCGAAGTCCAACAAACTCTTCTATGGGAATGCCCGCCGTCTCATCTTTCATTTTCCCAAGCACTTTCTTGTTCACGTTGGAATGCAGGAAATGATCTGGGGGATAGTCACTTGTGTCGAACAAGTCGGCATCTTCCTGCATGTCTTTGTAGATATCGTCCGTTTCTATATCATAACATAGACTGTCGGTGTCGCTGAACAACAGCTTGGCGTCGGGATACTTGGTCATGATGTAGTTGTAATGAAAGTGGAACATGAGCACCTTGCTGAGGTCGAGAATGGTGAAACCGACTTGAATGGGTTTATCCAGAAGCAGATCTTCGTTGAAAATTCTAAATTTGTGGAAGGAAGGTTTGGCCACAAGTTTCTTGAACCGCTTTTCCTGGTGAACAAGTTCCACATTCATGCGCTTTCTCACATTTTCCATGGTTTTGCCAAACACAGAGTTGTTCATCAGTTTGAAAAAGTCTTTCTCAAACGGGTTCTTGGCCAACTTTCTCTTTTCCGTGTTCAAGGAGATGTATTTTGCCAACCATTTGCTCTGTGCAAACATGATGGCACGATGCACCTTCATGACTTTCAATCCCAGTGAGACATATTGCTGTAAATTTCTATAATGAAGTACATATTTCTTCTTGTCGCATAAGTTGGGAATGAGCTTTTCACTAGGTTTGCATTTCATGTTTAGATCTTTCCGTAGCTTCTGACTATGTTTTGACAATTCTCCCACTTTCACACATTTCCGTTCTGGAGCCACTGGATAGTGATTATGATGATCATGGATTGAATATGGGTATTCCAAATCCACTTCTAAAATGTATCCAATCTCGTCATCTTCATCCACATCCATAAAGTCAATGGATTCTGGCTCGCTCACCCACATAAATCCACTTTCCGGCATGCTTTGTGACATGGCCCAGCCATACAAGTTGTTTGCATCCAGGTACGTCAAGTAGTTGGTCGGTTTCGTGGGATCGTAATCTGCTACGTAGGGGTTATTTGCTTTCGCATACTTGTGTGTGATGACAGATATTCCTCCACGTAGACCTTGTTCAACCATTTGGTACATGTCAATGTCGTTGATCAATTCCAATTTCACCTTTGTCGCTTTCAACGTGGCATCCCATGACAGTCCTGGCGCTGTATAGTAGTGAGCAGGATCTAATTCATACGTGTTGAGACATACGTGACGAAAGTTTTCAAACACGTCAGCCAGCAGCAACACATCTGATTTCAGGTACAAGTCATGGTATTCGCCAAATGTAGTACAGTGGAATGTCTCCCACACCTTCTGCGCATGCCCATAATCCTCATCGCTAATGTCTTCTTCACTGAGCAGACTGTAAAACTTGTCCTTGGACGGTAGTTGTGTTTCAGCAAACTTGGATGGCTCATCCACGTAATCATAAGGGTACACTCCCTTTCTCAACAGTAAATCTTGTTGGTCACTATCGTGAATGTGTGACGTCATGTTATAAAAGTTGTCTTTCCCTTCTGCCGCCAGGTTGGATACTAACTTCTGTAGAGAAGTACTCATGAACTGATAACTGTCCGTAAATTTCAGATTGCTCATGGTGAATGCAATATATTTCTCAACGGTGTTGGGAATGACTGTAATCGTCTCATTTTTGAACTTTCCAATTTCTTCCATGATCAAATGGCTGTCATAGCCTCGTAAATTGTGGAAAAACACAGGAATGATGAAAGAATCTTCAACATCCTGCTTATCCTTTCGAAGTCGAAATTGTAAATTGCATTGACTATGTGCAGCTCCGCGGTATTTACCATTGATATGGTCATGATCTCTCACATGATCTGCTCCTAGAGGCTCATGACAAATGTAACAATCTGTGGCGTTCTTATAATGCTCTTCATCTTCATGAGTCATCACCATTTTCTTTTTCTGTTGTAAACCATGCACAATACGATCACGCTCATTCACCATATGGTCTAAAAAGACTTTCACAGCATTATCTCCTCGATATACGACTGGAGCACGTGTATCATACTGGCTGACAACCACATAGGCAAAGCTGTTTGGACGATGATGCTGATACTTGTCTCCTTCATTTTTTTTCGTGAAACATTCAAAGTCTGCATAAATGACAAATGGTGCTCGCTGTTGTTTGGCTATATTCTTGAACTTGATGAAGGGTTCCTTGGGGAATGATAAACGTTGTGCGCCATGCTTGCCACACACTTCACGATGCTTGTCTAACAGATCTTGTCGCATAAACCCGTGAAGACAGTTGAAACAATAAAAAGCAGCTCCATCATGTTTTGATCGATAAGCCATAAGTCTGCTGAAATTCTTGATGAGGCAGTAATGTCTTGTCTTGTCATTGCTTATCAAAAGTAAGTTGATTTCTCTGGCGCTGGTGTTTCGACTTAGTTGTATGGGAACAACTACATCATGTTCATATCCAAACACGTTAATGGACACATCATTCTCCTTTTCAAACTTTGGAATGTCTGTAATCGGTGTGGGAAATGTCATGCCTTCTACCTTCAATTCGTTCTCAAATGGTGTGTAATAACTCACACGATATGGGTGTTGATGATAATGGTGAGGGTGAAGGTGAGCCAGTACAGACCATAAGAAGCACTTGTTGTCTTTATTCTGAATGTTTAACACACTTAATGTATTCTTTACTTTCTTCGGCAGTGGGATAAAACTGCTTGCTTCCAGAGGCGCTGACGTAGCTGTATGCACTTCAATGAATAATATGTTATCCAACACCCAGCCAGAGCCTTGCCGCTCATGTTCATCAAACCTGGTAAACAATTCTTTATAGGCTTCTGGTAAGTCCTTCTCAATATCTGCTGGATTGTATGCTGCATATGTCGGACTACTGATGAAGGCATTATGCACCTGTTCTACCATCACGCCTTCAGCATTTGGTGTCATTTTCTTGAAGCGTGCATGCACTACAATGTACCATTTCATGCCATGGTTTAACGTCTCTAGCTGTATAGTAGTGAGCAGGATCTAATTCATACGTGTTGAGACATACGTGACGAAAGTTTTCAAACACGTCAGCCAGCAGCAACACATCTGATTTCAGGTACAAGTCATGGTATTCGCCAAATGTAGTACAGTGGAATGTCTCCCACACCTTCTGCGCATGCCCATAATCCTCATCGCTAATGTCTTCTTCACTGAGCAGACTGTAAAACTTGTCCTTGGACGGTAGTTGTGTTTCAGCAAACTTGGATGGCTCATCCACGTAATCATAAGGGTACACTCCCTTTCTCAACAGTAAATCTTGTTGGTCACTATCGTGAATGTGTGACGTCATGTTATAAAAGTTGTCTTTCCCTTCTGCCGCCAGGTTGGATACTAACTTCTGTAGAGAAGTACTCATGAACTGATAACTGTCCGTAAATTTCAGATTGCTCATGGTGAATGCAATATATTTCTCAACGGTGTTGGGAATGACTGTAATCGTCTCATTTTTGAACTTTCCAATTTCTTCCATGATCAAATGGCTGTCATAGCCTCGTAAATTGTGGAAAAACACAGGAATGATGAAAGAATCTTCAACATCCTGCTTATCCTTTCGAAGTCGAAATTGTAAATTGCATTGACTATGTGCAGCTCCGCGGTATTTACCATTGATATGGTCATGATCTCTCACATGATCTGCTCCTAGAGGCTCATGACAAATGTAACAATCTGTGGCGTTCTTATAATGCTCTTCATCTTCATGAGTCATCACCATTTTCTTTTTCTGTTGTAAACCATGCACAATACGATCACGCTCATTCACCATATGGTCTAAAAAGACTTTCACAGCATTATCTCCTCGATATACGACTGGAGCACGTGTATCATACTGGCTGACAACCACATAGGCAAAGCTGTTTGGACGATGATGCTGATACTTGTCTCCTTCATTTTTTTTCGTGAAACATTCAAAGTCTGCATAAATGACAAATGGTGCTCGCTGTTGTTTGGCTATATTCTTGAACTTGATGAAGGGTTCCTTGGGGAATGATAAACGTTGTGCGCCATGCTTGCCACACACTTCACGATGCTTGTCTAACAGATCTTGTCGCATAAACCCGTGAAGACAGTTGAAACAATAAAAAGCAGCTCCATCATGTTTTGATCGATAAGCCATAAGTCTGCTGAAATTCTTGATGAGGCAGTAATGTCTTGTCTTGTCATTGCTTATCAAAAGTAAGTTGATTTCTCTGGCGCTGGTGTTTCGACTTAGTTGTATGGGAACAACTACATCATGTTCATATCCAAACACGTTAATGGACACATCATTCTCCTTTTCAAACTTTGGAATGTCTGTAATCGGTGTGGGAAATGTCATGCCTTCTACCTTCAATTCGTTCTCAAATGGTGTGTAATAACTCACACGATATGGGTGTTGATGATAATGGTGAGGGTGAAGGTGAGCCAGTACAGACCATAAGAAGCACTTGTTGTCTTTATTCTGAATGTTTAACACACTTAATGTATTCTTTACTTTCTTCGGCAGTGGGATAAAACTGCTTGCTTCCAGAGGCGCTGACGTAGCTGTATGCACTTCAATGAATAATATGTTATCCAACACCCAGCCAGAGCCTTGCCGCTCATGTTCATCAAACCTGGTAAACAATTCTTTATAGGCTTCTGGTAAGTCCTTCTCAATATCTGCTGGATTGTATGCTGCATATGTCGGACTACTGATGAAGGCATTATGCACCTGTTCTACCATCACGCCTTCAGCATTTGGTGTCATTTTCTTGAAGCGTGCATGTACTACAATGTACCATTTCATGCCATGGTTTAACGTCTCTAGCAAATGTCTCTTAATCCGGTTCTCTTGTTGTCGCATTTCGAGTAGCAAATCCGATCCATCTTCAGGCTCAAACCGTCTTTCCTGTGCGTTTTCACCAAGACTCACTCTTCTGCCTCTGCCTACTTGTACCGTCTTTTGTTCTTCCAACGGTATACATGCATGTGTCTCAAATGCATCCAAAGATGGAAATATTTTGATGCATTTACAGCAGAGGACTGGATCAGGTCTTTCAACACCATCTTGTAAGGTCTTTCGTCTCTTGACTTCAATCTGCTCAACAAGCTCTTCACGAGCACGTTTCAACTTGGCTGGTTTACATCTATGTGCCACGAACAATTCCAGAGATGGAAATGTCACATCGCAATCATGACAGTAGACTGGTGCCATCGTTGTTGTTTCTTCAACTGCTAGAACTGAAATGAAGTAAAATATACGCTTCACTCTTCCTTTTATACCACTTCAATGGTGTGTTAACTCAGCAGAATGTATCACTAGTTGACTAGTTGACATGTTTCACTCATGCTTTTATGCTACTTCCATGTAATCAAAATATCGTGTGTAACTTTTCAAACTTGCTCAAAAATGTTAAAATTGTTGACTCAGCAGAATTTATCACTGGTTGACATGTTTCATTCATGCTTTTATGCTACTTACATGTAATCAAAATATGATGTGTAACTTTTCAAACGTGTTTAAAAATTGTTGACTCAGTAGATAGTTGCTTGATATGAATGTCTCACTTACAGTTGTACTGCTGTACAGCTGTAAAGCAGAGACATCTAGCGGTGAAGTTAAATGGTCTGCTAAATGGTATTCATCCGCGAAGAACTACTGTAAACTGAATCAAACAGTGAAATTATCATGTAAATCAGTCAACTATAATGAAAGTTATCACAATTTTAAATTAAAATGGCGGTAAATATGCATACAACGTGCTGCGCAAATAGCTCATGACTACTTTATAACAAAAGTTTACATAAAACTGAATCAAACAGTGAAATTTTCATGCAAATCGACCAGGTATAATGAAAGTTATCGTTTACAAAGTTTCAATAAGTTTCAATTAAGCATATAACCAAAGTTTCTTTATAATGTTTGTTTACAAAGTTTGTTTACAAAGTTTCAATTATGCAAATAACTAAAGTTTGTTTACAAAGTTTGTTTACAAAGTTTGTTTACAAAGTTTGTTTACAACGTTTGTTTACAAAGTTTTAATAACTAAAGTTTGTTTACAAAGTTTGTTTACAAAGTTTCAATTATGCAAATAACTAAAGTTTGTTTACAGAGTTTGTTAACAAAGTTTGTTTACAAATTTTGTTTACAAATTTTTGTTTACAAAGTTTTAATAACTAAAGTTTGTTTACAAAGTTTGTTTACAAAGTTTGTTTACAATTTTTTTTTAGTTTACAAAGTTTGTTTACAAAGTTTGTTTACAAAGTTTCAAATATGCAAATAACTAAAGTTTGTTTACAAAGTTTGTTTACAAATTTTGTTTATGAAGTTTGTTTACAAATTTTTGTTTACAAAGTTTGTTTACAAAGTTTTAATTATACAAATAACTAAAGTTTGTTTACAATTTTTTGTTTGTTTACAAAGTTTGTTTACAAAGTTTGTTTACAAAGTTTCAATTATGCAAATAACTAAAGTTTGTTTACAAAGTTTGTTTACAAATTTTGTTTATAAAGTTTGTTTACAAATTTTTGTTTACAAATTTTTGTTTATAAAGTTTGTTTACAAAGTTTGTTTACAAAGTTTGTTTACAAAGTTTCAATTATGCAAATAACTAAAGTTTGTTTACAAAGTTTGTTTATAAAGTTTGTTTACAAATTTTGTTTATAAAGTTTTAATAACTAAAGTTTGATTACAAAGTTTGTTTATAAAGTTTGTTTACAAAGTTCACTTTTGTTTACAATGTTTCAATAAACACTTACCGAAATGGTTGTCACTGTTGTTGTCTGGTGCTCATCCCTTATATACCACTGTGATGTGATCCAATTGTGGTCTGTAACTTTTGCTTCCTTGCTCCACTCACCGATATGACTGTCACTGCTGGATGCTCATCCCTTATATACCCTCCTGATGCAACTTAAGGTGACTTGACAGGATGTAACTCGCAGGGTGGGGGGGGGGGGGTCCACACTTTTTACCATAGGGGGTGCACACTTTTTACCATAGGGTCTGTCCAGACTGCCGCCTAGGGGGGGGGGGGGGGTTCGGTACACAGTATGTCCTGGGGGGGGGGTCAGTCCCGACTGCCGCCTAGGGGGGGGTCGGTACACAGTATGTCCTGGGGGGGTCAGTCCCGACTGCCGCCTAGGGGGGGGGGTCGGTACACAGTATGACCTGTGGGGGGTCCTCACTTTGTTATCAGGGTTATGGCTACGTCTATGGCTTCGCCTATGGCTTCGCCTATGACGTCACGTTACCATGCTTCGTTGCCATGACTACGCCTATCACCTCACTTCCGGTTCAGACAACACTTCCGGTCCAAACAACACTTCCGGTCCAGACAACACTTCCGGTCCAGACAGCACTTCCGGTCCAGACGCTATGACGTCACTTCCAGACAGTATGACGTCATCAAGTGGCATGAAACTGTCGTTTCTCAACTACTCCCCTTCCCCTCTCTGCTTTCCTGCTCCCGCTCTCCTCCCTCCCCTTTTCCCCGGACTTATTTTCATGATTACAGTTATCCTGCAATATACAGTAGAACCGGGGAAATAGAACCACAGGCGTCACTGAACTAAGGCTAAAACTGTATGAAAATATCATACAGGCTTCTGAAATTAATTCAATTTGTCGAATGTTATTAAGGAATATTTCGAAATGGAAAGTTTTTGACTAAATGATTTGTAAAAACTTTGTCAGTTTGACAAATAATTTTGAAAGTTTGTCATAAAAAATATTATGTGTGCTGGTGGGGGTGCAGTGTGGAGGGGGGAGGGGGAGAGTTGAATACCTTCGTGACCAGAAGCGATCCGTGCACATTGGCACTTCATTTTTAAAATAAGGAAGTCACATATGTTTCCAACAAAAAGGTTCATTTTTTTATCACAAAAGCCTGAGGACTTCCGTAGTGTAGATTTCGTTGTTCTTTATGTGAGTGCAAAAAGGGTTGATTTTTTTAATGTGACGGCCTGTGTTTCTGGGGTGAAGTTTACATGATGTCCGCATTTTGTTCACAACTCTGCATTCTGCGTTTAGTATATCTATTTTGAAAGCTTTTCGCCATGTGTAATAATTTAACAACATGCTTCTTGAAGTGAAATAAACCGGAAGGTAAGTAGAATATTAAAAATAATTGCACATAACACGGTAGCTCTCACATATGACGTCTTTTCCATTACGAGCGTGGGAACTGAGAGTAGGGAGAAAACGAGAGTTCTGCCCCAATCAATCATCGTGACGTCATCACGTGATGTTATCAAGCCCAACCCACTAATAACATCTGTCTATCATCACGTGACATCATACTAATACCATCTGTCAATCATCGTGACGCCAGACCCCCTCAGAACATACTATGTCAGGACCCCCTAGGACATGCTATGTCAGGACCCCCCTCCCCCCGGGATATAATTTATCAGCCTTTATAAGGACATTGTGTGTGAAGAAGAAGTTACAGTGTTGTTGTTGTTGTTGGAAGATTGGAGGAAGTGAAGATTTAAGGTAAGTGAAATTCTTTATTATATTTCTTATATATATTTTTTTTCTTTGCTTGGTTATGTGGGGAAAGAGCACACCATTCAGTGACGTGTTCGAATGGCACGCTCCATTCAAATATATGTTTGAATGGCCAGTCCCCCTTTCAAAGACGTGACCAGCCCATACATTATTTTGAGACCTACGGCATATTGGAACATAGTGTGTGTAGCACTCCATCGCCAGAAATGCGGGTAGCTCTAATCTGAGCTCTTTATATATATATATATATATATATATATATATATATATATATATATATATATATATATATATATATATATATATATATATATATATATATATATATCAAAAAGAGGAGCGAAATTTTTAATTAGGCAGCCAATAGGAAGACGAGTTTTGGACTTGCTACGTCACCTGACTTACACATATAAATAGAATTTTCGAGAAGGAGACAGGGAGCGAAATATTTAATTAGCCAGCCACTAGGAAGACGAGTGTTTGACTTGCTACGTCACCCGCCTTACACATATAAACAGAGTTTTCGGGAAGCAAAAAAGGGAGCGAAATTTGACCAATCGCGTTAGAGTATTTGTTATATCACGTGATTCTAAACCACTGAAAGATGTGTTCAAATGGTTAGCCCTTTCACAGAAGCCTATTTTACTTTCTCCTTTTCGAATGTTTGTGTCAGTAGCTCTAATGGAGGCTGTTTGTATATGCACGACGAGAATTCTAGGTCAATCGATTCAAGATCCCAAAAGTGTGCGAATAAATCAATCAAAATCCCCACAGCGTGGGAAAAATCAATACATTTGAGAAGGACTGACACTTTCCACGCCGATGATCGACATTTTCCCACGCCGAGTACCGAAACGTCCAGTGTCAGAGAAATCAACTTCTCATTAGCAGGAACCCCTCACCCGTGGGAAAATTTTGCACATTTTAGTTTTTCAACACACATTACGTCTTGGTATATACATATTACCTGATGGTATGTGGAACCTCCCCTCCCCCTAGTCTGCAAATTATAACAAAATTTAGTTTTTGAACACATATTATGCCTTGGTATATACATATTTCCTGATGGTATGTGGGACCGCCCCCGTGGGAAACTTTTTGCAAATTTTAGTTTTTGAACACATTTTACGTCTTAGTATATACATTTTACCTGATGGTATATTTATCCGTTTTTTGACCCCCCCCCCTCCTCCAAACTAAAAAAAAATCTTATAAAAGTGCCATTTTGTCTCTGAACATGCAATTTACGTCGTCAAGAAATCATGGCAACGCCGCTGAATACACCCCAACTATGATGTTGGAAGAGGGTAAGTGAAATTGTTTATGTTCGTTATAGTTGTTTAGTTTATTTTTTGGTTGGTTATGTGGGAAAAGAGTGCCATTCAAAGATGTGTTCGACTGGCAAGCCAGTTCAGTATGGGAGACACCAGTCCTCTGCCTTGAATGCAATGTAGAATTTCCATCTATGGAATTGTTTGAAGCAAATAGATGCACACGAGCGAAAACGCTCAGGAAAAACGGTTTGAACCTGAAAATGGAATGGATTTGCTGCTTGAGATGCGACAGCAAGAGAACTGCATCAAGACACATTTGCTGGAGACCTTAGACCGTGGAATGAAATGGTATATTGTGATGTATGCGCGTTTCAAGAAATTGACGGCGAATGCACAAGGTGTCATGACAGAACAAGTGGACAATACCTATATAAGTAGTCCAACGTATGCAGCGTACAATCCAGCAGATATTGAAAAGGACTTGCCGGGAGCCTATAAAGAATTGTTTACCAAGTTTGAAGAACATGAGAGACAAAGGTCTGGCTGGGTGCTGGATGAAAAACTGCACATTGAGGTACATGCAGCTACGTTGGCGCCGCTGGCAGCGAGCAGTTTTATTCCACTGCCAAAGAAAGTGAAGAATACGAAAGGTGTGTTAAACATTCGGAATGAAGACAACAAGTTTTTTTGTGGTCAGTATTGGCTCACCTTCACCCTTCAACAAACAACAACCCACAGCGTGTGATTCTTTACCAGCCATTTGAGAAAGAATTAAAGGCAGAGGGCATGACATTTCCCACGCCGATTACCGACATTCCAAAGTTTGAAAAGGAGAACGATATGTCCATCAACGTGTTTGGATATGAGAAAGATGTAGTTGTTCCGATACAACTCAGTCAAAACGTCAGTGCGGGAAAAATCAACTTACTTCTGATTAGCAGTGACAACAAAAGGCATTACTGCTTGATCAAGAATTTTAACAGACTTATTTCTTATCGATCAAGGCATAATGGTACAACTTTTTATTGTTTCAACTGTCTTCACGGGTTTATGCGGCAAGATCTTTTAGATAAGCATCGTGAAGTGTGTGGAAAGCATGGAGCGCAATGTTTATTATTCTCCAAGGAACCTATCATCAAATTCAATAATGTAGCCAAACAACAGCGAGCACCTTTTGTTATTTATGCCGACTTTGAATGTTTCACGCAAAAGCATGAAAGCAACAGGTATCAGCATCATCGTCCAAACAGCTTTGCCTATGTGGTTGTCAGCCAGTACGACACACGAGCTCCAGTCGTGTATCGAAGAGACAAAGCCGTAAACGTCTTTTGAACCATATGGTGAACGAGCGTGATCGTATTGTGCGTGGTTTAGAGCAGCCAAAGAACATGGTGATGACTCGTGAGGACCAAGAGAATTTCAAGAACGCTGTCGATTGCTACATTTGTCATAAGCCTCTAGGAGCGGATCGTGTGAAAGATCATGATTACATCAATGGCAAATACCGCGGAGCGGCGCATAATAAATGCCACTTACAAATTCGACTTAGAAAGGATCGACAGGGGGATAAAGATTCTTTTATCATGTCTGTGTTTTTCTACAATTTGCGAGGCTATGACAGTCATCTGATCATGGATAAAATTGGTAAATTCAAACACTTACAGTCATTCCTAACATCATTAAGAAATATATTGCTTTCACCATGAGCAATCTGAGATTTACAGATAGCTTTCAGTTTATGAGTACCTCTCTACAGAAGTTCGTATCAATCTCGCGACAGAAGGGAAAGATAACTTCTACAACATCACTTCTCACGTCAACAATAACGACCAACAAGATGAGAAAGTGAGTGTATCGCTATGATTACGTTGACGAACCATCCCAGTTCACTAAAACGCAGCTACCGTCAAAGGACAATTTTTACAGTCAGCTCAGCGAAGAGGACATTAGCGATGCGGATTATCCTCACGTGCAGAAAGTGTGGGACACATTCAACTGTACCACATTCGGTGAATACCAAGACCTGTACCTGAAGTCAGATATGCTACTGCTGGCTGACGTGTTTGAAAATTTTGTATGTCTCAACACGTATGAATTGGATCCTGCCCATTATTATACAGCGCCAGGGCTGTCGTAGAAAGCTATGTTAAAAGCGACAAAGGTGAATTTGGAATTTATCACTGACATTGATATGTACCACATGGTTGAACAAGGCATACGTTGAAGAATATCTGTGATCATGCACAAGTATGCGAAAG
This sequence comes from Protula sp. h YS-2021, assembly GCA_949752745.1. Lineage (NCBI taxonomy): Eukaryota > Metazoa > Annelida > Polychaeta > Sabellida > Serpulidae > Protula > Protula sp. h YS-2021. The sequence continues at coordinate 84,079,098 of OX457028.1, forward strand.
CAAATAACCCCTACGTAGCAGAATACAATTATGAGATGCCAAACAACTGCCTGATACACCTCCACGCAATTAAACCTGTCCGGTTGGGCCATGTCGCAAAGCATGCCACGAAGTGGATTTATGTGGGTGAGTGAGCCAGAATCCCTCGACTTCATGGATGTGGCTGAAGATGACGACATATGATATATTTTGGAAGTGGATTTAGAATACCCAAATTCAATCCATGATCGTCATAATCACTATCCAGTGGCTCCAGAACAGAAATGTGTCAAAGTTGGAGAATTGTCAGAGTACAGTCAGAAGCTACGGAAAGATCTGAACATGAAAGGCAAACCTAGTGAAAAGCTCATTCCTAACTTGTGCAACAGAAAGAAATATGTGCTTCATTATAGGCAGTGCGTCTCACTAGGGTTGAAAGTCACCAAAGTGCACCGTGCCATCATGTTTGAACAGAGTAAATGGTTGTCAAAATACATTACGTAGGACACAAAAAAGAGAAAATTGGCCAAGAACCCGTTTGAGAAAGACTTCTTCATAGTGATTAATAACTCTGTTTTTGGCAAAACCATGGAAAATGTGAGAAAGCGAATCAATGTTGAACTTCTTCACAAGGAAAAGCAGTTCAAGAAAGTCGTGGCCAAGCCTTCTTTCCCCAAATTTAGAATCTTCAACGAAGATTTAACCGCCGTATATTTACACAAAGTGGATTTGCTTCTGGATAAACCCATTCAAATCCGCTTCATCATTCTCGACATCAGCAAAGTGCTTATGTTTGACTTTCATTACAATTACATTATGACCAAGTATCCCAATGCCAAGTTGTTCTTCAGCGATACCGACAGCCTATGTTATGACATAGACTGGCGAAGATATCTACAAAGATATGCAACAAGACGGTGACCTGTACGACACAAATGACTATCCGTCAGATCATTTCCTACATTCCAACCCGAACAAAAAAGTGCTTGGTTATATGAAGGATGAGACGGCAAGCATCCCTATTGAAGGGTTTGTTGGACTCAGACCGAAAATGTACAGTTTATTGTGTGGCGGGAAAGAAAAGTATACGGCTAAAGAAATCACTCGAGCTTGTCAAAGACGCATTAAACATATACAGTATAGAGACAGTTTGCTCAACCAAACTCAAACGATGGCTACAGCACACATTATTCGAAGTCATGACCACCAGCTTTTCTCGGAGAAGTTCCACCTTGGCACATGGACATTGCAAAACGACACTATAAAGGGAGAGGTTCTCCAACGAGTTATTTGAGGTTCTCCAAAGAGTTATTTGAGGTGTGAACACTGAAGCATTAACATGGAAGTGAAATAATCAAATCGTGAGAGATCTGCAACTGATATGGATACTCTTGCTGATACAATCAAGGACTTAAAAGACAGAAATCCCACCACCACCACCACCCACCACCACCACACTGAGTAAAAAAAAGGATCTCTGAAACATAAAAAGAAGCTAATTAATCAAAAGGTGGTTTTATTGGGACTTTGGTGTTGATTCCAGAATCTGAATATTTTATGTTGTTTGAACTAAAAAAAGTCTCAGTCTAAGGCGAGTGATTTGAAAAGTAAAATAAAGCATGTATTGAAAGGTGAAAGGAATCATGAAGCTGCTAAAATGATGTCACAGCTGGTGGGAGAATATATACGATACAAACAAAAACGTGATACACCTCCAGATAAGAAAATATATAGAGTACAGTAGTTTCCACCTAGATATCATCAAAAGGTGACTTTAGTGTTAAAAGAACTGAAAGTCAATGGAATACATAGGACTGAACAGAAAGAACTTGTGTTAAGTACGGGTAAAGTCATTTCTAATTCAAATATTGTTGACTTATTGAAAGAAGCACTGGTGTTGTCACGAAAGAAAGAACGTGAAAAAAGTACGGTGTTTAAGTGGGTGTTGTGGAGGTACGGTAGACGAAACTATCACTGTAGAAATTAATGTTGTACCAAAGCACAAACGGTCATTTTCAATTTAGACGTCATGGAATCAACAAGTTTTTACATTACTTTGCCGAGCAATGCAAGTAAGGATATTTATCCAAATAATACGGCTTCCATGTTTCAAATAAGAATGCCAAAAACAATTTATTTAAGAAACAAATTTGAAGTGGCATTAGCAGAAATATTCAATACCCTCATACGTGGCCCACATTTAAAAAGATGCAGATTTTTTCTTTTGGTATGGTACAGAAGAGTTAATTAAAATTCATATTCCTCGAGGCCATTATAGTAGAGTAGACAAATTAGTAGATATGTTGAATGGGCAGATGCTTATAGAAACCAATACAACAACGATTACAGCATTACAAATAACATTCAAGTACAACACCATCAGAAGACGCACCCGAATTATTCTAAAAAAAATGGACATCAACTCACTCTAAGTCGAGGTTTAGCTGACGTGTTAGGATTTTGCGACACGGGTATATTTACATCTGGCGTGGACAGTGAGCAAATGTACCAGTCAGACTATACCTCTGACATTACACGTGGATTTTACACTTTGTATGTCTATTGTAGTATTTGTGATCCTCAAGTTGTTGGTGATTATTATGTCCCTTTATTACGTGCAGTAGCTGTTCAAGGAAAAGATGCCGATATAGTCACTAAAACATATGGGGAACCACACTATGTTTCTGTAAATAGCAACAAGTTCGATACCATCGAAATCAATATCAAGAACGACTCAGGGGAAAACGTTGCATTTGAGAGTGGTAAAGTCATCTGTAAACTTCATTTTAGACATAAAGCAATACGAAGCCTTATATTAAAAATCCAAATATTTTCGAAACCATTTTCAATACCAAGTTGGGCGAGCACTACCTGGTTTTCGAGGCACTCGACTGCAATATGGACAAGGTATTGGTTTTTTTCTGAGTGCTTTGGCTAGAAAGGCTGTACCACCACTTGCATCTGGTGTAAAAATGGTTGCTCCCCATTTGAAAAAAAGCTTTAAGAGGGATTGCTAAAGATGTCACTGGAAAAGGAAGCAACAACACGACTCGTATGTGCTATACCAAATGGTAAAAGGCGCAACATCAAAATATGTGAAAAAGATGTCATTTATTCATGATCAATCCTGTGAATGTAGTACTTCAGCTTTAGAATGGTTTCGCATTTTACCAACATAACCAGCAGTTGAAAAAACATCTGATGTAGAGTATCAGCCTGTTATTGCTCTTAGACTAAGTACCGGATGACGAAGTGGCGCCTATTAATGATGTATTTGATGGATTATGGAGCAATGTGGAACTGTTTCTGAATGGTCTTCTTATTTCACCTAGCAACGACACTCATGGATATACAAGTATTATTTCACACCTCATTCATGACTCGGAAGAAAGCATTAAGTCAGAGCGAACGCTACAGCTCATTTACAAAGATACGGCAGGACAAATAAATTCTTTAAATGTGAAGAAGGCTAATCCTTTAAAGCACATTCCCGAGTTCACCATAGGCGAGAATGGACAACCCATTGCTGATCCCCCTGGGAACCATGGCTTACACACGCGCTACATATACACCGGTGAGCGTCATGGGCTCGTTACGTATTGATATGTTTCAGCAAGAAAGGTACCTTCCAAGTGGTATCAATGTAAAACTACGTTTTCACAGGCAAAAGGATAGTTACATTTTGATGACACCGGCAGACAACTATCGAGTTGACGTGATGGAGTGTTTCCTCATGGTACGAAAAGTTCGAGCAATCCCAGGTGTGCAATTAGACCATGCTGATGCACTGTTGAAAATACCAGCTAAATTCCCTATCACACGTAAGGAATGTAAAGTGGTTGCTGTGCCGGCTGGATTTCGCACATTTGTGAAAGACAACATATTTCTTCACATCACCTTTAACCGAAGCGCGTTGTCATAAGTATGGTAGAAGTTCAAAATTTTCTGGAAGAGGAGAAAAGAATCCTTACAATTTTCTACATAGCAACATGATTCAACTGTACACCGATGGTGAGCCTGTAGCTACCAAAGCTCTCCAACCGAATATGAGTGAAAAGGCTTATTTACTATGCTATGAAACATTGTTTCGAGGATTTGATAGACTGGATGGAGGCAAGAGCTGTATCATTAAGCGTAAAGATTGGGATAAAGGTTATGCACTCTTTGTCTTTGACTTAGCACCAGACTATGATGAGAATAACCACTCTGGTATTATAAAACATGGCAATTTAAGGCTGGAAATTAATTTTGCTGAAGGACTGCAGCATCCAACAAATATTATCATTTATGCAGAGTTTGCTAACATTGTTGAAATCACGGGAAGCCGGAATATTCAGTTTGACTACACATTAATACGTGGCAGATCGAAGCTATTTTAAAACATGACTGTATGACTAAAGATATTTTTCATGGTGTATTTGCTTTTGATCAGTTACCCACATGGCAACCGGAGGCTTGTGTGATGAACACAGATGAACAGGATAAGCCCGTTCAACATTGGTTGTTTTATTAAACGATGTGAGTTATGTATTTGTTAAGTAAGCCTTTGTTTTACTAAGTATTTGTTAAGTATTTGTTAGTTAAGTATTTGTTAGAGAAGTATTATTTAAATAATGTTAAAATGAGTTGTTATATAAGTGTTTGTTGGTTAAATAAAAAAAATAAAAATTTTGTCTTTCATTTTAAGCACATGTAAATAAAACAGATTCAAATATACATTCAACTTAATTTTACATATATTGTTTAACACATGAATGAATACATTAAATACATTATTTTACTACATTAAACATTAATAAGTGTGATGTAACAAAAAATTACATTTGTTCTTTACAGCTTTTATGATAGTTCAACACTTCATTTATCTATGAATGGTAGTGTATTCATAAATAATGTCCACTCCTCTTCATTCGGATTGATGTACGTGTTATACACGTTATCATTGGTTGGCGGTGTATAATAAAGAGTATTTTGATTCCTATGGTATAGCACTTACAGATAAACATGTAGTTCAATTTTTTAGGAAAAAACTTTGTAATGAATAGTATACCATTACAACAACCACTGTCAAATGCATGTGGATTTTACTGTGTGTATTATATTTTACAACGGGCTCGAGCTGTAAGTGTAGAAAACATTCTAGAGGTACTCAGAAACAATGACAGTGATTTTATTGTAAAACATATGATTTATGATCGTTATAAACCTTTGTTTTATTAAATGATGTGAGTTGTGTATTTGATAGGTAAACCTTTGTTTTATTAAACGATGTGAGTTATGTATTTATTAAGTAAGCCTTTGTTTCATTTAGTATTTGTTAAGTATTTGTTAGTTTAGTATTTGTTAGATAAGTGTTATTTAAATATTGTTAAAAATGAATTGTTATTTAAGTGTTTTTTGGTTAAATAAAAAAAATAAAAAACGTTGACTTTCATTTTAAACACATATAAATAAAACAGATTCAAATATACATTCAACTTTATTTTACATATATTGTTTAACACATGAATGAATACATTAAATACATTATTTTACTACATATAACATTAATAAGTGTGATGTAGCAAAAAATTACATTTGTTCTTTACAGTTTTTATGATAGTTCAACACTTCATCTATCTATGAATTGTAGTCTATTCATAAATAATGTCCACTTCTCTTCATTCAGATTGATGCACGTGTTATACACGTTATCATTGAATCGATGAATCCTGTGAAAAGTGACAATCTGTCGGTCCGCATATCTGGTGGCTTTCACATTCTTCTCATTACTCAGTATCAGTTCACATCCTGCCGCATGTTTTCTAATTGCTTTCCACTGCTGAAGCAAATAGGTAATACATTTGGCTCCTCGTTTTAAACATATGAAATAGTGTCCTTCTACATCCTTATCCCTGTTAACATGGTAAGCATTTTGAGTGTGTGTGTATATCTGTGTAAACAGTAGCTTATATACTTACTTCTTACGTCATCATAGCGTCACATTATGATGTCACATCATGACATCACATCATGATGTCACAATGTCCATAAGCCAATGTACTTACACCATCATTCAACACATACCTCTTATCGTCAAATGGAGACGAGCTTCTTAAAGCGTTTCTCATTATTCACCAGTTCTAATTGAATACGTTTCTACACATTTTCCAGTGTTTTTCCAAATACAGAATTGTTTATGAGTTTGTAGAAATCCTTCTCAAACGGATTTTTAGCTTCTTCACGCTTTTCTGTATTCAGGGTAATGTATGATTCTAACCATTTACTCTGAGTGAACATAATGGCTCGATGGATTTTTGTTAAGGTTAAACCTAATGATAAATACTGCTGTAAATTCCGATAATAGAGAACATATCTTGTTTTGGAATATAGAGTAGGCACCAGTTTCTCACATGGTTTCCGCTTCAGGTTTAATTCATTCGTGAGTTCTTTACTGATAGTTCCTCTTCTTCAACACATCGTCGCTGTACAGCTACTGGGTAGTCACTGTGAAGAGTATGAAGGTGATCTGGATAGTCTAAGTCCACTTCCAATATATACCCTATGTCTCCATCTTTCGGTATAGACATAACATCAATAGAATCCAAGTCTTCTACTCATGTAAAATTTCCTTCTGGAAGGCACTGACTCATTGCCTAACCGTATAAATTATTAGCATCCTAATACATGATGTAGCTGTCTGGTTGGGTGGCATCATAAGTACTTAAATATTTATTATTTGCCTTGGCGTACTTGTGATTTATCATTGAGATTCCACCACGGATGCCTTGCTCTATCATTTGATACATATCAATGTCATTGATAACACATAATGCAACATCTGTCTGTCGGAGCATAGCGTCCCATGACAGGTCGGAGGCTGTATAATAATGTGCTGGATTCGTAAGTGGATAAACACACCTATCGAAAATTTTCAAATCTTGTTGGTGACTGTTTTCAATGGTTGATGTCATAATTTGGAATTTTGTTTTGCCTTCGTTTGCCAGGTTGTTCACCAGCTTTTGTAGTGAGGCTCCCATAAATTGAAAACACTGAATAAACCATAAATTTTCTAATGAAAAGGATATGTACGTTTCAGTGGTGTTTGTAATAACATGTAGTTTGCATTCCTTAAACTGTCCAATCTTCTCCATAATGAAATGACTGTCGTAACTCCGTAAGTTGTTGAATACAACTAGTATGATAAAGAAATCCTCCTGACCCTGACTCTTTTTCATTAAACGCTATTGTAAATTACAGTTACTGTGAGCAGCACCGTGGTACAGTCCGGTGACGTGATCTCGCAATCGGTCAGATCATAAGGTGGTATGACAAATAAAACAAATGGTTGCACTTTCAAAATCATGGATGTTTTCCGGTGTCATTTCCAAAGGTTTCGCATTCATCAAAATATCTGTGATCCGATCTTTTTCTTCCATCAATTTGTGTAAGAATACATCAAAAACATTGTCTTCTCGATACATTATTGGTCGTGTTGAATACTGAGCATCAGTACTAACAACAACGTAAGCCAAACTGTTTGCTTTATGATGTTGATGCTTGAAACCATCTTCTTCTTTTTGAGTAAAACATTCAAAATCTGCGTAGATGATAAATGACATCTTTTGCTGCTTTGCAATGCCTTTGAATCGAATCACTAAATCTTCTTCTTTCTCAAGAAAATTCAATCTTTGTGCTTGATTTTTCATGCAGACTTACTTATGCTTATCCAGCAAATTTTCTCGACTAAATCCATGGAGACAGTTGAAGCAGTAATACACACGTCCTTAATGTTTCTTACGTTTATGCTTCAGCATATTAAAATCCCTAAGCAAACAATAGTGGTTGCGCTCTCCCTTGCTGATGCGTAATAAATTAATTTGTATCTCGTAATTATATTTACTCAAATAAATTGGTACAACATTGTTATTGCCATATCCAAACACATTTATGGATAAGCTGTTGTTCTTCTCAAAGGTTGGTACTTTACGTATGGGTGTTGGAAAGAAGATATTGTTCACGTTGAGCTCTTTTCATAGTTCCCTTTTCGCATTTTTATCTTTCACATGAAGATGTGTTAAGACTGACCATAAAAAAACACTTTTGGTCATTGTTTTTAATGTTCACAATGGCTCGTGTTCTCACCAATGGTCGAGATAATGGTAAATAAGAAGACCCTGCTAGTGGATCATATGTAGCGGTATGCACTTCAATATTGTTCACTTTATCTAAATGCCAACCTGAACCCTCACGCTCAGATTCTTGAAACTTTGTATGTAGTGTTTGAAACACTTCAGGTAATGCATCTTGAATTTCTTCAGGCTGCAGTGTAGTATGTTTTACTCCCTTGATAAATTTCATTACGTTTTTTCTAACATATTCCCTTCTTCGTTTTAACCATTTTCCTATATACTGCTTCAACTTCGTTTTAACCATTTTCCTATATACTGCTTCAACTAAGGTCTTATCTTTACATTCTTTTAACTTTTTACGAAATAACATACACTGATTTTATTTTACATACAAAACATTATTCATTTTGCTTATCTTCACTGTGTGCCATAAGAAATATGGTTTTATTACTTCTGCTATACGTTTCTGCATGAAACAATAGCTAAAGCAATATCTTGACTGTTATGAAAAACTGCTTTCTCATATTGATATAAAGCTCCACTCGAGTTGAATGTACGCCCATACTTCTTCAGTTTTGTTGGAAACATGTTTGAAAGAACATCCTTATGACCACCAAATAATATAACATCCTCCAGGTTAAAACTATAGTGTCGATATGCAGTGACACTTCCATGTCACGTTTATGCATAAAAATTGCTTATTGACATTCTAACAGTCAAGCTATCACTTTCAACAAAAAAACTTTCGCGAAAAATATTCTACACTGCTTTGTAAATAGCCACTCTATGCTTAGATGCGATGACGAAATCATGCAATTTCACTGAATCAGCATAAAACATTTGCTGGCTCGGTGTGCTGAGTCAGCACAAAATACTTGCTGAATCGGTATGCTGAGTCAGCAAAAAATACTTGCTGACTCAGAATGCTAAACTTTCATTTGTTTATTTGTTTTATTATCTTTCATTTGTTTATTTTATATTTCTTTATTTTATTTTACATTTGCTTATTTCATTTTTCTTAATTATGTTTATTTTATTTCTATTAATTTATTTTTTATTTTCTTACATTTGTTTATTTTTTATTTGTTTATGTTTTGATTGTTCACTTTGTTTTTACCACGATGGTTGCAATTGACCGAGTAGTTTTAAAATATACAGCTTTAAAATTTTGAGCAAATGACGTCATCCGTGACGTCATCAGCGACGTCATGCATAAATACTCATAGTTTTACTGAATACTATGGTGAAAAGATGGTTGAAATTGACTGAGTAGTTTTAAAGATACGTGCGTCAGAAATTTTTAGTAAATGACGCCATCATTGACATCATCCTCCAACACTTAAGGTCTTCTTTAATCCTATGGTGAAAAAATGGCTAAAATTGATCGAGTAGTTTTAAAGATATACACGTTTAGTATTTTGTAGTGTATGACGTCATCTATGAGGTTATTAGTGACTTTATTCATTAACAATTCAAGTCTTTCTGAATACCATGTTGAAAAGAAATTGACTGAGTAGTTTTTAAGATAACACGTTTAAATTTATAGGTAAATGACGTCATCCGTGACGTCATCAGTTATTTTTATTAATTTTTTTATGATTTTCAGCAGGGGAAAAGTGGGACTTCTAAAACATATATAATGGGGCTTCTAACACATATATAATGGGGCTTCTAAAACAGTGACGTCATTGTTTTAGAAGCCCCATGGGGCTAGTAAAACAGTGACGTGATATGGACGTGATATGGACGTAATATGGACGTGATATGGACGTGATATGGATGTCGTATGGAAGTCATATGGACGTCATATGAACGTCATAATGACGTGATAGGGATAGTGGGCGGCCATTCAGACGGGCAACCGGGGCAAACGGGCAGCCTTGGGCAAAATGGGCTATCCTAAGAAAAGCATCAACCGGGCCATCGCAAAAGTAATTAAACTAATCAAGCAATGGGTTTCATTAAGCCCAGAGAGCTAATTCTCTCCATCACACCTACGGCGATCGGGCAAACGAGTCGTCTTTTTCCTCACTTTCTCTTTTGCTCTGTCTCTCTACACACACACATAACACCACAGCAGACGCGGGAAGACGTGGGAAGACGCGGGCAGACGCGGCAGACGTGGAAAAAACGGACAGACAGCTCCTTACAAGCTCTCCAACTGCTTTTTAAGCAGAGGACTCATAGAAACATGGTTAGAGCTCGCCTATTAGGTATTTCGACAAATCAATGACGTCACACAGATCGACTTAAGCCTGCATGCGACCAACTAATCGACAGGCCCCCCGGAGCCAGACGACTTTCAGGCCCCCCGGGGCCAGCCGCACGACAGGCATACACTGCGGGGATAAACACTCTATCTTTGCTATGGGAGAGCTGGTCGACAGGCCCCACGGGGCCAGACAACCTTCAGGCCCCCGCCCCCAGGGGACAGCCGCACAGCAGGCGCCCCCGCCAATCGCCCTTTGGGCATACACTGCGAAGATAGCCACTCTATCTATATGGGAGAGCTGGTCGACAGGCACCCCCCTTTCCCCCGCCAATCGACCTTTAGGTCCCCAGGGGCCAGCCGACTCTCTGCCCCCCCCCCGGGGCCAGCCCCACCACACTGCGAGGATAGCCACTCTATGTATACAAGCAACAACTCTTTTTTTTGCTTTCTCTCTCCACACACACATACCACGACAGACTGGTAAAGGGTCAGTCGGACAAACGGACAGCTGAACAAACGGACAGTGAGACAAACGGACTGCTGGACAAACGGACGGTCTTTTTTGACTTTCTCGCTCTCCAAACACACATCATCACTAATGGGTCTTCGTAAAAGCAATTAAAAATGAGCAACCAATGATTCCTTATGCCGGGCTATTTTTAGCCCAGAGAGCTCTCTCTCCATACACATCACGACAGGCAACAACTCTTTTTTAGCTTTCTCTCTCCACAAACACACACCAATGCAGACTGGTAAAGGCGCAGTCGGACAAACGGATAGCTGGACAAACGGACTGCCGGACAAACGGACAGTCTTTTTTATTATTTTTATCTCTCTCTCTCCACACGCATCACATCACGGCAACAACTCTTTCTTGGCTTTCTCGCTCTCCAACCAAGCCATCGTAAAAGCAATTAGAACTAATCAGGCAATGAGTTTCATTAAGCCAAGCTATTTTTAGCCCAGACAGCTCTCTCTCCATACATATTACGGCATACACAGGCAACAACTCTTTTTCTGGCTTTCTCGCTCTCCAAACACACATAACACCTACGACAGTCGGACAAACGGACACCTGGACAAACGGGCACCCGGACAAATGGACTGCCGGACAAAAGGGCAGTCATTTTTTATTTTTAAATCTCTCTCTCCACGCGCATCACATCACGGCAACAACTCTTTTTTTGGCTTTCTCGCTCTCCAACCAAGCCATCGCGAAAACAATTAAAACCGAGCAAGCACTGAGATGAGAGCCCTCTCCATACACATTACGGTATATATAGGCAACAACTCTTTTTGTTTGGCCATCTCGCTCTCCAAACACACATAACACCTACGGAAACCGGACAAACGGACAGCCGGACAAACGGACAGCCGGACAAACGGACAGTCTTTTTTATTTTTTAATCTCTCTCTCTCTCTCTACACACACACATATACCAATAGCCACGACAGATTTAGCGTTTCATTTCAAGCCAGGATATTTTTAACCCAGAGAGCGGCTTTTTTTAACTCTCTCTCTTTCTCTCCACACATATAAAAATAGCCACGACAGATTCCATTTCTCAAGCCAGGGTATTTTTAACCCAGACGGCAACTTTTTTTGCTATCTGTCTCCACACATAACATCTACGGCAGACGGGCAGACGGACAGATGGGGCACCTCCCCAAAACGTACAAGTTCTCCAATTTTTAAGCAGAGAACTCATAGTCATATGGTTCGAGCTCAATTATGAGCCCCCTTAAAATTCCGTGGGGGTATAAATCAATAGTTTATAGACCCCTTTTTTATTTGTTTTTAATTTTTTATTATTTTTCTCATTTTTAAGCATTTCCCGCACTCTCATACATACACACACATACCAACACTAAGACAGATTGAGCGTTTCATTTCGTAATAATGAGGGGCCGCTAAAAAGCAGCCGTGGAGGGATTTTCTTTCTTGCTCTTCACTTCCTCCTGCCGCCTCTTCCCCTGCCGCTGCCGCTGTCCTCCCTACAGCTGTTTCTCCTCCTATGCGCCGCTACCCCTGCCCTGTTCGAGTTGAAACCTCTACCCATAGCGCTACAAAAATGAAATTCGGGCTTCATAGCCTCTGAGCATTCCTGTTCGTGCACTCTCATAGAAACTCCTGCTGGAACCGCGAAATGGTAGAAGTCGCAGTATTGAATATTATCCATCGAGTCCAAGAGCTCCACAACATCCTGAAGTGCTGACTCTTTGCTAGAATCGTGCTCCAGTTTCAAGTGGACCAGTTCCGGGGCGCGGCCATAGTCGGAGGGCGACTGCATGAGGCTGAGGTCGATAGTTGGAAGATCCGAAATGCTGGCGACAGCGACCGTCAACTCATCCATCGGGGCTGGTGGCGAACTGTCTGGCCTCGTGACGGTGGCGCTGGGGACGCGCCTCCACATCCTCTGGAAGGTAACGTCGGGCTTTCTCGGGCTTGCTTTCAGCGGAGTCTTTGACGTCATCATCGACGCTGTGGCTTTCACCGGAGTCGCTATCGTCATCGGCGACGCTGTGGCTTTGGCAGGAGTCGCTTTGGCAGGCGTTGCTTCCTGGCAGAGCGACGGATCCTGGTCCTTCATCGGCGGCTGCTGCCTTAGTCTCTTATGGCATTCCTCCGCCGCCCTGTCAAACCGGTTTTTCTCTCGCTGCGGTTTGGTTGTCTGAAAATCCCTCCACTTTCGAAATAAGAACATCTGGTAATCTATATAGATTTCTCAAAAAGATTGACGTCCTTATCCGTCAGATAATATTTCTGGCGACGTGCCGCATAAAAAAAATTCGCCTTTGTATTGCATCTTGATCTTAGCTTGGCAACGGTCAAAAGCAGACTGACTGCATAGAGTGCGAGTCTGCTATTATAAAGGGAACCCCATGCCCAGCCGACTTTCAGCCCCCTCCCCCCCCCCCCCGCCAATCGACTTTTAGCCATACACTGCGAGGATAGCCACTGTACCTATGAGCTGGTCGACAGCCCCCACCCGCCAGTCGTCCTTCAGGCCTCCCCCGCCAATCGACCTATAGGCCCCTCGGGGCCAGCCGACAGTAGTATGAAAAGGACGGTTCGACACCCCTATGGCCATTCCATTGCCAAGACAGCATGGAGACGTCTCTGATAGCAACTTCAGCTAACAACATGGAAATTGATAGCTTGTTCGGCAACAAAACAATGGCTTTTACAGACGCAGTTTTAACTGCGGAGGAGACTCATGCCTTCTTAAGTACATTGGCAGAAGCTGAAAAAGCCTCGGAGGAAGCATAAGGGGCTCCGTCGGACGTGTCTATAGTACAGCAAAGAAAGCCTGAGGAAGTTTTAGGTGCTCCGTTGGACGTGTCTACAGTACAGCAAGCAATGCCAGATCCTGAGGGATCTGACTACCCGTTCTGGGTTGCAAATGCGCTTGTAACTGGTAGCGCCAAGCCACTTAGCACAAAGTTAAAGGCACATCTAGAGCATCTTGAGGAAGAAGTGGTCATGTCAAGCGATGACAAAAACGACGGCGATGACGACAACATCGACGACAACGACGGCGACAACGACGGCGATGACGACAACGACGACGACAACAATGACGACAGTGACGATGACGACAGCAACGGCGATGACAAGCAGCTCAAATCTGAATTTGAATTGAGCAAAACTATTCCTTTTACTGAGGAAGACGTCACGCTGTTGAAACGAAACCTTCAAGCAGTGATTCCTCTGATCGATTACAACATTTTATGGTGTTTGTGTGAAGAAGTCTTTTTCGACCAACATACGAACATGAAACCTAACAGAAGAATTGAGCAGCTTATCTACATGCTAGAAGGAAACCTAGAGCATCTTCCCGCGTCAGAGCCACAGTTCTCCGAAGCCATGACCCGACGTTTCGTTCAACTTATTAGAAGTCTTCATGAGGAACTTTTTAAGACAAAGTGTGTATATGAGGATCGCGATTCCAAATGTGCAAAGGTCATGCTACATGGCTTCAAGTACCTTGAAGAACGTATTAAGGTGTATGATATGATGGCCTACCTTTATGAAAAAGGACATTTCACCATGCCAATGCTCTTTGAATGGATAATTGGGAGTCGCAAACGAGGAGACCTTTTAGTGATCGTCATGAGACAATCTCTAACAGACGGTTTGCCAACAGCCTTTCTTGATGGCTTCAACGAGATCACTCCGCGATTTTGCAAACATCTTATGAAAACATACATGTAATGTCCATATAAAAGGACTGAGGTGTCAAGTGCAGTGATCATTTGACGTGCAGTCATGGAGAAGACAAGCAGCTTTAAAATTAGTGCAAACTTAACCATTACTGTGGAGCATGGACAATTTGGATTATTTATTCGAATCAAACGTGGACAGAGATTGCTTGCTTTATCACCATCGTTGTGGAAGATTGTGTGTCTGAACAAGATTACGCGACATTGGCTTCAAACTGTACTTAACGCAAACGAAATGGCTTGAAGTCATTTCATACTTGGACATGCGCTATGTGAGTTTTGTGCAAACATCACTGTTTGAAGGGAAAGAATACGAGTATTACACCAACATGAATGATTGTGAATGGGAGACAATGCTTCAGGAGATGGATGGCATTAACTCAACCTTATTGCCATGTACGGAATGTCATGGTAAGAAAACTCCTATCAAGCTGCAAAAGGACAATCGGATAAAAGTGTCAAAGTTATCCAAGAAAATACTGGCTGAAGTTTAATTGGAGAATATGGATGTGCAAAGTCAACTTGGACTTACCTGTGAATATTGTGGTGCTTACGGATATGCTGAGGATTATGATTGTCACTGCCACAAGTACAATTGCAAGTTGTGTGAACCAGACAACTTCTGCAACAAGTGCGGCTCACTAACTGTTTCTGCGGTGTAAGACTGAGAGTCATTTGCTTACCAGCCGTCATAGTGTGTAGACGTGTTATACGGACATGTGAAACAAAGATGGATGCAGAAACGTGTTTCAAGGAGAAGTATGTGGACTACATGATAAGTGAACTGGCACGTTTTGGATCTATTCAACAACAACTACAGCACTTTGACATTTATTGGAAACTTGCTCATTCCACGTTAAACGTACCAAACTTACGCGAGGATTTCATCAAAGAGTATGTGTTTTCAAACATTGACGGAGCTGAGGAGTTTGATGTGGAAGCAGCATATCATTTCGCTCGATTTGATCCAAGACTGTTTGATGAAGTGAGAGAGTGGTTAATCTATATTGCAGTATAATGGCAGACATTACATTGAGACAATATATTGTGCAAAAAACATATTGTGAAGAAATGTTATTAGCCGTAAAAAATTTGCATGTTTAGTATGTCCTGCTTGTCAAAATGAAGAGTGTTTAGAACATACGTGTCATTCTACATGTGTCCATACATACTGGACTGAAGCTAAATATTACATTCATTTAGATAAAGTGTTAGATAATGCAAATCAACGTTGTGAAAAATATGGTGTACATGCTATCACATTTGATGAATTAAGTAGTTGGTTAATATATACTGAAGATCAATGGACTCCAATTATTCACACCATTGTATCAATACTTGATTTGTAAGATATGTTGATTGAGTTGTAAGACAAAATAAAATTTAAGATATGTTAAAATAAAATTTAAGATGTGTTGATAAAATGCAAGATATGTTGATAAAATAAAATGCAAGATATGTTGACAAAATAAAATGCAAGATACGTTAACAAGTGTTGATCATTTAGTGTTAACATGTCGACGTACTTTAAACCTGGTCAACCCGGGGCATTTGCTGGTCCTTATAAACTTTATCACATATTAAAAAAACATGATCAACCAGTCACTCATTTACAAGTGAAGAAATGGTTACAGGATCAAGATGCCTTCAGTTTACTACAACCTGTAAAACACAGGTTTAAAAGGCAACATGTCATTACACGTGGTATTGATGACATGTGGGATATTGATTTAGCTGACATGGGAAACATAGCTTCCTATAATGATGACATCCACTTTTTATTGGTTGCCATTGGTGTGTTTTCCAAATATTTATGGATGCAACCAATACCTAATAAATCACATACCAACGTCATAGAAGCCTTCCAAAAGATTTTTCATGAAACACAACGAAGACCACGAACTCTAAGGTCGGATAAAGGAACTGAATTTAAAAACAGATGGGTTAAAGTATTTTTGAAGAAGGAGGGAATACATGCCTATGCGACAAAGAATGAAACCAAAGCCAACTTTGCTGAGAGAGTCGTTCGTACTCTAAAGGGAATGATGTATCGATATTTCTTACATAATCAAACTTATCGATATATGGACATCCTTCCAGACATAGTGTATAATTACAACCATAGACCTCATGGCTGCCGCCCTAATAAGTATGCTCCAGCAGGTATTCGTAAAGACATCGAATCGAAAGTGTGGAAGTATATGTATGCAGACAAATTGAAATTAAAAGAAGAAAAAACCCTACAAATTTAAAATTGGTGATCAGGTTCGCATTTCTCACATGATATATGTATTTCAACGGGATTATCATATAGAGTGGACGCAAGAAGTCTTCATTATCACACATCGTTGTAAGAAGCAAGGAATACACTTGTATCGTGCGAAAGACTTTTTGGATGAAGATATTGATGGACATTTCTATGAAGAAGAACTGCAGAAAGTGACAATAGATATTGAATCAGTCTACAGAATTGAAAAGGTTTTGAAAACAAGAAAAAGACGAGGTGTTAAAGAATTATTTGTGAAGTTGTTAGATTGGCCAAAGAAGTTTAACAGTTAGTTTAACAGTTGGGTGAAAGAAACAGAAACAGATATTCGAAAATGAAGCATCCATTCACATGTTTGGTCTCTGGACCTACAGGCAGTGGTAAAACTTCTCTAGTTAGAGAAATGCTAGAACAAAAGTTAGTTAAACCCTCTCCAAAAACCACTTTATGGCTCTATGCAGCAGATCAGCCTTTGTACAAGGAATGAAAGGTGTGAAATTTTACCAAGACATTCCAGATGACATTGAAGAGCGTTTTAACCCGAAAAAATCAAATTTAGTCATCATTGATGACCTGATGACTAAATGTCATAGTGATGAGCGAATGACACGTCTCTTTAGTGTTGGCAGCAGTCATCAAAATCTAAGCATTTTTTTATTGTGCATAACTTGTTTCATCATGGTAGAGAAATGCGAAATATTAGTTTGAATACACATTACATCATTCTGTTTCAAAATCCTAGAGACAGTCAACAAATAAGTACATTAGCGCGACAAATATATCCTGGAAAATCTCAATTTCTCATAGAAGCCTATCAAGGTGCTACCAGCTAACCTCATGGCTATTTATTCATTGGTATGAAGCCGAAGACGAATGATGAACTACGTATTCGTACAGGCATTTTACCAAAAGATACACATTACGTATATGTTAATAAGGTAGCGTATGAACAAGAACCAAGTCACTTGACCATTCGCAGCCAAGATGTCTAAACGTATTCAAGCGAATCAACCTTTTCTTCACTTGCTAGCACGCAGCGGGCCTAAACGACTTAAATCCTTGCCACAAAAAGCTACTAAGGAGGAATTAACTAGCTTGTTTGAAATTTGTTTGAATATATTGCGAGGACATTTATCCTTAAGCTAAAAAAGGTATAAGGTATTCAAACGTGAACGTCATACTCTACGCACACTAGCGGATAGGAAGATATCACTTCGAAGAGAAAAAGAAGTTGATTAATCAGAAAGGAGGATTTTTTGGAGCTATTGCTAAATTTGCATTGCCCTTGTTAGCTCAGTTGCTGTTAAAATGAAACATACTTTGAAAATGGTCCTCATTCCTGAATAAGAGTATAAAATGTTGTTAGAACAGAAAGGAAAACATGGTGAAATCAAAACGAAAGTGAATAAACTTTTATGTAGGAAACGAACTCGTGAAAAGGCAATAGAAATGTCTCAAGTGCTTGGACGTCATTTACGAACAATTCAGTCACAACAACAACGACAAAAATCTGTTACAGCATCTAATGCAGAAAAATCAGAAAAATCCCAACAGTTTCTAAACCATTTTCAACCTATTTATCATGTAAAACTAACACACCGTCTGGCAGAACTTAAGAAATATGGTACGAGATGGACAGATAAAAATGAACTTGTTTGAAAATCCGGTACTGCCATTACAAATTCCAACATTATTGATTTGTTGAAAGAAGCATTGGTTGCTACAAAAAGAAAAGAGCGACGAGAACCACCACGTGGTTGGAAGCAGTTTATTGAGGAAATTGTAGACGCTAATATTCCAAAAACTGTTTTTGGCAAAAGACAACTCGTGAAGATATTACAAAAGAGATACAACAATGTCAACAAGGGTTGTTTCCGGAAGGATGGGAAACTTTTTAACATGGATTAAAGAGTTATGGTTTTGTTGTTGCAAAGAAAATGGAAATAAAAATACTATTCCTGTAAAAATTAGGTGTGTTAGTGCTTGTTGTCAGGGAGAAGTAGTAGATACCAATTTATACAACAATGTAGACAGCAATGTAGAGAGTGAGGATGAAGAGTGTCAAACATGAAGTAGTGTATATACGCATCTAGTCTATCTACATCACATAAACGATTTAGCTGTCATGGAGTTTTTACATTACTTAACCTAGGAATGCTAGTATGAACTATTATCCTAACAACAAGACTTCAAATTATCCAATTCGTATGCCTCGAACCATCTATCTGAACGGAAAATATGAAGTGGCATTAGCTGAAATTCAATATCCACATACATGGAAAACCATGAGACATGGAATGGACTATTCTATTCGGTATCGAGAACAACCACTTACAGATTCTGTTCTTGACACAATCAATATTCCTTATGGTTACTACAGATCCATACAAGACATATGTCATGCAGTCAATGAAGAAGCGGCTAATTCTATGAAAGATCGCCTTAAAGAAGCTTTTCGGATAAAGTATGATTAAATTAGACGAAGAGTTTTTCTATTTCTAAATTTTAACTTTGAAGTATCATTCTCCGCTGGATTAGCTGAGGTTTTAGGATTTATCCCAAATCAATGGTATACTGAAACGTGTAAAGCTGAACATAAAGTCGATTTGAAACAGGGATTTTATACATTTTATGTGTACTGTAGTATTTGTGAGCCACAAGTTGTTGGTGATTATTATGTTCCTTTGCTACGTTCTGTTGGAATACAAGGACATGATGGAGACATTGTCATGAAAACTTACGGAGAACCTCATTATGTTCCTGTAAACACGTCCAAATTTGACGTGATAGAAATGAATATTAAGGATGACACAGGCCATAATGTTCCATTTCAAACTGGAAAGGTGATCTGTAAACTTCATTTTCGACCAAAAGCATTATGAAAGCATACACACACAACCCATCTATAAATCGTAACAATTTTCTTCGTCAAGTGTGTGGGGAATTACCAGAATTTAAAGAAGCGCGAATACAATATGGAGATGGTATTGGTTCAATACTGGGATCATTGGCTCGCCTAGCTATTCCAATGCTTAAGGCAGGGGCTAAAATCGTTGCACCACATCTTAAAAAGGCTGCAAAAGATGTCGCGAAAGATGTTACAGGTCGCGTAGCACAACTTGTGTTTGGTGATGGTTTAGGAGGACAAAAGATAGCGAAACCAGCAAAACCTGTCAGAAGGCGAAAGGCAGCTAAACGGATAACATCAACAAAATATAAGAAAGATATTTTTTAATCATGCCTTTACTTCATAATCATTCTTGTCAATGTAGTCTTTCTCCATTAGAATGGTTTCGCACACCACCAATGCAAACCACTGTAGAAAAAAGTTATAATGTAGAATATCAATCAATGACTACCATTAGAGAGGGTGCTCCAATAGAATTCTACATTCCTGCGAATACAGAAGAATATCTAGATTTAAAGAACAGTAAACTCCATATTGTATGCCGCATTATAAAGGCTGATAAACACTGTGTGGTGTAGATGATAACGTGTCATGTATCAATGATTTCTTTAATGGGGTATGGTTTAATATTGAATTATTTCTAAATGATCGTTTGATATCACATAGTAACAATACCCATGGTTATACCAGCATCATATCTCATCTCATTCATTACTCGGAATAAAGTCTCCATTCTGAGCGCTCTATGCGTCTCATCTATAAAGATACTGCCGGGTCAATGAATACTCATGAGGTGAAAAGAGCTAATCATGAAAGATATGTATCAGGTTTTCATGTAAATGCTGAAGGTGGCGATCTAGCTGAAACAGGAAATAATGGTGTACATAATCGTTATTTGCATACACGTCTAAGCCGTGAGTTTATGCTTACAGGTGGTTTAAGGGTAGATTTGTTTGAGCAGGATCGTTATCTTTCCAATAGTGTTAGTATGAAATTATGTTTACATAGACAAAAAGATGAATATGTATTAATGGCTGCAAATAATGGTTTGAAAGTAGAAGTGAGAGAAGCGTTTTTAACCATTCGCAAAGTGAGGGTTAGTCCAGATATTCAGTTGGGACATGCAGATGCATTGATGAAAAGTACTGCTAAGTTTCTTATTACTAGAAAAGAATGTAAAATTTTAGCTATTCCAGCAGGATTTCAATCTTTTGTGAAAGATCTTTTTAGGCTAATTGCCAAAACGTATTATCATTGGACTGGTTCATAATGAATCCTTTGCTGGAACAGTATTGAGAAATCCATACAATTTTGAACATTTTCATCTCAACTTTATGCAGCTTTACTCTGATGGTGAACCAGACCTATCCAAACCTCTCAAGCTTAACATAAATCGAGGCATATATCTTAACGCTTTTGAAACTCTTTACAAATCTTTTGATAGATTGAATGGTGAAAGAAATTCTATAATAAAACGGGAAGACTGGCCTAGAGGTTGTTCTTTATTTTTTTTACTTAACACCTGATTATGATGGTGCTGATCATTATGCCCTTATCAGACATGGGAATTTGCGACTAGAAATGAATTTTGCTGGTGCCTTACAAAATACAGTCAATGTTATAGTGTATGCTGAATTTGATAACATCATTGAAATAAGTGCAAATCGTCACATTCAATTCGAGTACCAGTCATGAACACGAAGCAGATAGAAGCCATATTGTCTCATGATGCCGCGACAAAAGACTTGTTTCAAGGCGTGTTTTCCATGGACCAGTTACCATCTTTACAACGCGGTGCCTATGTTATCAACACAGAGAATCATGATGAACCAGGAGAGCATTGGGTGGCAGTATATTATGACGAAGACCCTGCAGAATATTTTGACTCTTATGGACTTTTTCCTATAGGCAGTCGCTCGACGTTTTTAAAGTTTAATTGCATTTATAATTCAGTTCCATTACAAACACTAATATCATCTACATGTGGATTTTATTGTGTGTATTATATTATTCAACGAACTCGAGAACATAGTCCTTCTGAAATCATTGATGTATTAAGAAGAAGTAATAGTGATTTTGTTGTAAAGGATTTTGTATGTAGACATTATAAACCATTATTTTATTGATGTTGTATTAGTAAAGTTGTATTAGTTAAGTTGTTGGTAATTGTTAATTTTATTATGGATATTATAAATAAACAAGACAGTTTTATACAACATTCTTTTTTTATTGTGTTATACATTATTTACATTTTAACAATTATTTTTTACATTAAACTTTTATTTCACAAATACATTCAATACATTGATAAACAAATGCCATTCATACCAATCTAAATTAATATATGTACCATAGACATTACACCCACGTTTGTAAATGCTATGAAAACTAGCATAACACTGTCCATTACCAAACTTTATTATTTTAACATCTTTGTGTTCAGACAGTTTCTGTTCATATCCATGATCATTCATGTCAATGTCTATCACCATAACACATATGGGATGTGTCAGCTCAATGGACTTGGTGCCCCACATGAGTTGCACTCCTTCCTCTTTGAATTCAAGCGTCAGGTTCTTTCCAATCCAATGTTTGTAACAGAGCATACCATTCCACTGTGTTGGTGATGTAGTCGTAGCGTTCTGTAAGCTCGTCATATTGGCGATATCGTACAAACACGTCTAGACAGTTCTCGGTCACACGCACTTCTAAATCCTCTGAGAGTATTACGAGAAAGCCAGGTATCCTCAACTTCTCCAGATGGTCTTTAAACACAGACTGATCGTTAGGTTACAGAATGATATACTTTCCAAAATGTCTTAGCACAATGTCATCAGATAAGTTTCTCAGATATGAGAATCCATGTGTAATGGATTCATATTCCGATAAAAAGTCTTCCATCTCGTTCAACAGTCAGATCAACTATGAGCTGTCTCCTTGCCTGCAAAGACGTCTAATGCTCGCAAGATTGTGAAGAGTGGATGTTGTATAGCTTCTAAGAATCGTAAGACTGCGCGCCAATTCTTCATATTAAAGTCAATCAAATCTGAATATGGAGTATCTGGCACAACTCCATCATAATCTTCTGGATAATCCTGTAAAAGATTTCTCCAAAATCTAACACGTATGTTAGAATCATGTCCGACCACTAACACTTCAACTTTATTTTCAAGTCTACGTTCAAACCCAGGTTTAAGCGGTATGTTTTTAAAGTCTTTCCACACTTCAGGTTTAAACCGATAATCAGAACTTATCCGAGAACCTATTATCACTTCATTCCTCTCATTTACAGTAAGGTAAGCACCACCGTTAAACATGAGTGCATTCATGATGGTTATACCTTGTTATGAGCCATCTTCTTGTCTTCGAAGCCTTTTATCCACTTCTTCCACTTGCTTCTTCAACATTTTTCAATCAGGTATTGTCAGCAAAATACCCTTTTTCATAGGAAGGTTTCTTCCCGTCCCTTCATCTCTAAGGTACTTGCGAATGTTTACCACTCCTTCATTGCTTTGTTTCATAATCTTAATATACTTTCCATTTCCTAGATAAAGCATTCCATCCCACGACTGTGGTGTAGATACCGTCTCCACTTTCAATTTCTTGATGGTAGTGGTAGGATTTTTAACTTTTAAATCTTTGACTGTATCTGCAAGAGTATCCATATCAGTTGCAGACATCTTCGACTTCCAAGTTCCATGTTAACTGTTCAATGTTCACACCTCAAATAACTCTTACGTTGGAGGACCTTCCCTCTTTTATACCACAGCCTTGTAATGTCTATGAGCTAAGGTAGAATAGGCATTATCCAATACATATCGCTTGTCGTTATATGGGGAGAGGGCTACCTTTCTCAATTTCTCCGAGAAAAGCTGGTGACTATGACTTCGAATAATGTGTCCTGTAGCCATTGTTTGAGTTTTCTTGAACAAACTTTCTCTATACTGCACATGTTTAATGCGTCTTTGACAAGCTCGAGTGATGCCTTTAGCTGTATGTTTTTCTTTCCCGCCACACAATAAACTGTACATTTTCGGTCTGAGTCCAACAGACCCTTCAATATAGATGCCTGCCGTCTCATCTTTCATTTTTCCAAGCACTTTTTTCACGTTGAAATGTAGGAAGTGATCCGGCGGATAGTCACATGTGTCGACGAGGTCTGCATATCCTTGTAGATATCTTCCGTTTCTATGTCGTAACATAGACTGACGGTGTCGCTGAACAACAGCTTGACATTGGGATACTTGACCATGATGTAGTTGTAATGAAAGTTAAACATACGCACTTTGCTGAGGTCGAGAATGGTGAAGCCAACTTGAATGGGTTTATCCAGAAGCAAATCCACTTTGCGCAAATGTACAGCGGTCAAATCTTCGTTGAAAATTTTGAAATTGTGGAAAGAAGGTTTGGCCACAAGTTTCTTGAACCGCTTTTCCTTGTGAACAAGTTCAACATTGATTCGCTTTCTCACATTTTCCATGGTTTTGCCAAACACAGAGTTGTTCATCAGTTTGAAGAAGTCTTTCTCAAACGGGTTCTTTGCCAATTTTCTGTTTTCCGTGTTCAAGGTAATGTATTTTGCCAACAATTTGCTCTGGTCAAACATGATGGCGCGATGTACTTTGGTGACTTTCAACCCCAGTGATGCTGTTGTATATTCCTGTAAAGAAGTACATATTTCTTCTTGTCAGACAAGTTAGGAATGAGCTTTTCACTGGGTTTGTCTTTCATGTTCAGATCTTTCCACAGCTTCTGACTGTACTCTGACAATTCTCCAACTTTGACACATTTCCGTTCTGTAGCCACTGGGTAGTGATTATGACGATCATTGATTGAATGCGGGTTTTCTAAATCTACTTCCAAAATGAATCCAATGTCATCATCTTCAGCTACATCCATGAAGTCGAGGGATTCTAGCTCGCTCACCCACATAAATCCTCTCTGTTGCATGCTTTGTGACATGGCCCAGCCATACAAGTTGTTTGCGTCGAGATACATCAGATAGTTGTTTGGTGTCTCAGAATTGTAATCTGCTACGTAGGGATTATTTGCTTTCGCATACTTGTGTGTTATCACAGAAATTCCTCCACGTATGCCTTGCTCAACCTTTTGGTACATGTCAATGTCATTGATCAATTCCAACTTCACCTTTGTCGCTTTTAACATTGCATCCCACGGCAGTCCTGGTGCTGTATAGTAGTGAGCAGGATCCAATTCATACGTGTTGAGGCACACTTGACGAAAATTTTCGAACACGTCAGCTAGATATAACACATCTGATTTCAGGTACAGGTCGTGGTATTCACCAAATGTGGTACAGTTGAATGTATCCCACACCTTCTGCGCATGCGCGTAATCCTCATCGCTAATGTTCTCTTCGCTAAGCTGACTATAAAAGTTGTCCTTTGATAGTAGCTGCGTTTCAGCAAACTTGAATGGTTCGTCCACGTAATCGTAGGGGTACACTCCTTTTCTCAGCAACAAATCTTGTTGGTCACTATCGTGAATGTGAGAGGTCATGTTGTAGAAGTTATCTTTCCCTTCTGCTGCAAGGTTGGATACCAGCTTCTTTAGAGAGGTACTCATGAACTGAAAGCTGTCTGTAAATTTCCGATTGCTCATGGTGAATGCAATATATTTCTCAATGGTGTTGGGAATGACTGTGATCGTTTCACTTTTGAATTTCCCAATTTCCTCCATGATTAGCTGACTGTCATAGCCTCGTAAATTGTGGAAAAACACGGGAATGATAACAGAATCTTTATGCCCTTGCTTATCTTTTCTAAGTCGGAATTGTAAGTTGCATTCACTATGTGCAGCTCCACGATATTTGCTATTGATGTGGTCATGATCTCTCACACGATCTGCTCCTAGAGGTTCATGACAAATGTAGCAATCAACAGCATTCTTGAAATTCTCTTTGTCTTCACGAGTCATCACCATTTCCTTTGGCCGCTCTAAGCCACGTACAATACGATCACGTTCATTCACCATATGGTCTAAAAAGACTTTCAAAGCATTGTCTCCTCGATACACGACTGGTGCACGTGTGTCGTACTGGCTCACAACCACATAGGCAAAGCTGTTTGGACGATGATGTTGATACTTGTCCCCTTCTTCATGCTTTTGCGTGAAACATTCAAAGTCAGCATAAATCACAAAAGTTGCTCGCTGCTGTTTAGCTACATCCTTGAACTTGATAGAGGGTTTCTTGGGAAATGATAAACGTTGTGCTTGATTCTTGTCACACACACTTCACGATGTTTATCTAAAAGATCTAAAAGACAAACCCGTGAAGAAAGTTGAAACAATAAAAATATGTACCCTTATGCTTTGATCGATAAGACACAAGTCTGCTAAAATTCTTGATGAGGCAGTAATGCCTCGTCTTGTCATTGCTAATCAGGAGTAAGTTGATTCCTCTCGCACTGACGTTTCGACTAAGTTGTATTGGAACAACTACATCTTGTTCATATCCAAACACGTTGATGGCTACATCGTTCTCCTTTTCAAACTTTGGAATGTCAGTAATTGGCATCGGAAATGTCATAACCTCTACCTTTAATTCCTTCTCAAATGGTTTGTATAGTTTCACGCGATTTGGGTTGCTTTTTGAAGGGTGAAGGTAAGCCAATACTGACCATAAGAAACACTTGTTGTCATCATTCTCAATGTTTATCACACCCTTTGTTTTCTTCACTTTCTTCGGCAGTGGAATAAAACTGCTTGCTTCCAGAGGTACCAACGTAGCTGTGTGTACTTCAATGTATAGTATGTTATCCAATACCCAGCCAGAGCCTTGTCGCTCATGTTCGTCAAACTTGGTTAGCATTTCTTTATAGGCTTCTGACAAGTCCTGCTCAATATCTGCTGAATTGTATGCTGTATATGTTGGACTGCTGATAAAGGCATTATCCACTTGTTCTACCATAACACCTTCAGCATTTGCTGTCAGTTTCTTGAAGCGTGCATGCACTACAATGTTCCATTTCATTCCATGGTTTAAGGTCTCCAACAAATGTGCCTTGATACGGTTCTCTTGCTGTCGCATTTCAAGCAGTAAATCCGATCATCCTCAGACTCGAACCATTTTTTTCTTGGTGTCTTCACCAAGACTAACCCTTCTACCTCTCCCTACTTGTCCTGTCTTTTGTTTCTTTGAAACATGAGGCACATTTTCCATCTTAGCTGGTATGCATGCATGTGCTTCAAACGCATCCATAGATAGAAATTCTACATTGCATTACACTGGACTGGACCGTATGGCCAAATGTCATCTTGTTCCATCTTTCGTCTCTTTGCTCCTTTCCCATGCTCTTCACGAGCATCTTTCACTATAGTTTTCATCTCAGCTTTACTACATGTATGTGCCTCATAAGTATCCATAGATGGAAATTCCACATTGCATTCCATACACTGAACTGGACCTTATGGCCAAAGGTAATCTTCTTCCATCTCTCGTCTCTTAGGCTCCTTTCCCATGCTCTTCACGTTTCATCTTAGCTGGTTGTTGTTACGTCAACTGCTGAAACTGAAATGCTGAAGTGTTATCTCAGACATCCCCTTTTTATACACACTCATACATAGACAGAATTTGCCTTTTCATTTCACAACAGAGAATGGCCCTTAGAAGGGCCGAAAGATGTTAGTAGGTTGGCTCTTCACCAACAGGTCGGGTTTCCGCAACTACACTGGTATCTGTAAAACTGCTCCATCGTGAAAGGCATTCTTGAGCACTTGAAAGGATGAAAATTATAATACTTGAAGTTTCTCAGCGTCGCACCGCACCACCAGCAGTCTGTGCATGGCTCTGGTTCAGGTAATGTTGCCGTAAACTTGTACCATGGCAAACCACCACAGGTTTTGCAACAGTACCGACGTGGTGCATTGTGTGGTTGTCCTGGATATTCTAACCACACCCAACACTTATAGCATTCTGTTGTTATCGTTACTGCCCTTCCGTTCCGCATCACTGTGATTGTACGACTTGTCGACATCTTTCTGCTTGTTTTAGGAAGTGTTGCTTTCAACCCCCATGTTTATACTACTATACACTGGTGATCATCCTCACAGTATATGCCGGCCCAGTGTGGGGTGGGGGGGGGTCCTCACAGAGTACATCTATGAGCACCGGGGGGGGGGAGGAGGTCCTCACACTCTATGCAGTCAGTCTGCTTCTATCTCTAGGGGGGTCCTCATTTGAGGTGGTATATAACTGCTAGTCATTTCAGTTCAGGCTCACAACCGCTTTGCAACTGCTTCCGTGAACATGGAGTGTTTCTTTGCTCTAAACGACTCGATCACATTGGGACAAGTGAGGGAAGTTCACATGCCTGTGACTCCGCCAGCAACACTGCCACAACGCTTCTACTTTTATCAGATGCTGCCGGACCCAGCTAACGGCTCAGTACTATGCCTGCCAGTGTTTTTCGACAGGATGGTGACTCTTGGAAAGCGATTGCGCGACATTGAGGCTGGACACTATGATCAAGCATTTTCCCGATCCACGATGCTAGGGGAGGCAATTCCCTCCCGCCTGGAAGAAGAAGAGTACCGGCCTGGGGAAGATTCTACTTACAACAGGATCTGGAGTTCTGTATTGTGCGGATATATGATGTCCCCAGACCGGGTATTGGCAGGCTGCGGACATCAGATGTGCATATACTGCGCGTATCTTTGGACATACCTGACGGCCTTGAACGACGAGTACACGATCCGGTGCTTCTCATGCGGTTCACGAAGTGACCATTTCTTATTCAACGGCCAACAGTTGACCCAGTGTAGCAGGCCAGTCCAAGATGTGGTGGGGTTTTCTGAGTCTGACAGCAGCAAAAGACCTTCGGCCCTTTTAGGGCCACCAACGAATACGAAATAAACGCTAAATAACTGTCATAGTGTTAGTATGTGTGTGTATGCATGAGAGTGTGGGAAATGCTAAAAAAATACATATATATAAAAAAAAAAAAAAATAAAAAAAAAAAATAAAAAAAGGGGGACTATTTTTATACCCCTTTTTTACCCCCTTTGACTTTAATGGAGGCCTTATAGGTGAGCTGTAACCATGTAGCTATGAGTTTGTTATGATAAAATGGAGAACTTGTACATTTGGGGAAGTGTCCCATCTGTCCGTCTCCCCATGTCTACCGTAGGTGTTGTGTGGAGAGAGAGCTCTTAAGGAAACTCTGTCATTGGTTGCCCATTTTTAATTACTTTTGCGATGGCCCGGTTGATCATTTTCTTACGATAGCCCATTTGCCCCCGACTGCCCATTTGTCCGACTGCTCATTTGTCCGGCTGCCCATTTGTCCGGCTGCCCGTTTTAATGGCCGCCCACTATCCCTATCACGTCATTATGACGTTCATATAACGTTCATATGACGTTCATATGACGTCCATATGACGTCCATATGAAATCCATATCATGTCCATATCACGTTCATATCACGTCCATATCACGTCCATATGACCTCACTGTATTACTAGCCCCATGGGGCTTATAAAATAATGACGTCACTGCTTTAGAAGCCCCATTATATATGTGTTAGAAGCCCAATTATATATGTTTTAGAAGCCCCACCTTTCCCCTACTATCTTCATTTATTTATTTTTGTATTTCTTTATTTTATTTCTTTTAATTGTTTATTTTATTTTTATTTATTTTTTATTTTATTTCATTTGCTTATTTTTATTTGTTCATGTTTTTGTTTGTTTACTTTATTTTTTATTTATTTTTTGTCTGTTTATTTCACTCTCCAGTCAGATCGCGCGCGGTTTTTTACAACTTCCAAAAACTGTGATCATACCCGCTCGGGTTTGAACACATCTGTGCGGGTTTGGAAACACCGGAAAAAGTGCGAGTTTCAGCACAGGTGTGCTCAAACCCGCTTTTTCCCACTACTTGTATCTACAAAGTCGCCCTACAGACGACTCAAAATCGCTGCTCTATAAGCGCGTCTACCACGTCGCTGTACAAACGTCTCTACAACGTCGCTATCAAGACGTCGCTGTAACCTCACTCCCTAGACGTATCTACAACGTCGCTATAAAGACGTCTCTACAAACGTCGCTCTACAGACGTGTCTATAAAGTCGCCTACAGGCGTTTCCAAAACGTCGCTTTACTGACATCAGTGCAACCTTGTTCTACAGACGTCACCACAGCATCTCCACAGACCTCACTACAATGTTGAGATTGTGCATTGTTAACGTTTCTGCTCTTCAGACGTCTCTGCAGCGTCGAACTACATCGCCTTTACAAACGTTTCTACAACGCCCGCTCTACAGATGCCTCTACAACGTCGTTCTCTGAACATATATAAAATGCCTTTACATATATAGAACGTAACATAAAACGTAAAATAATAAATTAAAAATAATCGGAAGTTGGATCAATTTTCAGAATTTAATAGACGTAATAGACGAGAAACTACACTGGTTAACTTTCTTGTGTTGTTAGGCAGCAATGCCCTTTCATGATTTAGCCCCCATTTATATTTACTACTATGCAGCCACCCGTTATTCAACGTGTCACGTTTTTGGAACACTCAAGACATTCAGATATAAAGTTCGCTTAAGTAAAAACTACTTCTTAAATATTAACGGTAATACCTTAAAAGGGTAAAATAACAACAGAATTAATTTCACATTTCAAGAGCCTCTTTAGATGTCACACTGTCCCTGATATAAACGATTTACAAGTCTGTTTTTGCAATAGTTGAGGACTTCAAACAGAGACCGCCTAAAATACACACCTCGCTGGAAGATACAGCCATTACAGGGTAGTTCCGTGATAGGGTCCACCTCACAAATAGGGACCACCCTCCAGCAATATAATCACTGCACAAATAGGGACCACCCGAGCAATGAAACCACCTCACAAACAGGAACCACACGGGCAATGAAACCACGGCACAAATAAGAACCACCAGGAAAGTCAAACCACTTCATAAATAAGAACCACCCGGCTAATGAGACCACCTCACAAATAGAGACCCCTTTTCAATAGTACCCTCCCAAGCGATTTGCATTGAGGAACCCCAGGAACAGAACCACCAGGAAATCGGACCTCCTTCGCCCAATCCGAAAGGTGGTCCTATATATATATATATATATATATATATATATATATATATATATATATATATAACTATATATATATAAATATAGGACCACCTTTCGGACTGTGCGAAGGTGGTACGATTTCCCGGTGGTCCTATATATATATATACATATATATATATATATATATATATATATATATATATATATATATTTATATATATATATATTGGGGTTCCATTGTATAGGAATAAAAAATGAGCCTGACGTTAACGGGGGGAGAGGGTCAAGTTGAATAAATTCGGCCTCACGATTGCGAGTTGCAATAAGTTAAATAAAACAATCAAAGTTTTGTTCCCACAAAGTCTTGTTCCCACAAAGTCTTGTTCCCATTAAGTTTTCCTCATCCGAATTGTAACATGGATTCGTGTGGGTGGGGGAGGGAGGGAGAGTTGCTTAGGAGAAGCTTTCAATGTTTACCTTTGCAATAACACAATTGCATCACCCAACTTTACTTCAGAAACTTTCAAGTAGTAACATTCACCAACACCCTGAATAGAATAGCCAAGTGCAAATGCATTCAAAATATTTCGATTAGGCCAAGGATATTAATGTTAATAGTCCTGTCTAATTTCCCAATGCGAAAACAACGGGAGAAATTTTACAAAACACTACAGATCTTTTTTATTTTAATAACACTTTTAGACATTTTCGTCTCAGTTTTGTTAAAAAAATTGGTGTGAGTTTTTTTTACTATTTACAATGACCTCAAAATGTTTGAATTTCAAGCAAAATAACATCATAACACTTGTACAATATTGTTTGATTTTATGGAGGGAGAAGGGGAAGGGCGGGCAGAGGTCATCTCTGCCATATATGAAAAAGAGGGAGGCTAGATATGATGGCTTGACGGAAGAAAATTTCATGCATTTTTTCGGGTAACAGATACAGGGATATGATTTATTTGTGAGTATGTGTTTTGCTTTCTGTTTAATCGGACGGAACAGATTGAAGATCTTTGCCAAAAGGACACAAATTAAATGATTGATGTACTTAACTGACATTTTTACAACATTAATGAAGTAGTTCAGTGACATTTTTTTACAAAATAATTTCAAATCTGTCCTGTTTGATTTATTTACGAAATCTCGTTTATTTAATAAAAAATTCATTTGCCGGTATTTCCGACAATTCAATAATGAAAAGTGGGTCTTTTTTATAATTGCGTATTTATTCAAGAATTGAGAATTTTTCAATTTCTTCATTTTTTTCTGCCCAAAATTATGATATTGCTTCCTCCAATCGTTTCTCAAATCTTAGTCCAGTCGTTTCATAAAGCTTAGACCAATCATTTCTAAAAGCTTTGACCAATCGTTTCCCAATGCTGACACCGATCACTTCTCAAAGCTCAGACCAATCGTTTCTCAGCACTTAGACCAACCGTTTCCCAAAGCTTAGATCAATCGTTTCTCAAAGCTCAAACCAATCGTTTCTCAAAGCTGAGACCAATCGCTTTTCAATGTGCAGGCCAATCATTTGCCAAGCTAAGACCAATCGTTTCATAAAGGTCAGACCAATCGATTCTCAAAGCTTTGACCAATCGTTTCTCAAACCTTAGACCAATCGTTGCTCAAAGCTTAGACCAATCCTTTTTCAAAGCTTAGACCAATCGTTTCCCAAAGCTCAGACCAATTGTTTCTCAAAGCTTAGACCAACCGTTGCTCAAAGCTTAGACCAATCGTTTCTCAAACCTGAGACAATCCTTTCTTTAACTCAAGAACCCCGAAAATTAGATTACTTTTGGGAAAAATCAAAAGTAGTCCTATTTTCAAATTGATCCTATTTCCTGGGTTCTCTATAAGAGGAGTGATCTGAAATGGAGACCGAGGAAAATTGATCCTATTTCCAGGTTGATCCCATTTGCTGGGTTCTCTGTAAGAGGAGTAATCTGAAATGGAGACCGACGAAAAGTAAACACCATGGTGGTGTTATTTCCGGGGTAGTCTTAAATGTTGGTTGGTCTTATTCCGAAGTGGTTCAGCCTGGATAAATATACACTCAGTGCTCGGTTTCCGTATTACTTTGTTCGGGACAAGAAACAACATTTATTTGCCTTTGCCTTACTACCTTCCATTCTCTACCCAAACAAAACAAAACAAAAAACACACATTTTTTAATCTAGTCACGCTTTGTCGACTCTTTAAATTTGCCGTATCTTGGTTTCGGACTGCATTTAGAAGCCGGTGAACGAAACACTGAGAACGAGGTATTAATTTGACTTCTCCGCAAACTGTTAAATTAAAAAAATTAACAAATAAAGGCGAGTTTAATTGATTTTTTGTGGGGGTCAGTTTTAGTTATTTGTTTAATGATGGCAATTCTACTCGTTCTCGTCGCTATAGAAGTGTGTGTTTTTATCTCCTGCGTAAATGGACACGCGAGATTGTTCGAGCCGCCATCCAGGGCTTCCATGTGGCGATTTGAATTCGACAATCCTGTAGATACTCAGGATGATGAAGGATTCTGCGGCGGATTTTTGGTGAGTAGTTTTACTGTCTTTTTTTGTTTAATTTCTCCATAGTGAGCCAATCACAGTCGGGTACGTCTCGAGAATCTCGTTGGCGTCAACCAATCATAAGCCTCGTCTCAGTCCCCTGCTTATCGAAAATCTTGTCGGTGTCAACCAATCAAAGCACGGCCGGGTCAGGAATCCTCCCCTCCCCAGGTTTTGGGGAAGGTCCGGGGGTGGGGGCGTTGGCGGGTGGGGGAGGAGCACTCACGTGGCAATTAGATCCCATGCGTATCCATTACTTTTTTAAAAAAACGACCGCTATAAGGGGAGTGCTGATTTTGAAATAATACCCTCTTTTTTACAAAATGCAGAGTGAAATTCCAAAATAACCCCCAACCCACTCTTTTGCTTGAAACGCGGAGTATTGTATGAAAAATGCCCCCCCCCCTTTTTAGCAAAAGTTGGCACCCTGTGCGGACTGTGCGTGGCCTTAAAATAACCCACCCTTTTTGTGGACATGCATGGTAACAAATATGATACCAAGTGCCCCTCCCCCAGGGGAATTCCCTAAGTAATCCAACAATCTCTAAGTAATCCAATATCAACCTGGAAAATTTTGCGTACTTTATGTTGTAAAATATACCGATATTCAAGAAGTGCAACAGTCACGGACAGGTGATAGGAGATTGAATGTCTCCAATAAAAATAAAGAACAAATAGTTTTTGGACAGTCCGGATTTGATGAAAGATTGTCAGTTTTTATTTAAGTGAAATAATTAAAGCTGGAAATAGTGTTTGCCTTTATCCGGATTAAAACATTGTTTGATGATCAAATATACGGCCGGATGACAGGTTTTCTGAAGTGGTCGACCATCGCTGCTGGTAACAATTGGGTAGTTCTTTTCTTACAAAGAAAAGTTAATTTTAAATTTAAGTTCTTTTTTTCTATTTTTTTGTCAAAATATGAAAAAAATTGTGGATTTTTTCATTTTGAAAATAAGTGCAAGATTTCAGGTCATTAATCTCAGTTCAAAAAACAGGCCATATAGTTTCAAACTTCAAAATGTAAATTGTACATTGAAAGAAAAAAGAAAAAAGCACATGGCCAGTTTTTTAATTGTACAACTGATTAAATTCAATTAATTAGGTTTATCAACAGACATATGTACTTCATTTCAGCCAACATTAGTTAGATGACGTTTATCAGCTTTTACATTTGTCAACGTTTTAGCAGTCGACTTTTTCTCAATCGAGTTTTTGGACTGTCGATGATTTTAGCCCTCTAGTATTTGGACCGTCGACGTTTTTGACTGTCGGGTTTTTGGGCCGTCGACGATTTTGACCGCCCAGCGTTTTGCATCGTCGACATTTTTGGCCGTCGAGTTTTGGACCGCCGACAAGTTGACCGTCGAGTTTTTGGACGTCGACGTTTTTGACCATTCAGTTTTTGGACCGTCGACCCTTTTGATCGTCGAGTTTTTTCACTGTCGATGTGTTTGGCCGTCGAGTTTTTGGACAGTCGACGTTTTTTCCGGCATCTATTGAGATATATTTGTTATATAAAACTAAGTCTGGAAAAGGCTAGGATGATACATTTCTTTGTGGAGGTGCGAATAGCCACTTCGTAACGCTCATGATAACAAGAAAAACAGGAACCAGTTGTACTTAAAAGGGTTTGAGGTTTATGGGGTTAATGATGTAATCATTCATAATTCTATTTTTTAAGCAAATTCATGGTTTTTTGCCTGGATTTAGGGATCTGTCATGCAGAAATTAAACAGATCTGAATTTTGAGGAAGGTGAGATATAGTAGGGCTATAACGTCATACAGTGGCGTTAAGACATGCTATAGTGGCGTTATAACGTTCTATAGTAGCATTATTACGTCATACAGTGAAGCTACAACGTCCTATAATGGCTTTATAACGCTCTATAATAGCATTATAGCGTTGCAACGCTATCTACCGGTGTTAAAACCGGACATATTCCAGCCTCGGCATTTTTCTTTATTTCTTTTTTGCTTTTTGTTTACTTTTTATTTAATTATTTGTTTATTAATATTTTGTTTCTTTGCTGTGTCGGTTGTGTGGGCTTTCTTAAAAAACTCCCAATGAAAAAGAGAAATTTATTTTCTGCGAGGAAAAACTAAAATGAACATCACATCAGCAAACATGAATGGGAAAGGAGGGGGAAGTAATGGGGGAAGTAGGGAGGTGTAATACGAGACAGAATATACTGCTACACCCGAAAAGACTTTTCATCTAAAAAAACTCCCTCGCCCCTACCAACAAAATAATCTAAGCCCCGAACCGAACATTTTGGCGAAATTGGTAACCCGACTCTACAACAGACGTCCTCACTGGAAGGAAAAAATGTACTGTGGTATACAAGCGAGTTTGAGTAGAGAGTTTACTGCTGAGTGTTACACAGTGATTGCACGTTTATATATCGTGGTGTTGCTAAAATGGGAAGTAATTTGTCTACGCAAGATGTCTAATGACTCTTCAATATACCATTGAGTTGAGAATGAGTCAGTTTGTAGGGGCATAAGTTAGGAGAAATGACATTAAAAGCCACACAGTTCTCCACCTGACTTCCTCCCACTTGCACCCCTCTTCCTTCCACCTCCACCTCAAGATCCCACCTCCTCCCACCTCCACCCCGCTTATTTCAAACTCCATCCGACCTCCTCCCATCTCCACCTCAAAACCCTACCTCTTCCTGTCTCCGACCCTCTTCCTTCCACCTTCACACCACCTTCTCCCACCTCCTACCACCCCACCACCTCCACCAACATCCTCCAACCCGCATCTACTTCCTCCCATCTCCAATCCAACTCTTACCACCTATCCTTACTTCACATGCGACAAAATGTACAAGAGCACATTTCGCGTACACGCAGCAACAAAAAATCTCCGGGAGGTATTATCTGGATTTCTAGATAGTGGGGTATTTAGAAAAACATAAGTATTGATTATTCAAGGGCCGCTAATTATTCTATCACTTCGAAGTTAATTTGTCTGTTATCTTGATCATTTCTATCGAAGAGTCAGAAAACACTCTTTTTATTGAAAAAAAAAACAATATGCGTCGCACAGAATTGAAAAGCGTTGTATGCGTTAATACGGGCAAGGCTTTGGAAAGCAAAAAAACGTTTTAAAAGCAATTCTTTTCAAACGATTAACGATGACTATCCAGAAGAGATAGGGAAAGAGCAATTGGCATGTTGAATGGTGGAAGCCACCCAAATGACGAGGCAAGATTTTGATGTGGCAGAAAGAACAGTTCGTAGGCTGGTTTGTAGACTGCATGAAACTGGATCTACGCTGGATCGATCGCCTCCGCGTAGCGGCAGACCTCGAGTTACTTCGCGCCAAGAGGATCGGTTTATTCTCCCATCACATCTTCGACGAAGGTTTCAGCCGGCTGCTTTAATTGTCGCTACACTTCTGTGGCATCAAGGGAACCAAATAAGTGCACAAACAGTCCGGCGACGCCTCCATTTGCAAGGGATACGGAGTCACTGCATATTGCGGAATGCCTTTAACGGCCGCGAGACGTCGCGCAAGGCGCTAGTGGGCCACTGTGCATGTTTGGGGGAGATTACAAGACTGGAATCGGGTTTTTTCACGGATAAGTCGCGCTTTTATTTGGATTTCAATGACGGTCGCGTTCGAAACTGGCATCAAACTGGAGAGCAATTCACTAGTGCATGTGAGCGCGAGCGAGATCGCTATGGTGGAGGAAACGTCATGGTTTGGGGTGGAATCACTTCGAACTGAGGACCGAGTTGCATTTTGTGGATGGAACACTCACGACACAGCAATAAAGTGAACACATCTTAATGTCATGTGTGGTCCCTGTTGTGCGCCAGGACAGCCTCATCTTTCAACAGGATAATGCTCGTCCGCACGTTGCTGGAGCGTGCCTGGACTATCTTAAAGCCAATGAAATGCAGATTTTGCCGGATACACGCGTTATTAGGTTTCGTAACTCGCAATTTCAAGTCTAATTTTCATGAGTTCACTGATCTGTAACAAACTGTTTGTCCTTAAACGTTAGCAAGATTATTAAAGAACAATAGCAGTTTAATTGGTAGAATTTTTGTTCAAATTTGCAATCAGAAATAAAATTACTGAGACTCAAATTAGTGGAGGTTTCTTTGTTGCCAAGTATATTTGTTTTAGCACAAACCAAATTCAAGAGGATTGTTTGTTTGTGTTGTTTGTTGCTTATTTAGTTGATTGGCTAATGGATTGATTGATTGATTGTCTTTCTTACAAACACACTGGCATACCTTTCTCGCATTTGTTTCAGCACCAGCAGAGCCTCGGAGGTTTGTGTGGCACGTGTGGCGACCCTTATGACCAAGCCATCCCCAGGGAACATGAGGCTGGCGGCAAGTATGGCAAAGGCATCATCGTACGCGAATACACTCAAGGATCGGTAAGACTGATTTCAGAAGTTTCTGTGAAAAAATATAAATGTGAAAAACTATTGTTCTTTACGCAATGAATGCCCATTGCTTTGACTTTTATGGCGAATTTTAGATTTTATTTCTTAGCCTTTTGCTTCAAGACCAAAGCCAGTTCAACTGGCACATAAAACATAGATTCTATGAAGTCGTCGGTAGAATGTATATCCAGGATTTTGCGGAAGTCACTACACTGGGTGATTCTCTAGGCATCCTTACCCGGAACACAACACAGTATATCACCATAGTAACTCAAATTTAAACCAGGCCGAATTTACCGAAACATCACCATACCCTTGACCTTTCCCATTGAAGGTTTAGACAAAAAATCGATGTCCGAAAATGAGGTAAAAATTGTCTGAACATTTTCCGAAATAATACAGCCCGTGTAGTCTATGAGCTGGCAAAAATAGGTCAAATTCACGTTACGAAGTTGCACTTCATGTAACTACGTACAATATGTAGGAAAATGAGATCAAAATAAATAACAATGTCCTAGAAATTTAGTTTCAAGTTCAGATCAGGAAGTAAACAGTTGTGTAGCTTCATAAAGTAATGCAGTCTAAAATGACATAAAATCGCTCTGTCGCGTGACCTTTGACATAAAAATCAAAGGTCAAAATCAAGATCAAGACGTCACTTCTAATGTAACCTCAGTATTGTGGATGGACTCAACACATTTATAAACCTCGCTCTCAGATCAATATATTTTTTACCTTGACTCAAGGTTAATATTTTTGTTCCCATATTATATTTAAAAACTGCGTTTGGAGGTTGGAGTTCTCTCACCGTTTCTTAGATTTTATGATATTTGGCTTTGACTAAAAAATTCAGCAATATTTTACATTTTCCCATATTTTATATTCCCCCTAATATTGTACCAAGCTTTATTTCACTAACCTAAGCGATCTAGAAGGAGTAGCCTTTAAAAGATAAAAAGGTGAATGATATTAGTTAAACAATGTATAAAATCTATGATTTCATTGTAGTTCACACTTGTAATAACAAACAGGTAAACGTCAGAAATTTTGTATCTGTCTGACATTTGATTAAGACTAATGGTGTTCAATTAAAAAATATAAAAATAAGCATAAATTTGGTGTCCCGTGTAATGTTTTTATATTCTTTGTTTGAGGTAATACCTGTTTCAGTTTACGTGACTGAAAACCATAGTGGCTACTTTGAATTTCGTATTTGCCCAACGAACGACAAGACAGTCCGTGCCAGCAAGGAATGTCTTGACAGCAATCTTCTCACAGTTGTCGGATCAGGCACACAGTAAGACTAAACAGAGCCTTTATTCATTTTTCAAAGTCAAAGCTGCCTCGTGAAATTCACCGGCATCTAAAACAATGTCGATTAATGCAATATCACAATCGTTGTTGTTCTTACATTTCAAATAATTCAACCGTACGGTATATATGTCAGTTGTGAACAACATAAGGGCACCCCCATAAGCCAAAACTAGAGAGAGGACGCTATTTCCCAAACCGGAATTTAAAAGCCAAGATAGCCTTGAAATTAGGTCAAGGGCAAAACAAACATAATGTTCACATATGCACCTATAGGTTGTCTATAGTCAAAATATCGTACGAAACGGAATATCAAGGTAGGAATAACAGCTGGCGATTGGCGGACTGACAGAAAGACGGACAACACCAAAACCTACAATCCCAACCTGGGCCTAAAGCGCCTTTCGGAGGCTAATAAAACCAAAATAGGGGGATTCAAAAACGGGGATGGCGGATCACATGGTTTTGATTCATTTGTGTATTTATTCGAACCGACAGGGTTCTTTACAGACACAAGTAAAATGTCACGGCCGATTGATTGCCCTGGCCTGATTGCCTTCAGTTCTCTACTAGCATTGCAAACTCTCCTTTGCTCGATCTGTGGGGAGGGTGCCTAACCGGTACCTACAGATGTTAGGCAATGATACTTTTCAAAATAATTTCACTGAGATAGTTCACTCATGGCCACACCATGACCTCGTTATAAACGACATAACGTGATAAGCCCATACACCACATGGTCAACAGACCTACCTAAATATGTCGTCATCGTCCTGTTTTTGCATAGAAAAAACGCAGTTATATTTGTTTGAAGGCAATCCTGTGTGCAGTATTTTAAAATAGAAGATGTGCCTTACAAAAATAGTAGATAAAAAATAACGGTTAAATGCAGCGAAATTGACAAAAACCAATGCAAAATAAAACGCAAATACACGAAAGGATGTTAAATCTGATTTTTTTGTTTCTTTGACTTGAATATTTAAAATTTGATTCACATTGTATCGGTTGTGGTCCCCGCCTCTCATATCTGTTGTGGTCTCCGCCTCTAATATCTGATGTGGTCCCCGTCTCTCATATCTGTTGTGGTCCCCGCTTCTCATATCTGTTGTGGTCCCCGTCTCTCATATCGGTTGTGGTCTCCGCCTCTTATATCTGTTGTGGTCTCCGCCTCTTATATCTGATGTGGTCCCCGTCTCTCATATCTGTTGTGGTCCCCGCTTCTCATATCTGTTGTGGTCCCCGTCTCTCATATTTGTTGTGGTCTCCGCCTCTTATATCTGTTGTGGTCTCCGCCTCTTTTATCTGATGTGGTCCCTGTCTCTCATATCTGTTGTGGTCCCCGTCTCTCATATCTGTTGTGGTCTCTGCCTCTTATATCTGTTGTGGTCTCCGCCTCTTATATCTGATGTGGTCCCCGTCTCTCATATCCGTTGTGGTCCCCGTCTCTCATATCTGTTGTGGTCTCCCCCTCTTATATCTGTTGTGGTCTCCGCCCCTTATATCTGATGTGGTCCCCGTTTCTCATATCTGATGTGGTCCCCGCTTCTCATATCTGTTGTGGTCCCCATCTGTCATATCTGTTGTGGTCTCCGCCTCTTATATCTGTTGTGGTCTCCGCCTCTTATATCTGATGTGGTCCCCGTCTCTCATATCTGTTGTGGTCCCCGTCTCTCATATCT
Source organism: Protula sp. h YS-2021 (assembly GCA_949752745.1). NCBI lineage: Eukaryota > Metazoa > Annelida > Polychaeta > Sabellida > Serpulidae > Protula > Protula sp. h YS-2021. The sequence goes on from OX457028.1 coordinate 84,119,812, forward strand.
GTCGTGGTCTCCGTCTCTCATATCTGTTGTGGTCCCCGCCTCTCATATCTCTTGTGGTCCCCGCTTCTCATATCTGTTGTGGTCCCCGTCTCTCATATCTGTTGTGGTCTCCGACTCTTATATCTGTTGTGGTCTCCGCCTCTTATATCTAATGTGGTCCCCGTCTCTCATATCTGTTGTGGTCCCCGTCTCTCATATCTGATGTGGCGCCCGTCTCTCATATCTGTTGTGGTTCCTGCCTCTCATAAATGTTGTGGTCCCTGTCTCACATATCTGTTGTGGTCCCCGCCTCTCATATCTGTTGTGGTCCCTCCATATCTGTTGTGGTCCTCCACTCTTATATTGATGTTAAGGAGAATATTTCCAGTTTTCAGTCCAGACAAGATTCAAGACTTATAATGTAATTTATAATATCTCTTACATTTTTATACCTAGAATATGAACTAGAAAGGTTAAAATCTAAAGCAAAGATGAACAAAATGATGGCTATGAAATGGCAAAAGGTTGAACCCCCGCATCATTCGCAAATATTTACCCATATTTTGGAATAACCTATGCTTCATGTCAACATATTTCACAGAAATACAAACATAAAGACAATTAATAAAAAATATCACTTTATGCAGCCGCAGTTACACAATAATGTTATAAAAAATTATTTATAACTCTTTTGTGCCCAACAGTAGCTCTTCATACAACAAAATTCTTTGTAAATTTTCAAACACATCTATAAATTTAAATATCATACCTTTATTTTAATTCATAGAATGTTGACCAAGTTCCATCTAATTTATATAAATAATGAATAAGGATTTCGACTTAAGAAAGAATTCCTTAAGAAATATAGTTTGTTTTTCTATGGCACAGAATTTGGGGGTAGTATACAATATATACAATACACAATTCCACAAAATATATATAAGATTATATGTCCATATTTACGAAACACCATCTCAGCAAAATCATCTGACATATAACGATAAAAACTGGCGAACTTGCAATGCTGTTTAGGTGGGCACTTCTAAAGTTAGATCTTCGTAAAAAAGAACAAATGCTGCTTACAAATGTCATTCCACTTTTGTTCTGTGATTATTGTATTGTATTGTATTGCATGGTATACGGTCAGTTTTACAGCGCCTACAGTACCCAAGCGCTTCCAAAGTATAAACTAAAATATTACATGAATTTACTAAAAAACCAATAATGAGACATAATTACTAGTTATACGCAACATAGAATAAATGCGTTTTTAGTGACTTTTTATAACTAGAAAAGTATTTCGATGCTCTGATGGTGAAAAGCAACTTATTCCATAAAATAGTCCCCGCATTCTGAAATTCTTTGCCATATTTTGTCCTGGCACGTTTTTCAACAAACGGTTTGTCCCCTGAAAGGAGACTTGTCTTGGGACGATAGGGAGTTAGGGGTTCGCTTAAGTGGTCCTGGGATGAGCCATGTACGGAATTTTAGCAGTTCGAAAAAACCTTATATTCGATCCTCTGCTGAATGGAGAGCCAGTGTAGTTCTTTGAGTGTCTGATACATAGTCGAACTTAACTTACTTCTGCCACTTTAGACACAGGCTGCCATGTTTTGGACACGCTGTATCTGGATATCTGGGACCTTGGTAAACCGATTAGGACACTGTTGCAGCAGTAAATAACTAGAGACGGTGTTACAGATTTTGCATTGTCGGACGTAAGATATTTTCTTTTTTTCCAAAAAAAGCGTTAAAGCAGAATTTGCAATTGTTGGTTATGTGATCTGCCATGCTTAAGTCACTATCTTTAGTAATACCCAGGGTTTTTGCCGTTGGGAGCGTTAAAACTGAGTTCCATCAATTTCCATGTGCTCAACTGTTATTCAGGTTTGATTTTTTTGGCTGACAAAGATCAGAAATTCTGTTTTTTCTTCTTCGGGGGGGGGGGACGGTTAAGTTTTAATTTATTTTGGTTCATCCAATCGTTGATCTTAGAAACACATTGTGCCATATGACAAATTTCACTATTAAAATCCGAATCCATGTTGGTTGGCTTCATCAGCATTTTTCATTAGCATACCCGTGATAGAGCAAGCACAGTACAACTCGAATAAGGTGACCTCTGGGTGAGTGTAATCATTATAGAGCCTTTGCCCAAGCAAGCTCCCTTGTGAGGCAGATTTTTCCAGTTCTTGGATTTTCGAGTACACACCTTCAACGGACACCTGAAATGACCGATTCCTCACATATAATTGTAAGCATTCGAAGGCAAGATCCGAGATACCATGTCACCTATGCAGACGTTCGAGTAGAATTTCGTGATCTACCGTATTCACTGATTATTCGGCAAAGCCATGCAAATGTTTGTATTTGGGATTTGATATCTATATTCTAAATCCAGCTTCACTATAATTAAAATCAACACCGTATGCTTCACCTTGTATCTGGTTTTTGCATTCCATATAAATCTATAGCCGTCTGTACATTGTTCTTTATGACCATTGATGAATTACTTTAAACAAATAAATGAATGAACTTTGAAATTCTAGGTTTGCTTATGAATTAATTAATATTCAACCACGAATGAGTTTCGATGATTGCATATCTGTAAATGCTTTTCCAAGTTTTAAAACATTTTCACCAATGTTCATCCTTCTTATTTTAAATGATATAACAAATGATTTTCTTTCATTTCCGGTGATAAAAGGCGCTTTGCTTCCATACCATGTAGTACTTCTGCAGACATTTGTTGAATAGATCAAGAAAAATGTTAAGTTGTTTGTTTTGTCATAGCTGTATAAGTGAAAATTTATAAAATAGCGCTTGTGGTTATTTTTATTATTATGTTGTTGAAGTTGTATAGGGACCCTGCTCAATTTTAGCTGAAAGGGCTGAATTACAATATATACTAAAAAGAATATACAATAGCACAGTACAAGATAAAACAAGAAAGTAATAATAAAAATACCAATAGGCCTCTTAAAATAATAAAGTCTTAAGTTGCTTTTTAAAAACATTGATTGTTGGGTCAAGTCTATGAGAAATAGGAAGTCTATTCCATAAAACAGGAGCACAATTGGCAAAAGCTCTTATGATCGATGATCGAAGACGGCGACTAGGTTCGTAAACTGACTAGAAGATTTAACATATGGCTAGGACTAGAATTATTGAGGGCTTTACAATTATTCACTAAATTTTCAAATGAATTCTATTCTCCACTGGGGTCAATGTAGCTTCTGAAGAATGCCAGAAATGTAGTCAATTTTTTAATCCGTAAAATAATTCTAGCAGCCACATTCTGCAAAAATTGAAATCTCTGTATTTGATACTTCGGTACCAAAACAGTAATCCATTACAATAGTCTAATCGAGATATAAAAATGCGTTAGTGAGTGACTCCGCTGCCATATGACAAAAGAATTTGTGTATTTTACCTATGCGTATTAAATAAAATACAAAGGAACTAATTTTCCAGTTGATAAAAGGAACCATTGAGAGAGAATTGTCAAAAATACACCCACAGTTTTACATGAATAAACTACATGCTCTCCGGCACGAATGGTTATGGGACTAGTAGATTTAAGCCGACGTGGGGATCCAATGAGGAAAACCTCAGTTTAGTTTAGTTTTAACAGATTTGCTGTCATCCTGTTCCTTATCTGTAATATGCACTCCCCAATTTTGTTGACTGACAGCGATTTGTCTAAACTGATATATCTGTGCATCATCTGCATAGAAATAGTAACTCATGCCATGTCTCTTTGCAATTTCACCGAGGTTGGGGACGTGTATAATGCGAACAGAAAGGACCCGAAATACAGCTTTGTGGGACTCGAAAACCGAGAGCCTTTGGCTGTGAAACATGTGTGTCAGTTTGAACCACTTGGCACCTGTTGCGCAAGCGATTTTAACGCAGTTCTTTCGATTCTAAACCGGTTTTGCAGACGCTTTGGTAATACTGATCCAAACTGTCAAATGTCGCTGACAGATCCAACAATATTAAGACAGGTATTTGCTTTTTAACCAAAGAACAAAGAATATAATTCTGAACTTTTAACAGTGCGGTTTCAGAATGGTGGTAGTGGCAGACTGTAGCATTTCAAACACTGAATTATTTTCAAGATACAAAGTTAGCCATTTTGCAGCAATTTTACAGTAATCTTTAAAATCAAAACTTTTCGCTAATACCAAGTTTTTGCCAAGTTTCAAAAATTAGAAACTGGTTTATAATTTTAAACTGTTCTTTTTCCATGTCAGATTTTTTTCAACAGTGGATTAATAATTGCTCTTTTTAGACTAAAAGGGAACTCAACATCTTCATTGAAGTATTAACAATTCCAGTAATCATTGGCAGCAGCTCATCAGCAGAAAGTTTGATTATGTCTATTGGTATAGGGTCCAAGTCAAAGGTTACATTCAAAAAGTTTAAGACGACTTTATTTACCTCTTCCATTGTCGCATGGACAAAATCACAAAGGCCAGTATGTGGTTTTTCGAAGTTCTGAATATCATTTCGGAGTGTGTCAATGTGATCTAGTGAAGCAGTTCTACGGCCAATGCCTTCTCTAGTTTTACAGTCCTATTCACGAAAAATTTGCAAAAATTATCAGCAACGTCCACAACACTAGGGAGAACAGGTTTTTGGCTACTTGAAAAAGTCGTTCTTATCAGTGTCAGTTTCGAGAATTTTGATTGAATAAAATTCAGTGTTTGCCTCAATTATTAAATGATTTACATACCCACACTGTTGACTATAGGCTTTATTATCGGACTCAAGACCGGATCTGTCTTTATTTGCGTTCCAGACGTCTAGTTTTTGGCCGTACTGTTATGGTTTTCTTGGTTAAAGTAGCATGTGTATCCCAGATTTCAGATAATATCCATCCATCTAAGAGATGTTAGAGATTATCCGACTGATCTGCAAGATCTTGTTTTAAAGCGAAAAAAAATCCAAGTGACTTTTGTCTCGGTATGATATTTCCCTCTGTAATGGAGCAGGCTTATCCACAACGATACTAAAAGAAACCGCAAAGTGGTCAGATATTCTTAGGTAAAGCACATTGTCATACTGAATTTTAACCCCATTTTCTTGTGTAATAACTAAATCAAGGCAGAAGTTACATGCTGTTTCAGATTGAAAGTGTCCAAAATATTATTGAATTCAACACCAGACTTATCCAGTGGATCATCATAGTGAATGCTGAAGTATCCAACTATGATAAAAGTTCATGAAATGATTGTATTTGTAGAGAAATTCAGTAAACTCAGATTTCAAATTAGAAAAAGTTATTTCAGCTTTTGCGGACTGTGGTGGTCTGTAATTTCTAAACTTTCAGACAGGTACAATTTGAAAGAATGATGTTTTAGTTTATATGTGTTTTGAGTATTAATATTAGATTTGAAACCCAAGGCAGTACCACCACCCCTGCGATCTGGATGGCGTTCACTAATAATAGAATAATTTTCAGGCTTGAGTTGTTCGATTTTACAGTCACTGTCCGGGTGCAACTACGTTGATATTGAAATAGAAACCCTTTTGCTTTGAGAGTTTTTATGTTCATTTAAACAGGAGTGCCTGTTGGGAAAAACTGTGCTTCTTAATGGTGGCAAATTAAGAAAAAAAAAACAAGTAAATATGATTTTGTGTTAATAACCATTTTTTCAGCTATTAATAAAAGTGAAACAGCACAGAAAATTTTCAAGTAGCAGTTTGTAGCCAAATAGATTTTAAATGGCCCTATTTGGGTATCCTAGTAGCAGGGTTATTTGTGATGATAGCCAACTAGAGCCGACATATAGGAGTGTGTTGTTATGGTTTTATCACGAAGGTGTCTGCATGATATGACTCTGAGCATTATATATCAGTTAAGAGTTTTGAATCGCGCCACAAATAGATATTTAAACGATAGATATATGCAATGCAATATATGTCTGTATGTGTTTTCATGTTTTATTTCATACTGAACATTGACTGTTATGTGTATACAAAGGTAGAAATGGCAGTTTCAGGACTTTCACAAATAAGTTGGTTGGCATTTGGGTCACCGCTTCAACCGTTTCTTAAGTCACAAGATTTCATTTCTTTTCTAATGATGACGAGATTATAAATATAAACTAACCTATCGATATCACATAGCAAAATCGATATCGATGTGTTTTGACATATTAATATTTGTTGTTTTTAATGTAGATCAAGTGGATAGATAAACATTATAAGTACACTTTTCCCAAATACTAACATTAACACTGAGTAGTATAATTTCAAGATACATGGTGACAACTTGGATGGGGCAACAAAATCTTGGCCTGCAGCTACCAGAAGACCTTGTCTGTACACAATGTGTCCTACAGTGGCGATATCACGCGGGTAATCGATAACTTTCGTCATACAGACAATCGATAATTTTGTCTCACGCTAATCAATCGACAGCTATTGTCGAACGTTGACCAGAAACCGATAATCTTGCCATAGAATAATCGAGAGCCCTTATTAATCGGATTATTGGCAACCTTTGTTACATGAATAAACAATAATTGTCGTTGTATGTATGATCTATCAGATTGCTAACTTTGCATTGTTAACGAAGGAAAACTTTTGAAAAATTTTTATTACAAAATCACCCAACCATTTTCGATACATATGATATTGATATTGATATTGAAATTTCACAAAATTACATTGTTAAAATACCACGAAAACTAAGTGGGAACAGGAAAAATTAATGTTTTCGAAAAGTCTAATATTTTCTGGCACAGTACTTTGGAAAGCTATCGTTCTAGGCAACAACTGGGGGAAGGATCCAGATGGTAGGTCCTGCATAGGATGCGGTCCTCAGAAAGAATTCTACGCATGTGCAGATGTGGCTATAAATCCAGACACGGCGGGTATATAGTTAAATACTTGGCAATTAATTTTAGTGAATACAGAATAGCCGAGAAATACCCCAATTATATTTTAAGATTATTTATTTTTGTGTAACAAATTGAAATTGCAAAAGTTACAAAACGCACTGTGTCCAATATGTATTTTTGGTAAATAATAACAAAGAAGTAGCTTAAATAAAGGCAATTTCTTCCCTCGGCGTACTCCTATGGCAATGATATGACATAATAATAGACACATTAAAGTAAGTGATGTTGTGAGCAAGCCCACGCTATTTCACTGTCCATGTGTATTTTTCAGTGTCTACGCCAGTTCCACAACATGCACCCGCGCCTGCATCCCAGTCTTCACCCGTTCCCGCAACCGAGTCCGTGCCTACTCCAGAATCTACTGTCGCACCTCGTAAAATTTGTCATTCCATAGACAGCTTCCCAACTGATGCCTGGTGCATGTCGAACTGCAATCACAATCCTTCTTATTGTCCACCAGCCTTCTGTGTGTGTTTGACCAAAAAGCAACAATCCATAGGGACATGACGTTGGCACTAAAAAGAAGTGACGTCATCACGAGGAAATGCGTTGGCAGGCGTGAGTTGGCAGCTGTTAATACCATAGCTGAGTGATGTACCAAGAGATGGAACCAGGATCCAGCAGCCTGCAATGAGAAAGTCTGTATTTGTAAATAAACAGTGAAAACAAGCATTCTCTAATGCAATATTTTGTGAAGAATAACTTGAACCAAACTCCTGACATTTCAATAACCCGCATCGCAGTTTCATATTTCCAATTACTTACATATTTAGTGTCGGTTCTGTTGCTCAGCCTGCCAGTAGTAACACACGCATTGTGTTTCCGTTATGTAGCTACAAATATATTTAGTTCGGTTATGTTATACCGTTTGCCAGTAGTTACACATAGATTTGATTTCGGTTATGTTACAGAACCTAGAAGTTGTTACACACATATTGTACTTTTACTCTTTACGTTAAAGAGTGTCCCATTGGTTATAAATATATATCTGGTTTCAGTTATGTTATACAGCCTGGGAGTTGAAACATACATTTTTTAGCTTTCGGTTATGTTGTATAGTGTGCCATATATTTGGTTTCGGTTATGGTACACAGTGTGACAGTACTTAAACGTATATTTTGCTTCGGTTATGTTACACAGAGTGCAAGTAGCCACACACATTTGTTTTCGTTTATCTTACAAACTCTGCCAGCTACACACATATTTTGCTTTAGTTATTTTACAGTCTGCTTGTGGACTGTGGATACTGTACATTAGCTTGTGAATATATTACCGAGGAAATTCTATTTATCCAATGTCTAGCATTTCTAAGTTAGTTTCAACCTTCCTTAGTAATTTCATACACGTTCTATATCGCAGTCACCAACTTCAGTGATTATACTTCCTGTGAGTGTGAGTACCATTCTGTGGTAAAAGCGCTATGAAAACGCTCGATACTCTACGTACAAGCTTAGACCATATGGGATACGATCCGCATATGGGATACGATCATACGGGATAGGATACCCATATGGGATAGGAGCACATATGGAATAGGATCCGCAAATAGGACAGAACACACATATGGGATACAACCCACATATGGGATACGGTCACACGGGATAGGATCTCCATATTGGATAAGATCCTCACATGCTATTGAATCCACATATGGCATAGAATCAACACATGGCCCACATATGTAATATGTGATCTACCCATGAAACTTTAAAAATCTTTATCAAGTCTTGCATAGTGTAGAATTGTGCTTCTTTAAGTATAATCGGCGGTAATACAGGTGATGTGTTGATGGGTTAAATAGTGCGCTTTCAATAAGTAGCTGTTATGTGCATTTATACGCTCTTTCTGACTGCTTTCTAGAACAAGCTATATAACACTCAAGAAATACTCAAATAATACTCCTGCTATACTCAAGTAATACTCAAGTACTACTCAAGTACTACTCAAGTACCACTCAAGAGATACCCAAGTAATATCCAAGAGATACTCCAGAGACACTAATACTCGAGGCAAATTCATTGGCAGTAGTACAAAGGGTGTAAAGATTTTCTTATGGCATGTGACCTTGGATAAGATGATACAGATTGTTAACCTGAAAAACATTGACTTTTTAGTGGTTGTTTCAATGCAATAAAAATATCACAAATATTTTAGTTCATTTAGGAAATTCAATACAAAATTTGAAATCTAAAAAATTAAAATGTTATATTGTTGGTCTATAGTTCGTCTACCTTTTTATTCAGTACCGAATGCAATATGGTACTAAAGTGTTGATATCCTATACACGGCTACGATTAGAACTTTTTTGCGTTTAAAAGAATATGCAAAATTTTCGGTTTATTAATTTGGCAATTTTGGGATATTTTTGCTTGCTGCTCTGCGATAGTTTCGTGTGTGGGTGTGTCTGCTTCTTTGGTTACATGCATTTGTTTGACTAATTTGATAATTCGCTATTATTTTTCACTCACAGTACACCCCCATCAGAGTCCAGGTTGCGAATCCCTCTTTCCCCAGTTATCTTTAAAACGTGTAAACCTGTAATAAATTTGTTTTCAAAATCAAGTACGAATTGTCTTTATAACTTTATTCCTTCACCAGATATTTGATCTGTTCTTCCAGTCACAGCCTTATTGAAAGTTAAACATTTGTTTCAAATCTTTTACTCAATTAGAAATTAGAAACAAATTCCTTGTTTAACGAAAAACAATAATTACCACTATGAGAGTTTAGTAGCAAACAGTATGCTGTTAAGACTGCAAACTTCATCGTCAAGCAACGCAGTGAACGTCGTATACGACACGATAAATCAATCACGCTCTTTACGACACCGTCATAAGATGTAGTGAACGTCACACTCCATACGACACCGTCACGATATCTAGTGATCATCACACTAAATACGACACCACCACGACATATAGTGAATGTCACACTCGATACGACACCGCCACGAAATGTAGTGATCGTCACACTCGAAACGATACCGTCACGAAATAAAGTGATCGTCACACTCGATACGACACCGTCAGGGCATGTAGTGAACGTCACATTCGATAGGGCGCCGTCACATACGACACAACCTCGCAAAGCTATGTACTGACGGCTCAATACAACATGACATCGTCTAGTCATGCTAAGAACGTCACATACGATACGACAACGTCTAGTCGTGCTCAAAACGTGATACTGGATACGACACCATATAGCCATGCATTCGACGTCACAAACGACAATGAACTACAGGCACATCTGCACGTAGAAAACATCCAGTAAATCAAGCACAGAGATTTAAGTAATTATTTTTAACATTAAATTAGTAGTTTCAATACTTTATTATTTATTTTTAAGCTCTATTAATAATGTACCACACCAAGGTTTCCTCTGTAAATGTATATCAACAAGACCCATCGATAAGACCAACTCTAACTTAAGAACGTTTCCGATGGGTCAATTAATGGTCTAAATTCAAAGGATCCGCTGTAGCTCCATCTTGAAGTTATGAATTAATGTCATCATGTATCTATCGCTCAGAATGTTTGATGCGCAAGTGAAATGACTCTAAGATTGACCTTTAAATAAAAATAAAATAAACAGACAAACAAATAAACCAAGAAACAAACAAAGAAAACAGAAATGCATTTCAGTGAAGTAAGACGTGCTAAGCAATGTCTGAAAAATATTTTACATAAGTACGCACATCTAACAATGCTGGTTGCCGTGATTAGACAGATATAACGCCCGAATCTATTTCTTAACACATATGCAAGGTGCCTAAGTGCTATGTATGAGGAGATTGCAGGTGTAATGGCATGCGGATAAGTGCTGTGTATGAGGACGATGCAGGAGTAGTGACATGCGGATAAATGCTATGTATGAGGTCAATGCAGGTGTAATGACAAATGCTATGTGTGAGGACAATGACATGTATAATGATAAATACTATGCATGCGGAGGCTGCAAGTGTAATGACATGCGGATAAGTGCCATTTTTGAGGAGGATGAAGGTGTAATGTTATGCGGAAAAAGAAGGAACAAAATTGTCAAGTACACCGAGACTAAGCGATATTTTTCACTTACATAGCGATATAATTACTGGAACGTTTTCGCTACCGAGTAACGAAAATTACACTTCGGGTCACAAAAATTACGATTTTGAACTCTTACATATCGTCTTTTACGCCCAAAGGGTAACATAAGCTGAAAATCGTTCTATATCTAACCGTTTTCAAGATAATGGTCAGCTTCTGGTTTTTGACCTGGACCATGGTCGAGGAGGTCAAGGTCATCGAGGCATCTCTTACAAACACTGTATTATTTAAAGTAAGAATTCTGAAGCAAATAAGAAAACAGATATTTTTGGTAGTCTATTCCGGAATAGACTACCGATAATTCAAATGTCACAGAAATCAAAAACATTTCACTTTCTTGTACAAAATGGTGAAAATAAGTTGAACAATGTGAATTCTTATCTTTATTTAAAAACTAAATTTATATTCGGTTGTTTATTAAATTGTCGATAGTTCAGTATTGAATAACCTTGAAGTTTAACATATTTAAATATATTTTTGTATTTTCACTTTTTTATATTATTTTCTATTTGTAGGTCAGAAAATAATTGTTTATATACCGTGCAACGCAAACTGATGAAATAATGGAAAAATTTTGATTCCTGTGAGATAAGATTTTTTGGTAGTCTTTTTTTTTTGGTAGCCTACCGAAAATATCTGGTTTCTTATTTGCTTCAGAATTCTTATTTCAAATAATGCGGTGTTTACATATCATCTTTTAGGTCAAAGTGTTGAAAATAAGCACAGAATCGCAATATCTCTAACCGTTTTCGAGATAATCGCCCAGTTCCGGTTTTTGACATTGACCATAGCCGAGGAGGTCAAGGTTACCAAGGACCCCTTATATATCGTCCTTTAGGCCCGAAGGGTCGAAAATAAGCTCACAATCGCTCTATCTTTAACCGTTTTTGAGATAATGGCTCACTTCTGGTTTATGACATTGACTATGACCGAAGATGTCAATCGTTCTCTAAGGTCATGGTTAAAAAAATCACCCTTTATCAAAGAGCCAAATTTCATCACCCTTTAGCCATTTGGAAAACCACAAACGCTGCAGCCAACTTAAACTTGCACACGCAAGAAGCTGAGACAAGAAAATGAATTTTCAATGTCGAACTCGCATAAATTCATATAAGTCTTGACCAAGTCGAAGATTTGTCAAGTGTTAAAAAAACCCAAACACTGCAGCCAACTTAAACTTGCACATGCATGCTGTGATGTGAGAGCTGGGCCATCAATACAGCGACAACTATATCATGCCAGTTTAAACTACTGCTCTCAGCTTCTTGCCGCTTGATTCACAAATTTGTTTTGTTGTTTTTAATTGCAAAATTAAGCGATTTTTAAACTAGACATACCGAAGTTTATTTCACCCAAATTTCATCTTTCTAGCCCTAACGGCCTCTGAATTGTTCCACGGACAACTCGAAAAAAAACGAAAAAAAAAATATATCCCACAACTGCGGCTAAAATTTTCATACAAATTCAGTACACTAGGGGGGTTTTGGCAAATCCCCAAGTGTAATAATAGTAAGATTAGTAGCTGTGATGGTATTAGCAGTAACAGTAATAGTAATAAAACATGAGCGATTAATCTAATAAAATTCTAACCTAGGATTATTGTGGTTCGATGCGCACATTAAGTGCAATCTCTAGTGTGTTCTGAACGAGTGCATTTTAGAAATACATTTTCAACAAAACTAAATGAAGGGCCATATACTTTTTCTGAACGTCAGAACGGTGCAGCAAGATACAACACAACATTAACATTAAAACATAAGAGCATACAGACATCTGTACAGCTGTTGTTTACGGAAGACTTTTAGATTTGATACAGTACATTTTTGTTTTTGTAAACAAACAAAAAAAATTGTCTCCGCCCTCTTCATGTATTGCAAAAAATAATAATATTTTTTGCGTCACTTCCTGTTTTTATTTGTATTTCGTTACTTTTGGTTGTTCATAAGCCTTTTCTCATGTTGTATTAGTTTTTGATTTATTTATCTCAATCATATTTATTCCCAACAGAAATAAGGGTGCTTTAAACCCTGTATATCTCATCAAATGAGAAATCGCTTTCAACTACTCTCGATATTTTCAACTAACACAAATCTGATATCACATTCGTGGCTCTTTAACGACAACTGTCTTGAATGATATGTGTCCACTTTCTGTGTTGACATCAACTGTCAGGAATCAGCTGTGTCCATCTTTCTGTGTTTAGGTCATCTCTCATGAATGGCATGTCCCTAGTTTCTGTTAACTGTCAGCATTGAGATGTGCCCACTTTCTGTGTTGAAGCAAACGGTCAGGAGTGAGACGTGAGCACTTTCTGTGTTGAGGTCAGCTCTCATGAATGAGTTCTGTCCACTTTCTCAGTTGAGGCCAACTATCTGGAATAAGATACGTGCACTTTTTGTGCTGTGGTCAACTCTCTGGAATGAGATGTGTCCACATTATGTGTTGAGACCATTATCAGGAATGAGATGCGTCGACTTTCTGCGTTGAGGCCAATTGTCAGGAACGAGATGTGCCCTCTTTCTGTGTTTCAGTCAGCTCTCAGGAAACAGAGGTGTTCACTTTCTGTCTTGAATTCAACTGTCAGTAGTGAGATTTGTCCACTTTCAGTGTTTGGGTCAACTGTCAGGAATAATATGTGTCAGCTTTTTGTGTTCAGGCCAATTGTGAGGAGTGAGATCTGCCGGTTGAGTTCAAGTGTCAGAAATGAGATAGGTCCACTCTGTGTGTTGACATCCTATGGCACGAATATGATCTGCCCAGTTTAACACACTGACATCAACTGACATGAACATAAAGACGTTGTTAAGAGGTCTAAGAAAGCTGTTTTGTTTGTTACGAGCAATGTTTAAACATGTATTTATCGTTGTATCAAAGACGTTGGTAAGATGTTGATCTTTGGTTGAGACAAAGAGTTAACTAGAAAATCTATGTTTTTGCTAAAACTCAAAAAAAAAAAGGATATGTGTCCTAGCTTGAAACAATTCTACATTATGTAACAAATCTAAAAAATTCGCCAAAAGTCGAAAAATAGCCGGATATCAAAAAATATATATGAGCATTATCTGCAGGTTATAGACAACACGTGTGTGAAATTTAGTTGCAATCAGATGTCTCGTTACTGAGAAATCGCTGCTGACGGATGGACAGACCAAAATCAATACATGCCTCCCCGAGGGGGAGACATATAATAAAGAGGTCGTCGGATCGACGTCACAAGCTCAAACGAACTTTGGACAGACCTTATAATGGGTGGCTCCACAGACGTCTATGAAACCTCGCTCCCAGTGTATATGTCAAATATCAACCTCCGGACGTCTGCAAAGCGTTGATCTCAGGACGTGTATAAAACATCGCTATAATGGCGACTGTTAAACGTTGCTCTCAAGACGTCATTATAACGTCGCTCTACTGACGTCCTTACAACGCCAGTCTCTATACTTCCGTGCAGTATCTAAGGACTAATTAATCATACCTATTGTTGAACCCTCCCCGGGTCGCGACGTCCATTCAACGCCAAAGTAACGTCGCATGTTGAATGGGTGGTATAATGCAAACACGATGCCTTGTCCTTCTGAACACTCTTATTTGAAGACTGTGCAGCCATTCAAAGAGTTCTAACCCCTAGTTAACAAGAATAAAAGTTGTGCACAAATCACCTCAGTGCAGTTCAGTGCGTGATAAAAAGTCACCATTCGGTAATGACTTTTGACACACGAAAGCTACTGGAGAAGAACTCTCACCTTTAACATTCACCTTTGTTGAAGTGGGTGCGACTTCACTTAGGTGTTCCAAAAAGGCGGTGCATTCTAATTGATGTGTCCTCATTCCGGGCGGTTTAAAGATTAAAAATAGAAAAGAAAAGAAACAACACTTGGTTTTATTACCTGTAATATGTTTAAAGGGTAAGTAAACAACTGGCGTAATTTCACATTTTCTAACAGCCTCCTCAAAACTCGCCGTATTATTGATTTAAATGTCAGAAGTCAAGCAGTGTAATCGCTTACAAATTCACGTAGAACACGTCCCTACTCCAGCCGACCCTCTCCCCCACCCCCCCCCCCCCCCGCCAACCTTCCCTACATGGAAGCTTCAAAGAAGCAAGCAGCACACTTTTAAGCAGCGCGGCAAAATTGTTGCATAGACTTTATGCTTTCTTATTTTATTTTATTCTTTTTTATTTATTTATTTTTTTTTAACTGGTGTTTTTTTTATCTTGGAAAGAAAAATCATGGTGTTGAATTTAAATATCGTCACTTTGAGGATTTCGTAGCTCCAAACTTAATCGATCGTTTTATCGAATTATTACATCTACGGGGAAATAAAAAAAAGTGGCGAGGATTCATAAAATGTAAGACAGGGACTCCGCTGAAGGACCAGTTACAGGCTTCCTGACACCCCCCTCTCCCCTCGCCAACCCCCACCCTCTCACCCCCCCCTCCCCACTCTCATCAGGCCACTACTATAACAGCTGAAGGATCGTCTATAAAATACAAAAGGAAAAGTTACTGACCCCCTCCCCCTCTCCTCACCACCCCACTCACCACCCCCTCCCCCAACTCCATTCTCCAAATCCCACCCCTCATCACCCACAATCCGACATGATGCCACTACTGCAACATCAGCGTAGGCACAGCCACACCACCCATGCCCCCCCCCCCCCTCCCGCCCGTGCACCCACCCGCCACTACTCCTACCGCCTCTCTCCTCTCCACCCCCATTACCCCCACTAACTGTAATATATAAATACGGGAAATTCACAACAACATCAGTAATAGCAAGGACAAACTTGGCGCGTGTCCCCAGACGCTTCCGT
Source organism: Protula sp. h YS-2021 (assembly GCA_949752745.1). Classification (NCBI taxonomy): domain Eukaryota; kingdom Metazoa; phylum Annelida; class Polychaeta; order Sabellida; family Serpulidae; genus Protula; species Protula sp. h YS-2021. The sequence continues at coordinate 84,135,603 of OX457028.1, forward strand.
AACCACTGCCAATGGTTATTGCACGAACAACTTGCGTTTATAATATCGTCAATTGAATTCCGGCTTCTTTTAAGAACTTCAGTTGTTAGCCGTTCATACTTAAGTACTTTCAAAATTTTTAAATTAGGCCAAAGACATTAATATCATGATTCACAACGGAGCAGCCATAAGATGTGTACACGTATTTTTTTTTTTTTTTTTTTTTGAGGTTACCCAATCATTGTAACGTTAGATTAGGCGCCGGACCAAATACTCACCTCCCCTCCCCTCCCATCCCCCTTCCTCTCCCCCCTCCCCCCTCCACTTCCCCTTCCCCCTAAATGCACCAGAGGGGCCTTTATTTCGAGTTGATCCTAATTTTTGGATCTGGATGTACTTCGATTGTGGTTGGTCTTTAAATCGACGTTGCATAGACGTAGGAGTCACAACCAAAAGACAGCCTTCTTATTTTATCGCTCACCGGAAAAAGTAGCCATGACAGGTCACTTTGAAAGTAGACCGAAACGAGCACGCAAAATATGAGAATTCCAACAGTGCACAAGTTTTCGACCACAAACGTTTGAAAAATATTCATGGAAATCGACTTTATGCGTATATTGCGTTACCGTATCGCCCCAGGGCGGGGGGCACTGTGATGGATGGGCGACCATACTATGATTGTCACTGGCTTGACGCCATTATTTTTCAACGTTTACACAACGTCGGGAGACAGACTCTGCTTTGACATCCATTTGCAAGCTTTAGCAACGTTGGTTAGACGTCGGATAATCGAAGCCTATCCAACGTCAGAAGGTAGACATTGTTTCGACTCCCATAGATAACTAAAATCCGACGTCCATTCAACGTTCGCTGCGACGTCTATCCAACGTTGATCCAGCGACGGGGTATTTACTGGGGCGATCCAATCAAGAGATTTTGCTATATTTCATGTTCATTTTATAAAGTGGTTGGCTTTGAACAGAAACAGTATTTTATTTTCCTGGCCTTCACCTTTTAAGCTATTCTCAGCTTCTAAATGTTTTCAGTCACTATTTCTGCCCCAATAACACTTACCATGTCAGAACCTCCCTCCACTCCCAAACCGACTCTCCACTCCCTCCCTTTTAATCGCGTTTAAGAGGCGAAACACTCATGAATAAGCAATCATTTCACTCAACGCATCTCGAGTTCCAAATGGCAAATCTACTCGGTCTCTTCGCTATAAAAATATGTGCTTTTATCGCCTGCGTAAATGGACACGGAAGGTTGATCGATCCACCATCCAGGGCTTCTATGTGGCGATATGGATTCGATAATCCTGCAGATTACAACGATAACCAGGGATTTTGCGGTGGAGCTGTGGTAAGCAATCGCTTCGCTTCTTTCGCTAGACGTAATACTTTTCCCGAAGTGGCTATTCGCACCAGGTCACGGTGATGATTGCGCATGCATGTCCAGAAAAAAATCTCTGAGAAAGAGAGTAATTGTGGGTCAGACGCGGTACACGCGAAGCACGATTTAAAAAAATAGGAGGGGCGGGGGATAAATTCCATCCACTACTCTGCATTTTCTACAAAAACGTCCGTTCTTTAGGAACCAAAAAATAAGGGAACTCCAAACACACACACACACACACACACACACACACACACACACACACACACACACACACACACACACACACACACAATCCTCGGTGTAAAAGTTTTTTCGTTGCAGTTGCAATAATGAGTGTTCCATCTGCGCATGTACTCATAAATATACAGTCTGGTGATTTTAGTTATTTATTTTTTTTAACAAATTAAATTTGACATTCCCCGTTTATTTTCTTGAATTTACAAACGTGTCCGCGTTGATTTCAAATGTTTTTGCTAACTCAGCACTCCGCTTTCAAATTCAAGGACGCGCCCGGTAACCAAATTGCAGATAAGTGCTTCCGACTCCTCCCCCGCCCCCTCCCCCGCCCCCTCCTCCCCCCTCTCCTTCTCGCGGGCTTATGGTTTTTCTGGGAAATAGTGATTTTGTCTGTTTTTTTTTGTGCCCAGACAAAAATGTCCTCTTGCATATTATATAATTCTTACAATTTCACATAATGTATCAATACGCTTTGTCAATTTATATAGTGGCTTTTTCGCGTTTCATTTCCTGTTGGATCGCGATAAGGCACTAATTAATACCGTGCCTAATTCAGGCCATGCCCAATTAAGATCTCCTTTGGATCCATCGTAAAGGACTCCTCATTTGTGTCCTTTGCCGTGGCCTTATCTTATAAACCTCTTTATGCTGAGAAACAATGAATAAGGGTCCGCACAAAAGCGGCCTTTATTTGGTCTTAATTTCTCCGTTATCTAATTAATAAGATCCACTCTGTCCATTTTCAAAGTTGTTGGATTTTGGATAAAAACAAATTTTGACTTGCCTGGACTTCACTGTTTAGTCTATTCTCAGCTCCCCAGATCTCTTCAGTCACGATTTTTTTTGTCTCAATAACCCCCCCCCCCCCCCCTCCCCACCACGGCAATCCCCTCCTCCCACAGTTCCGCTCTCAAGCATATTTAAAAGGTGAAACGCTAAGAAAATAAACAATCATTTGACTGAACGCATCTCGAGTTCCAAATGGCGAAACTACTCGTTCTCGTCGCTATAGAAGTATGTGCTTTTATCGCCTGCGTAAATGGACACGGAAGGTTGATCGTTCCACCATCCAGGGCATCTATGTGGCGATATGGATTCGATAATCCTGTAGATTACGATGATAACCAAGGCTACTGCGGTGGAGCTGTGGTAAGCAATCGCTTCGCTTCGTTCGCCAAACGTGATATTTTTTCCGAAGTGGCTATTCGCACCTGCAGATTGAGCCAGTTTGTGGTTTTGACTGCGCATGCTCAGTGGAGGAAATTCATAGTAAAGCAGTGAGGATAAAGCGTAAAGTAACAAACAAGGAAAATGTGTGAAAAGTTGTTGTTCTCAGTCATGACGGATCTCTGACGGATCTCTGACTGATCTCTGACGTGTCAAACCTTTATTAGGATGTTGCAAAATTTATCTATGACATTATTAATTTTTTATAACCCAGAACGAGCTCTGCAAATAAATTTGATTTTTCTCCGTTGATTCCTATGGATTTTTATCCTACAAACTGGAGTCCTGTCATTTACCGTAATGCCCGCAAATTGGAGTCCTGTCAGTTACCGTAAAACCCACAAACTGAAGTCTTGTCAGTTACAGCAAAGAAGAAACGGTGAATCGGCTTATTGATACCTGTTTCAATCAAATTGTCACTTCGCGTTTATTTGGCAGAATTTACAAGGGAATCCGGGTTTATTTCTAAAGGACGTGTTTTTTTTTTTAACTTAACACTCACAAGGTTAGAGCTTGTTTTAAAAAATTCATGGACATTTATAGGGGAGTTTGTCAAAAAATTGTTCAGCTTGATCAATAATTTTGAAAGTTTGTAACAAATAATTTTGAAAGATTGACATGGGTGGAGGGAGGTGGGGAGGGGGGCGGGAGAGTTGGATACCTTTGGGGTCAGAAGCGGTCCTTGTCTAGTGACACTTTGGTTCTTTAAATGGGGAAGTTCCATCTGTTTAAAAAGGTTCATTTTTTTAGGAAGGAGGGGGGGGGGGGGCATCACAAAAAAATGTAGATTCCGTTCTGCGAGTGCGACTATATGCTGGTTCGTACTGTACCTAAACCCGCGCATGCGTCACAAGGTCACAAGGTCAGCAGCAAAAAAGGGGGTGATTTTGTTGTTGTTAATGTGACGGCATATGTTCTGAGGTGAAAGATAGTTGAAAGACTATGGACACGTGTAGTGACCAATTTCTAAATAACTGCCCCCCCTCCCCGCAGGCAGTAAGTGTGGTGCTTCTGTGTCCCCCAACGCCCATCCCCCGACCACCGGTGTAGCGTTTGCGGAGACTATTGCACCCCATTCCACCACCCCAACCCCCCCCCCCAAACCCTCCTCTACCTCTCCAGTCCTGTACCTACAAAAACACTAATGTTTAACAACATGCTTCTTGAAGTGAAATAAGCAGGAAAGTAAGGTAGAACATCAAAAATAATTACAGTTAACACCAGTAGCTCTCCTATATCACGTGCTTTCTTTTCTGGGCGCGAGGACTGGGAGCGAGATATGTGTATTAAATCGCATATACAATGTGTATTTGTTTGTTTGTTTGGTTAATTGGTTGGCTGGATGGTTGGATAGTTTGCCCGACGGTTGGTTGGCAGTGTTTGTTGTTTGGCTGGTTAATTGATAGACTAATTAACTGACTGACCGATTCATTGATTGATTGATTTGTCAACAAGCACACTGGTATATACATTTCTCGCATTTGTTTCAGCACCAGCAGAACCTGGGAGGTTTGTGTGGCACGTGTGGCGACCCTTATGACAAACCCACCCCCAGGGAGCATGAGGCTGGCGGCAAGTACGGCAACGGCATCATCGTCCGCGAATACATACAAGGATCGGTAAGATAACATGGTAACAACATGGTAATAACATGGTAACAACATGGTAACAACATGACAACATGGCTGTTTACTGGTCAGGAAAAAATGGTTCAAGTGTCTTGACAGTTAGTGCTTATACTACTGATTTTTTTTTTCGAATGCTTTTAAAACACAATTGCAATTCATAGAATGTGGCGATGTGTATATGAGGAAAATGCCCAGTGACAGATATCCAGAAAGGGGAGAGGGGCGATATTCCACCTTTCCCACCCCCCCCCCCCCCATAAAAAGAAACTCAAGCAATGAAGGTGTGTAAAATTATACACTGCTGATCAACAAAAATTTAAACGGGTTTTTATTTGTATGAAAAATCACCAAAAAAAGTTAAAACCGAATAACACAATATGTTGAGTGAATTTTTCTTTTTGCGATCTGGAATGCGATTATCTGAAATATGACTTGAATTCAAGGTAAGGGGTAAAGGGTCCCATATATTTCACCCCTCGTCGTTTGTATTGACATTGTCTCCGATCGTGGTTTTTTGTTTACATTCTAGCCACACGTGGTTTATGTTTACATTTTCGCCCCCCCCCAAAAAAAAAAAATAAATAAAATGAAAAAAAAAAAAACGGGAAGCAGTTTATGAAACTATTTACACGAGTTCCCGAAAGTTTTCGTCAACAAAAGTTAACTGAAACATCCAAATGATTATTGGCGTGAAAAAAATATTTCAAGTTGATATTCTCTTTTTGTTCCTTACTTTGAATTTGATTGGTTGTTTACGTCATCGGTAACCTTGGCAACCATGCACAGGTAATAAGCAAACAATTACAATAATAATATAGGACTTGTAACGACATGGGTAGAACCACACACAATTTCTGCAATGGAAGCCCACCACGGGACGTCCAACGTCAAATACACGCAATTTATACGTATATTTATTGACACGTATTACTTGTGAAAAATCCACGTATTTTATACGTATATTTTACAGGGGAATACCCATGTCCCACTTTCTCACGTAAATTCCACATAAAACCCAAGCATATTACAGGTGGGGCAATTTTTTTTTGCTAACTGGGAACTCATAACGACATAGCATATCACGACATACAACTTGTAACGACATGGGTATAACGACATACAACTTAAAACGACAAAAATATTCTTTCTATATATGTTTTCTCTGTTTGAAAAACTATCGGTTACAACGAGATATCCCTTATAACGACATATATATCGACATAATTTTTCGATCCCAGCCATGTCGTCATAACGAGGTGGTGCTGTGTTACAATGATTTGCATGACTTTGTCACCAATCCACTCCGTTAAACTAATTTGTTTTAAAAATAAATTATGGCGCAGTACGTATGTCACCGGGGGAGGGGGGGGGGTGGAGGACCTTCAATGGTTACCCCGCGTGTCCATAATTTTTTAAACCACCCCTAAACGCGGGTTCTAATAACCCAAAGCGCGGGTTGTAGTTGTAGTTCCGATAGAACCTTCCTTTTTGTGGAAAACGCAGAGTACTGAATGAAAATCCTCCCTCCCTCCCTCCTTGTTTAATGGCTGGTTGGTTGTGTTCTGTTAGTTTTACGTTAGGATTTGTTTGGACTTTTTCTATTTGTTTGTTATTTTTTGCTTATTTGTCATTTATGTTGTTGTGGATGCTTGTTTGTTTTTCAGATAATGCATGTTGCAGTTGACGTGACTGCCAACCATAAAGGTTACTTTGAATTTCGTATTTGCCCAACCAACGACAAGACAGTCCGTGCCAGCAAGGAATGTCTGGACAGTTACCTTCTCACAATTGTCGAATCAGGCACACAGTAAGTAAGGCAGACGTCACTAACATTGGTGCAGAGCCGTGAATATTAATGAGTGGATTGTGTAGTTGTTTTGGGGGGTATCCGTACAGAACCGATTTCAAGGATTGTTATCGTCCTCCTCTTCCGGTATGGATCTTCCGTGTCCTGGATACGGAGCGTTTTTTACAGCCCGTGTTTCTTATGACGTACGTTATTCGTTTTCTTCACAGAAAAGCGAAACAAATTGCAGCATTGCAGCACCACATCATATTACATTAAGTAGAAATAAATACATCCCTAACCGGCCATCATAAATACGTCCCTAAATGACCATCACAAATCCGCCCCCAGCTGGCCATCATAAATTTGTCATCAACTGGCCATCATATATCCGCTACCAACTGGCCATCACAAATACATCCCCAACTGGCCATTATGCATACATCCCCAACTGGCCTCATAAATACGCCCCCGATTGGTCACACAAACCCCTGTTTTATGGAGTGCCATTTTCACATTTATTATTGAATTATTGATATCCAGAATTAGTTTTTGATCTCAAAAAATCCATATTTTGATATCAAGAATTAATTTTTGCTATCTGTAATTGTGTTTTTGATATCTCTAAATGTATTCTTGATCTCAAAAAAAATTTTATATCAATAATTATTTAGAGATATCAAGAGATATTTATTGATATCAAAAATGAATTATTGATATCTAAAATTGATTTTTTGAGATCAAAAATTCAATTTTCGATGGCAAAAATGAAATATTTGAGAAGAAAATATCAATCTTGAGCCCAATAATTCATTTTTCCTTTATCAAGAATTTATTTCAGATATCATTATTTTATTATTATCAGGGAGACCTTTTAAAATTGTATTTTGAAATCTGCAAATGATTTTTTATCTCAAAAATTGATTTTTTAATAATAAATCAGAGGTACACATCTGTAAGTTATAAATGACTGGTCCTTGTATACAGAATCTTTCTTTTTACTGTACAAAAAACAATTCTTGAGATAAAAAATTGTGTTGTTATTATTGATCTCAACAGTTTTCATCTCCAAAATTTAATTGACAATTCGTTAAATTTTATGTGAATGTGTGTTTCCCTTAAGATTTTTTAAGTTTATAAATTTGATTTTTCGATCTCAAAAATAAATTTTTGCCGCCTAAAATTCCATAGCAAAATATAAATTATTGAGATCTTCATTGATTTATTGATGTCTTTAATTATATTTTGATACCAAAAATAAGCATTTAATGTTAAAACGGCATTCTATACTGTTTTACATAGATTTTTTCAACTGACCCAAAATTTAATACAGTAAAACCTCATTCTGGAGAAACCCTGAAATACCGGACAACTGTCAATACCGGACAAGAATTCTCAGTTCCGTTTTTCTCCATTGGTTTACATGGTCCCTGAAATACCGGACACCTCTATATACTGGACAAAATCCGCCAGTCACCCCGTTAATTGTCCGCTGTAGGCAGGTTTTACTGTATTTGCAAATTGCTGACGCAGGTGTTTCAAAACTTGTTTTCCCGGTCTTAATATTTGCAACTAAAAGGGAACCAACATGTAAAGCAAGTACATTCATTCAAACGATTCTTCTCTAACATCAAATTCCGGGACAGTTTAAATCAAAATAGAAAAATTATAATTTTTGATCGATAATTGAGTTATTTCTTCTCCCAATAAACTCAAGGGGTGGTAAACAGCGAAAACTCCCCCCCCCCCCTCCACACGCACACACACCCTCTCCTCCCTTCCCGTATACACAATATGCTAAATAGTTTTTGCAGCTCTTGTCACACTTCAAAGGCTTCACGTCGACGACTCCGTCAAAGGAAAGAGACAATTTCTGTGTATTCATAATACACATACGGATTTTTTTTGTGAATACGAACCCCCAAATATTTAACTGGCTTGTTTTTTATCGGCCGCCATATTTGAAAGTGAAAACACTTCACTTTTCATTTCACATTACCAGTCAATTACAAGGCCTTGCTGATGCGGTTACTCATGCACAATATTGTTACCATCCTGCTATTTCAAAAGCCTCACCGAAATGTAAACAAAAAGAGCAATTTTCTTCTGTTCAGTGAGCTATCAAATCACCTTTAAATTATAAATATTTTAACTTTAATAGTAAAGTTTATATCGAGCATAAAAACCAATACTTATACTGATACCACGAACGCTACTTTCAAGGTACACGGTCTCTCCCGGGACGGGGATCAAAGAAATGGACATTCAGCTACCAGCCAATCTTGTCTGTACACAATGTGTCCTCCAGTGGCGTTATCACACGGGTAATCGATAACTCTTTTTACATGACAATCGATATCCTTTGTAAAAGAATGATCAATCAACGAATAACCGATGACCTCGGCGACATAACAATCGATAATCTTTGCCACACGGGTAATCGATAACTCTTTTTACATGACAATCGATATCCTTTGTAAGAGAATGATCAATCAACGAATAACCGATGACCTCGGCGACATAACAATCGATAATCTTTGCCACACGGGTAATCGATAACTCTATTTTGCATGGTCATCGACAACCTTTGTGAAACGGGTATTCAATAACCTTTGTAAAAAAGCAATAAAAAACCTTTGTCACACGAATAATCTATAACCCCTGTGACATAACAGTCATTATTCTTTGTCAAACGGGTAGTCGATAACTTTTGTCACAGGCTAGGATATAACCCTTGCAATGCGAATTATGACTGAATAATTTGCAATGCCACTGGTTTCAGGTAACAGTTGGGGTACAGATCCAGATGGTACATCCTGCGTTGGATGCGGACACCAGGAAGAATTCTACGCATGCGCAGATGTAGCCATAAATCCAGACATGGGAGGTACAGACTAGTTTTTAAGTATTCGTTTCATTAGCCCATAATATATACGTAAGATAAATGTTTGCAGGTTTTAAAATTTGACCTTTTGGATATTATACCTAAAAATAAATAATGCGTGTTTGAGTAATTTGCAAAACATTTGTCAGTTAGGGTAAAACTATTACATTTTGCTGTTGTAGCCAGGCCGACATTTCGTTTTGTACTTGTGTCTATTCCAGTACCTGTTCCTGTGCCTGCACCTGTACCTGTACCTGTACCAGCACCCGTGCCTGTTCCAGTGTCTGCACCCGTGCCTGTTCCTGTACCAGCACCCGTGCCTGTTCCAGTTCCGGCACCTGTGCCTGCTCCAGTTCCTGCACCTGTGCCTGTTCCAGTTCCTGCACCCGTGCCTGCCCCAGTGCCCGCGCCCGCACCGGTGCCTGTTCCAGCTCCCCCCACGGGTCAAGCCTGTTATTCTATAGACAGCAGAGCTACTGACTCCTGGTGCACGAGCAACTGCAATCACAACCCACCTTTTTGTCCAGCAACCTACTGTGTATGCCCATCCAAAAGGGGACAAATCACAGAAACACAGAGCGCTGATGTGGACACTGAAAACCGTGACGTCACCACGAAAAAATGCGTGGGCAAGCGCGAGTTCGCAGTCCTGGACGGCATAGCTGAGTGGTGTACCAGAAGATGTAGCCGAGATCCGACAGCGTGCACTGATTTAGTTTGCAGCTGTGAATAAAAGATGCAATAAAAAGCACCGTTTGATATTAAATTTGTCGTAATGTACTTATGAAATGGTATTTAAGACACTGGAAGGTTTACACAAGATAAGTTTCGAGATAATCTGTTGATTACGTATACGACTCAACCCACTAATTTCTGTGACGTGCTGTCTTCAGTGACACGCTGTGTTCTGTGACACAGCTTTCTGTGACGTGCTATCTTCTGTGACACGCTGTCTGCTGTGACACACTGTTTTCTGTGAAGTGTTGTCTTCTGTGAGAGGCCTTCTGCCGTAACACACTGACTTCTCTGACCCACTGTTTTCTGTGACGTGCTGCCTTCTGTGACACGCTGTCTTCTGCGATACACTGTTTTCTGTGACGTGATGACTTCTGTGCCAAGCTATCGTCTGTGACACACTGTTTTCAGTGCAAACACGTTTCTGTGTTTATATTTTAACTTACTGTTAATTTAATAATGATCGTTGCTGATCGAACTTCTATAAAACGTCTTTCTGTCTTTTTTGCATCTAAAGGAAACATACATGTATAACAAATGCATCCATTAAAATGTTCGTCTGAAAAATATTGTTCGGGATACCTTGAGTAAAAAAACAAAGCCCAGAAATGTTTCGCTTTCCCCAAAGTCTTATAACTCTTTTTGTGAGTACCAAGGAGTAATTTGTGAACGTCATGCGGGTAAATTATCCAGTTCGTCCAGCAGAAGGCGTTGTACTTTCTATGTCCTTTAAATCATGATTGTGACGTCATAACTCAAAATTCTTTTATTGTTTGCGGGTATTATTTTCCCATGAAGACCCGGGGGTGTTGGAACGGCCCAAACAATTGAACGGGTCTTCATGGGAACCTATACCTGCAAACAACAAAAGAATCTTGAATAATGACGTCACAGTCATGCTTCATCTCCGAGACTTGTGCTTTCAATATCCAGTCCGGAAAACAGTCAATTCTAATGGATTATTCTGGAGAATGCTGAGATCTACTTGAGAAAAAAATACGAAATCCGTAACACTGTCATATCTTTCAGTTTGTGGTTAAGATTTTTCACAGATACCTTCTAAAGTTTCTGATAAAATTCTGTTTAATAAATACGAAAATCATATGCCTCTTTTTCGAAATCAATATCCCTAAATTTATTTTGCATCATAAAATATCTTTCCAATCATCTATTTTGAGACCAAAATCTTCTGAGACTCTAAAATTGTCATACTAACTTCTATGTACATATTTTGCATATGGTGAAAAATCACGTTTGCAAACCCTATATAGCTTGTCCCGGGTGTTATTTTTTCACACCTTGTATTTCTTTTGATATGCGATAAGCCTTACGAAGACCTGAATTTTAGATTTCATACACACCGGGGAAGGAATAAAGCGGAACGGATATTATTAGTAAAATAATGCTTTAAATTAAAGAAATCACTTAGGTGCCACTATTTTAGGTAATAATACCCTCCTTCGTCGGATATTATTTCACCCAGATTACCCTCACCTGCGTGATTTCTTTAATTCTTAGGTTTACTTTTGTGTAATAAGCGACCTTAACACAAATAACATATCTGTTTTCTTCAACAAAATCTCAAAGATAAGCTCTATTAATTTCATTGTTTACTTTTAAATAATCACATTTCTTATTAATAAATAATCGCTTGATTCAAGACAAAAAATGTGACATTGTTGGTCCTGATTTAATCTAATTCGGTCTATTTCGTTTTACCCTTAGCGAGATACCAGGAAACTATTTCAAACTACAATGCTGTCATTTTACGTCTTTCTTACAAAATGTTAAATTGTGACCTTCGTTAATTTGAATTTGGTGCGTTTGGCCAACGTTTAATAAATTTTCTTTTAAAATGATTAAAGCTTTGTTTTCATTCCGTTTTGTTTCTTAATAAACTGTTATTAGAACCCTGTCATGTGCATTCTTTGAAAGGCCCAATGTGAATCATTTATGTTATTTTGCTTAGACTAGTAAGAATTCTTTGAATGAGTAATGATTTCATAATAAATACTTTACCGGTTTTGCTAAAATTTTAATAAGGAGCGTTTTAAAACATTTATCGGATAGGTGCAATTTGTACGAAAATGGACATCAATATTTGGAAGAAATTCCGTGTTTTTGTTGAATACCCAAACCCAAGCCCGTTACATTTCCTCCTGCAACAACTTACTCTTGTTCAATTATTCAGATTATTCGTTCCTTTTGGAGTGACTGTTTCCTTATTCATAGTCGTGAAACTCAGATTTATACAACAAGATTATTTTGTAAATAAGGACGCCGTCGCTGAAATGAAATGATCAAATTTTTCTAGATTTTATTTCCAAAATTTAGTTTTGTACAAAATAGCGCTTTACCTCGAACATGTTACCTTCATTTAGTTCACGTAATATTAAAATCAACATTGATTAAACAAAAGCTGTTGATTTTGATGCAAAAATGCATTGTCAACTCACGGGCAAAATCCAGGTTTGCATGGAACCTAAGTGTAAATAATGATATTTTTTCTGTTCGATTTATTTCTTGCATGCATTTATCGATTTGTGTGATTCGAAGTTTCTCTACTGTGTAAGTCACTTTCCTAGAATTGTCTGTGGAAGAATAACTGCAAACTTTTAGTCGTTGGTGGAGGGTTGGGGTTGTGGAGTGGGGAGAGTGGAATTGAGTGGAGGGGTGGAGTGGAGCGTAGGGGTGGAGTGCAGGGGAGGGAGTGGAGGGAAGGGGTGGAATGGAGGAGAAGAGGATGGAGTGGAGTGGTTGGAGTAGAGAGTAGAGAATGGAGGGGGTGGAGTGGTGGAGTGGTGGCGGTGGAGAGGAGGGGAGGGGAGGAGAGAGGAGGGGAGTGGGGAGTGGGGGAGTGGCATGGACATTCTCTCCCAATCTTTAAATTAATTAACATAGCGCATTGTGCCATTGTCTATCAAAGGGTTGACAGTGTTGAATTCTGGTGTCGCGTTTGCACGTCTTAAGCATATGATTCTGCACTTTATTTTGTGTCAATCAAACTAAGGCCACCCAAGTATCTCAAACGACAAGTGACGCGTATTTTATTTTTAATAAAATGGAATAAAAATGAGCGCATCAGTTTGATTTTGCATCATAACAGAGAATGCAGCTTTTATAGCGTTGAGCCAGGAGGAACTATAACGGGCTGTTATATAATGCTGAGACAGTGCTGACCATGGATACTTACCCAGCATTACCTCACAAAAACCAGCCTTTTATAGCTTTGCTAAAGGAGGAACTATAACGGGCTGTTATATAATACTGAGACAGTGCTGACCATGGATACTTACCCAGCAGTACCTCACAAAAGCCAACCTTCTATAGCTTTGCTAAAGGATTAACTATAACGGGCTATTATAATGATGAGAGAGTACTGATCATAGATACTTACAGGTAGTACCTCACAAAAAGCAGCCTTTTATAGCTTTGCTAAAGGAGGAACTATAACGGGCTCTTAAAATGATGAGAAAGTATTGACCATAGATACTTATTCTTGCGGACACCTTCATGCAATGCATTGTGGGTAACTGAGGGCATAATGAGCGATATTTGGAGTTTATCGCACTGTTTAATACCAATACAAATTCTTCGATATTTAAGTTAAGTAATAAATTTTTTTCTAAACGTTAAAAACTATTTAAAGAACTAACTTCCTGGCATGTGACAAGTGGGCCAAAATGCATGCAATTGGCCCAGGACAGGGTTATATATGGTATAAAACAGTGAGAAAATATGCATTTTGTCCCGAGGCAAGCACTGGCACTTTTTGCTCACGTGATGAAAATGCTAATTCTCATTGGTAGATGTAAGGTTATGACTGGAACTCGTCCTCAAGAATCCAGTAGTACCTCAGAGCAAGTAGTCTTTTTGGAATCAATTAACTTTAGTATATAGTAGTTCAACGCTTGCTTTAATACTAACCTTATAAGGGATAATCTGGCGGAGAAATGGGTCTTCAAGAGTTCTAGTTCCATCGGTATTATTTGTATGCCCTCTCATTAACACACTTAGTTGTATTTTGGCACTGTTTTTATCTTTGTAAAATCTGAATTACGTTTAGCATTGATTTTCGGACATAATTAAGATAGAATTAAAATAGTTTTTGTTGTAAAGTTTTTGTGAAAAGAGCATCGTATTCTCAAAATGTCGAATTTGAATTCACATTCACATTTATAATTCACATGATGTTTTTTTGATCCACTGATGGAGTAGATCGATTCGTAAAACAATGGCTAACAGCAAGTCTCCCGGCTGATGGATATATGGCCTTTTCAGGAACTTTGCAATATAACTTTATTTTGTTTCATTAGCTTCCTGTTTTAAGTAGCTTCCTAATTACTTTTCTTTCATTCTATTTAGTAATTTTATCCTGATCATGTAACTGGTTCATTTTTTCTTTATTGATCTTTGCATTTGTTATCAGGTTCATTTTAAGGTTTTGATTTTGTTTTCCTTTCATTGTAATTGATATATTTTCTTTGTACAAGTATGCGTCTCAACACTACGGTGATCGCCAAATTCATCATGTAAAATTTAACGGACAGCCAACCAGTGCGACAAGTTTCGAAAGAGAACGGTTGGTTTTCGTCTTTCGGATAGGAACGAGGTGCAGCGTGATATCAAAACTCAAATTACCGACCGCTTTAATTTTCATTTCGCGTATTAACGTTTTAATAAAGTTTCATTTCCATATGTTTTGTTTATTCAGTTAGCTTGAATATTTTGACTTAACCCACTTGAAATCCTTCAGCTTGTTGATATTTTTTTTCTATTTTTTACCTTTGCTTGGTGAGATTGTTTATATTTCTGACCGGTCAGCATCCATTTTTAGTGTGATTGCCATTGTTTGAAACTTACATCCGCCTTGCGTTGCAAATGCCTCAAACAGGTTTTTGCATGCCTGGCGTCATCTGGAAGCTGATGATTTTATCGAAATGTTGGCGCAAGAAAGAGATATAAATAAAACAGTTACGGCAGACTGTGCCCTGCGTTGTCTGGGAAAACTAATAAACCCTCCTTCACTGAGTTTAGCTATTAAAACAGAACATATATTGATTTTTTTAAAATGTTGACAATTATTGAAATTATTTGTCAATTTTGCTTTTGATTAATACTATATACCATATAATATATACATATCATTCACTGAAGTGTCCCAGCAGGTCTATAAAGCTCCCATGTAACATCCCAAAAAAGAAGGCACGGAATAAGCTCTGCAATGTAAGGTTGCATTTCTTGCTTGTTTTATCCAATTGTGTCAATAATTTTACTTCTGACGCCAGCAAATACAGGATTTAAAAAATGTTACAAATCGAAAGTGTTTACAATACGCCAGATATTAGTATTTCTGTTAGTAAAGTTTTTTAGATACATATATATGTTACAGGGAATCTGTGAAATTAGAGATTTCATGAAATCCATGGTGGATTCGTGTAATAACTTGCTTAATCAATTTTGTTTTTATTGAGAATTTTCATGTTTGCAGTGTAGTATTTTACCGAAATTAATAGTAGATTTTGAAATAATATACTCAAAGCACTCCACTGCCAAACTATCATCCATGAGATATTTCAATACTTGAATTTAGTGATAGTTTTTATTCTATGTAACTTACGTCACATTTCACGCCAAATTCTGTTATTTTGGATGGTAATGTTAAAAATTCCAATTCCTTTCGATGTGAAAAGGGATACACAATTTTGAAGAACCACTAAACAGCCTTCCTGAATGGATAAGTTTTCAAAATAGTTTTATAATCAATATGAGCTAATTCATTACACGAATTCCCTAGGGATTTCATGAAATCCCTAATTACACATATTCTCTGTAACACACACACACACACACACACACATATATATATATATATATATATATATATATATATATATATATATATATATATATATATATATATATATATATATATATATATATATATATACAACAAAACATTTAGAGACATTTAAAGTTATAACATTTATTTACACTTTTATCTAAAAAGATTTTTATAAAAAATAATTAGGAAAATAAATTAGACATCTCGATCATTCAATTTATATTTGAAAACGGCCCTTTGCTGGTTAATGTCGTGGGGTATGATTTTGTTAATTCCGGAAGATGCGCGTGGAACAGAATTTAATTTACTTAACTCTCAACGAATGAATTACCAAAAAATCGTAACAAATCCCTAATTTTACGAAAACTTATTCACTGTGAGAAAGGAATCACAAAATGAAATCCAGCATATATATATATATATATATATATATATATATATATATATATCGTAATACTTCGGCAAAGAACACTGTGACATTTATGTGTAAATAGCAATTTAACCATTGTTATATAACAACTGACCTCTGAAAGGCTCTGGTTACCGAACCGTCATAGAGATTAGCTGTAAAATAACAACACAATTGGACCACAAACCTTAATCCCCTACGTTGTTGTCCAAAAGCTAACTTCTGCGTGCGTGTGATCTGTTATTACATGTTTTAATCGACAAACACTGGAGATTCCAAAGAAATAGCACTAATAAAAGAAAGGAACTACTTATTAAAAATATCTAAAAATATCTTTGTGCTTGTACATAACAGAGATATTTTTCAGAGTTCATCTGTTTTATAACAACGACTGCGGTGGGACCATAATATCACGTGATCCCAGGTTTTTAAACTGAAGTGAACTGGAGTACAAACATATATGATGGGAACCGGTTACATTTTCCAAGAGCATGGCAATTCGAGAAAAAATTCTGTTGGCGGATAATAAGCCTGTTCAGGAGAATGCAAGATAACACAAGGCGGTTTTTTACCGACAAAAATAAAAAATGGAACTATAATGTCAATTTAAAAGATAAGATTTATTACTGCCTTTAATATAAATGTGTTGATGTGTTTGCTTTTTAAGTCATGTGAAGTGTGTTTGAAAATCTGCGCACTAAGTGGGCGATAATATGCGATAAAACAACAAAATGAAATATTTCTCTGACAGGTTTGTTAAAAGTTTTGTTTGGCAGATTTGTTGAGGTAAAGTTAATGGCAATAAAAATATAATGTATTTCAACGGCAGTGGTACGATCTAATAGCTCAAATCCAGCTCTTCATTATTTTTAATTGATATATCTCTTTATCCACTCCGAACCTCAGATTCTTAGAGCTAGGTCTCTTTCCAATGTTATGCATATTTCAGAGTTTTATACGGTTAATCATTCTGTAAAATATTGGGCCTGTCAAATCTGAGCGTGCCTTAATGTCGCTAAATAAAATAAGTTTTCGTGATTTGCTATTGATCTGCAGCAATAAACAAAGGTTTGTGAGAGCGGATTCACTAAAGTTGCCTTATTGTTTAATGAGATTTATTATGTAAATTTAGTCATCGATGCTGTCACACTATTTAACTGGATCAACATCTACAGATTACTTAAATTGAATGGTTTATGTTGTTAACATGTCAAGTGAATTAAATTGAGTATATGTATTTATGAATCTGAATTTTTATACAGTTATACATGGAGAAATAAACGAGTGTAACATTAAAAACCTATTCTTTTCAGACTTGTCCGTTTGTCTGCCGATCCAATCGTCTGTTTGGTGCACCGTCACAGTGAAACGATGACGCACCGTCACAGTGAAACGTTAAAAATCATTATTCATGTTAGCTTTAAGGAAAAAGAAAAATTTTGCGCTTAATCTTTTTTCTTAAGCGTTGGTTTGATTATATTCAATGCGTTCGCTTAAGAATGATGTATTTCAGTTTTATAGAGCAACAATATTGTATTTTCTTGTCTTTTACTAAGTTTTAGTACCCCAAAATATGTCTACGCAATTGACATTAGACTCAGAAATAATTGGCAAATTGACCTTTTTCAGAAGTCGTGAACACATCGCAATGAGACGTCTTTTTACGTCCCCCAAAAGAATTCCTTTTTGTTGTAAAATCGATCTTTTGAAAACGTCGTAAAGACGTCCAAAAACATCTGTTACGTCCAAACAGGAATTTTTACGTCTTACGACGACGTCTTTCTGACGTCTCGAAAGACCGCCGTTTTTGTTGCAAAATCGATCTTTTTCAGAAGTTATAAAGACGTCATGTTGGTCCAAATTTACGTCCTAACGACGTCATAAAGACGACATTTTGCCTGCTGGGTAGGAAAGAAAAGCATCGTTTCTGAATCATATTTTTATATGTAAAACTTTTTCCATTCGTTTATAACAGAATAAAAGAGCAAACAAGAATCCATTCATTACTGCATAGACGAGTAGCATAGAATTGCTCTCATTTAATTTTAAGAAAAGAAATGTAAACACTGCAGGACTACTCGAATCCCACGGATGGGGGAAAGAGAAAGACTTTGCGTACCTGATTAATGCCTCCAATGGATCCAGCTGATTAACACCTATTTTGGAATCAGCTTCAATATTATCACAACAGTGGTCATCAATTTGACAAGGTTTTAATTTGTAATTCATAATCATCAGGTTACACTGAGACGTTAAACTATGTTTGATTTGCGTTTTTTTCTTAATCTTTCAATTCAAATCTGAAATCCGGAATAGTGTGAAATGCAAAAATTAAAAAGCAGGATGGTTTCTTTAGAAAAATTACTATGTCAAAGCTCTTTGCACCTTCTTCTCTCTTAGCCACCATAAAAAAGAGAAATGCTTGGAACATTATGAAGGTTTCCTGAAATGTTGGCACAAACAAAGGTATAAACCAAACAACTGAGATAAACTATGAACCATGTTGACTATGGACTTTTCTAACAATTAAAAACGCCATATGTCTTACAGGTGTTACGAACCTTGTAACCTTCATACTTAAATACAATTGTGAATTTCAGATAATAAATACAGGATGTTCTTTTCTAGCTAAAAGAGCAGGTGGCTCAGATATAAACAATTCAGGACATATCCGAATGCAATATACTACTTTGACGTGTTGGTTGTTTGATTATAATTGCTTATGTACTGTTTTTAGCTTTTTCTTATCTTTGGAATTAAAACAAGTGTGTAAGACACCTGTTAGATACCTGCTACACTACTTTTAGACCGTGGGATATGTTGTTTTTAACATTAAGTTTAAAAAAATCAAAACAATTTGAAGCGCCAAAAATAGAAGAGAATGTGCAGCGCTCTGCCACAGCAAGGAGGAATTTTTTTTACCCGTCTCTGGTATTCTAGTTCAAAATTCCTTAATGTTTAGAGATCGAGGGTGGTATCGAAACGTAAATTTTTATTATATTGTGATAACCGGTAACATATTTATAGAGAACATAACCATATATGTTGTTCGTCTACTACATGCTCTTATTCTGTATACTTTTTAACGAACGCCCTGCTTTTTTGTGCCTCCATTACAGTCCTGTTATTCTGGTTATTATTTTCTGCAAAAGCGCTGCTTTTCGCGAGTTAAGTTATATTATTCTGGATTTTTTCTACGAAATCCCTGCCTTTCTTGTATTTCCATTTCAGTTCTTTCGTTATTTATATTATTTTCTACGAAATCCCTTGTACCTCCATTAAAGTCCCTTGGTTATGAATATTATTTTCGACGAAAGTCCTGCTTTTTTGTGCCTTCACTACAATCCTCTTATTCTGCCTTTAGTACATTTCTCTTGTTCTGGTTAATACTCTTATTATCATTTCAGGCAATAATTTTACAGAAAACAAACACCGAGCCCAGGAATGGGGTGACGGTTAGCTCAGTTTATTAGAGCGTTGGTCTGGTAATCCTATGGTCCCGAGTTCGATTCCAGCTAGGATGATAAGCAGGGAATTGACACTCGCTCCAGTTGCCTTAACTAAGCGAAAGCGGTGGGTTAGATCACCTATCACGGAATTCAAAAGTAACGCCCACTAAAGCTTTCGACCATCGCTTTAAAAACACCAAACTTGGAAACAAAATTTCATTTGATGAATAAAAACCGACAGTCTAAAATACTAAAATAGGAAAGAATCCAAAATGCAGCAAATACCACAAGTTGCAAAATGCAGTAAATACACAATTTTCACTTTAATAAATGAAATTAAAACAGCCAACCGACAAATATTAGGAAGGGAAAGGGGAAAGAGAAACACTTTGCGAACCAAGCTAAGACTTGTATTCCATTAAATTTATAGATGTCTTAATTGATGGCTGTTTTGTGGTCTTATTTTATAAGCCCTATTGAGAGCTAATGAAAACTGTATTTATTTGGAAAGGGTTTTAAGTTATAGATGCTTTAATCAGCTGCTTCCTGTATGTTTTATTCATTCAAAGGGATTCAATCTATAGAGGATTTAATCGACTGTTCCCTGTATATTTTGTCCATTCAAAGTGATTGGGACGCGAAACAAGTTTTATTTACCTTGTTTCTAGTCCGTGCTGTTGAATAAAAAAGCATCCTGTTTACGACAAGCAAATGCGATATGTTACAGCCTCCCCCCTCCGGAGCTACACTTAAAAGGCGAAACACACACTCCAAACGGTCTACAAGATCGAATCACCTTCAACGGACAAAGAAAAGGAAAGAACTCGATTAAGCAGTCATTTCATTTCAAGCATTGATAGTTCGAAATGGCAAAACTACTTATTGTTATTGGTATAGAAATATGCGTGTTTATAGCATGCGTGAATGCAAACGGAAGACTGATAGATCCGCCATCCAGAGCCTCCATGTTTAGATTTGGATTCAACAATCCTATAGATTATGATGATAGTCAAGGTTCTTGTGGTGGAGCTGAGGTAAGCAATCCTTTTGTTTCGTTCGCCAAACCTGCACCCCCCCCCCGAGGTATTGATGAATAAGTAAATCTTCTGAAATTCTTACGGTGTCAATAAAATCTTCTCATGTAGATCTTGAAAGTAAAACCAACAGCGTCACTGAACTGAGATGGTGAAAAAGTTGAATCACTTATTGTTGGACCAAGCAAAGCAACAGAGAAGAACAACGAATAACTTATGATATCTAAAATTAGATTTTAGTTGTCTAAGAGAATGTTTTTCTTTAAATCTCAGATATCTAAATTTTCACGGAGAAACAAATCGAGATATCTAAAATGAATTCTAAGTTCAAAATATGGTATGCTTATATGTCATAAACAAATTTAAGAAATCAATAATTATTTATTGATTTCAATTACGAATTCATCAATATCTGGTACTCCATATATAACGCCAAAACTTGTATACTATTCATTACCACAAGTTGTAGAGGAAAGGCTTTTACAGTGTCATTCAGTTTCAGCGAGTAGTGTGAAGGAGATCTTGTACAGTGATCAGGGGGAACAGGGATTGTGCAGGATTGCAGTGGTGAAATAATGTCGTAGTGTCGCAGGAAAAGAACACGCCTAATATCTTGGTACTTTTGTTTCGAGCTAATCGAGCGATGGATTAAAGGCTTCTGACGACGCATTCGTCCATTCACATACATTTGAAATGCAGTGAAATAGCTTTTCTTACATACCTATACAATATATAGAACGTGAAAAAATAGGTAGGGTTTAATGCCAGAAGTGCCCAGAATTGTTCCTTCGAGGAAGTGGGTTCCAAAAGAGTACACATTCTTCTTACATCAAACCTCTTGAATGTGTTATAATATAAAATGGGCAGAAGAGGTGTGCTGCACTTCATATGATTTGGCAGTTTCTGTTGAGATGACACATGGTGCAAGCTTTTGGTGAAAGTTGGCACTATGTATTAACAGCCTTTTCTTAAAAAGTAATCAACACGTACAAGCACACGTATATGTAAGTAACTGCCAACTTCCCGAGATAGCATCTATCTTGCCGCCGTGCAATCACTACTATAGAAGTGTGCATATATAAAACTGACGTGTGCAAAGAGGTTTGTACCCACATCTGCAGTTTTCTTAACAAAATCCTTCTTTAATTGACGCATACCAAAAGGTAAGTAGAATATTAACAAAAAATACACTTTAATACAGTAACTCTAATATATGATTTCTTCTGCAAAAGCAAGCCGGGGGCGCACCGGAAGGGTGTTTGTTTGTTTGTTTGTTTTGTTGTTCGTTTGTTTGCCTTTAATCAGCAAGCACAGTAAAGCACATTTCCCTTGTGTGTTTCAGCACAAGAAAAACATGGAAGGTCTGTGTGGGACATGTGGTGACCCTTATGACCAACCTATCCCCAGGGAGCATGAGGCTGGCGGCAAGTATGGTAACGGCATCATTGTCCAGCAATACACTCAAGGAGCAGTAAGCTAAAATGTTTAAAATATTTTTCCTTAATAAAATAGATAACATTATAAGCCAATTCGCACTTTCGGATTTTTTCGGTGGAGGTGTTGTTTCGACTGAAAATGTTGGGGGATAACTTATAAAGAAATGATAAGGAAAAACATCAAAATTCTAATTTTCTTTCAACATGCGCACTTTCAAATTTATTAAGCCATCATATGATCTTTTAAAAACTATTTTACATATTATTCAGTCCCTTTAATAACCAACATGTGACTATATTTCTGGCAAAATGGAATTTTGTTGATTTTTGCCGTTTTCTCTATCATTTCTTTATATCCTTATCCCACCTGAATTCAGTCGAAACGCAAAAACTTTTCGGCAAATGTCAAAAGTGCGAATTGGCTTATTAGAATACCATTCAAAATAGTTTTAGCTTGTTTTCTATAAAGAATCTGCAAGGATGTTCTGTTAAACCGCAAAGCCTTATATAGGTTTACATATTATATAAAATAGAAGTGCTCAAGTTAAAACCGGAGCTTTTTTCATAAAAAGAGATATTTCGCAGGCAAATTGTTTGTTAATATATAACATCTACGACAAAATCTGGTAGTATTTTCGCACTTTCCGAAGTTAGCAAGTATGTCTATGCATATTAAATTAAAATAAAATTTGAACTGGAAATGAGATAATGTGGAAAAAATGCCGAGTCTTCTGAGGGTGATACGTGAAGGTGTTTTACTTCAGCATTCTCTAAGTGTTGGCCCGATATACCTTATAAGAAATCTATATACGTTGTATCACTTAATAAAAGCGATTTCAAACACTAAATAGGGATAGTTCCAGTCACCAGAACATGGTGAGTGGGTGGGTGCGTTTCGGTGGGCGGGTTTGGTGAAAGGGTGTTACTTGGTTGGTTGTTTGGTTATATGGTTGGCTGATTGGTTGGGTGGTGGTTGGTTGTTTGGTTGTTCGCTCGGTTGGTTGGTTGGTTAATTGGTGGTTCGTTGGTTGGTTGGCTGATTGATTGATTGATTGGTTGGTTGGTTGCATGCTTTCCTGCTTCCTTGGAATTTGGTTTATTTTTTAACAGTTTTGCAACATTGTAGCTTTTAATCTGTTTATTTATTTTAGAAAATAAGTGTTGCAGTTGACGTGACTGTGAGCCACCAAGGTTATTTTGAATTTCGTATTTGTCCAACTAACAACAAGACTATCCGTGCCAGTAAGGAATGCCTGGACAGTAATCTTCTAATAATTGTCGACTCAGGCACAAAGTAAGTAAACATGAGTGAGCGAAAATAGGATTTTTTATGGTGCCACTGGGGATGGGTGTTGTTGCGGGTGTTTGGAATTAAAGAGCAAATTTATGACAAACTATTCATTCACAAATTAAGATTTTTTATTTGATGGAGCATGAGGAACTCTTGCTTTTCTGTTCCGCTTTACATTCGGTGCATTTGTACTGAACTAAACTATAAATTATTTACTTCTTTTCATTTTCGAACTTTAAAAAACTTTTTTTAGTAAATATTCGGAATGGGGCTGTTCAGCCAATTGATATGGCGTCAGTACCGTCTGTTTGTTATTGATAGAGTCAGGAAATGTCTTTCAATAAATTTAGTTTGATGAAATACAACAATGGGCAAGATATATGAATTAGCGAAAAGTTAATGGTCATTTTTCTTTGTTTATTGCTTCTTAATTGTCTGACGGTCAGTGAGTTCATGATATGTTATTCCCCAAACGTCTCGTAAATACTTAATTATCTGATGGTCAGTCAGCCAAGGAATGCTCAGTTATTCCGCACTCTTCTGATGCACACAGGCATGTGGTTATATTGTCTGATGGTCAGTTGGCTAATGATCAATTATTCCATACTCATCTGGTGCGCACAAACATTTGGTTATTTTCTGATAATCAGTTAGCCGACGATCAGTTAGATAGCACTCCCTAGAGTGCCAAAACAAACGAGCAACAACTTTCTGCAGCATCTACTGAATGAAGTTGCTTATTATGACAAGTTATTATGCATACTCATAAATAATTTTGGCATCATCCACAAAGGTGAACAAACCAGAGCAGAACTACATATATGAATATTTACGTTACTCATTCTAACTTCAGCCATAGTCATCCCTATGCAATAATTCTAGTCACTCTGCCTTTCTGATCTATAAAGCCATGATCCGAAACAAAGACTAAAATCCTTGAACCCCACCCCACATCACCCCACCCTTCCTACCTCCATTATTACTTCAAAAATATTTTTGTTAACGCTCACAGACCCATTTCTTAATATATGGATATTGCACACGGAGAAATTTCTCCGGAGGCAAAAACAATAATCTGTGTAGCTCATTTTCTTTGCTGTTGTCAAAATAGGGAGTGGATTTTCTTAATGAGGCTTAAGAAACACAACGCCATGCCCTAAGTGCGGTGAATACTTATTATTAAAGCATGACAAAACGTGAGGTCAGACATGTATATGAAATTGATTTCTGAAAATGTGGCCAAAGAAAAAATATAGAATCAACATTTGAATAGGTTCTGAGCTCGAAAGGCAGTATAATATCGATAATATGTCTATTAAATGAAGGCACACCGTCTCCCCAGGGACGGGGATCAAAGAGATGGACATTCAGCTACCAGTCGATCTTGTCTGTACACAATGTGTTCTCCAGTGGCGTTTTCATACAGGTAATCGATAACTTTTGTCACCCGTCAACCGATAACCTTTATCACACGGTTAATCGATAGTGTTTGTTACAGCCTAATCTATAGCCTCTATCATTCGGAAATCGATACACGATAGATCATTTGTATTTCAATTAAAATTTTAATTCTAAATGATAAAATGTAAAACATCGATGAAAGTGGAGATATCACAAAAAAGATGAAAGGAGCAAGCTTGCAATTTTTATTAAATTCGTGTTTTTCAAAAGCTGTCCCTTTTTGCCAACATGCTGGCCAATTTTGAGTGAAACGATAATAAAATCCTACAGTCTCGCCGAGGATCCACCTGAAATAATTACTGTGAAATTTGAAAAAGATTGACCCATTATTGTTATGCGAGTAGCATTTTGGAGAAGCTTCTGGTGTATATTCCTTTAAAACTTCAAACCAAATTGCAGGATCTTTTGTGCTTCTGAACTTGGGCTATTTAATCCAAACAAAACAAAAAACTGGTGGAAAACTTCCACAAAGCATTCTTTTCACATTTCCAAGCGAATGGCAGTTTTACAATTTATCTATTTTTGCCAATATTTGTACCAAAATACAGGTCTTATGAAAAGCTTCAGAGGAATATTCTTGTCAAAATTCAAAGCGATGAGACAGGATTTGCAGGAAAAAAACTATTTTTTGTGTTTTCCAAAAGTTGGCTGTTTTGGCAAGATATTTGTCCTGAGTTTGGCAAAAGTGCAAAAAATAAAGGCGGATAGGAGTGCTTCCTACAAAACATTCAGGCCAGATTTTGAAACAATCAAACTAGAAATGTAGGAGCAGTATCTTTTTGAAAATTTACACAAATATACCTATATAAAATAACGAATGTGTACTTACAATATACCGACATAATAGTGAACAATATGTTTCTGGTGAAAATTTATAATACTTTTGATTTCAGATCTCGAGGAAGAATTCTACGCATGCGCTGATGTGGCCATAAATCCAGTCCCGGATGGTAATACTTCAGTACTTTATAATTTAATGTATAATTTAGTGCAAAAATAATAAGAAACATGTTTTTTAATATTAAATTTAATTTTAACTACTAATAAGAAAAATAAATAATGCGTATTCTAGGTATTCGTGAACGAAATAAACACAATGAAAACCAATAAGTTTTACACCTCTACTTGTGCAAAGAATTTGTTTTCGCAGTACCTGCAACAATACTTTTTGTTTTTGCAGTACCTGCAACAATACTTGTGTCTGTTCCAGTGTCCACGCCTATGCCTCTTCCAGCAGCCGTGCGTGTTCCAGCTGCCTCAGCGGGTCGAACTTGCCATGCTGTAGATCCTAGGGCTACTGACTTCTGGTGCAATTCAAACTGCAATCACAATCCGCCCTTTTGCCCAAGTGAATACTGCCGTTGCGGCCATGGTACGGACTAAAGTACTCATGTACTTGTTTTAATTGAGCACTGTAGTGTAAATAATGAAGCAGACATATGTTTAGATGTTAAATTTAAATTGTAAATACTATGCCAAAAGTAAGTCAGGCATAGTCCAGGTATTCACAAAATCAGTGATAGTTTAAGGAAAATCAAACATTGTTAACACTTACACTTATGGATGAAATGAATCATTTATACATTAAAAAAATTCATACTCCAGTACCTATGGCTATTCTTTTGTTTTAAACCTGCTATGCCATAGACCGCTATATTTTAATCACAACCCGCCCTATTGCTCACAAGACTACTACCCTGCAGCTCTGGTACAGACTTGAGTTTCATTGAGCATTTTAGTGCATTCACCGCTGGAGGTAAACCAGGCTGTATTGCAAATGGCGCTACATATAACAACTGCCCTCTCAAATACTAATATTTCAAATGAGTTAAGGGAAGGGTGGAGGGTGCAATAGTGAAATAGAAACTTCAATTGGGGAGCTGCCACTGAGCGGGAATTAAACATTACCTTACTCCTTAAGACATTTTCAAATGTTGTATTCATTGCTTCTTTAATTCTAGTTCGCTTTGCATTATGTTTGTGATTGATAATACACCAAAAAGACTTTTCGGCACTCATTGCTGTGAAAAAAATTCCATTAATTGACGTGGCATGTATTGACATGCTTACAAAACTGCTTAGATCTTCTGATAAATATTGCAAATGAAAAGAAAAATTCGTCATCTTAGAAGAAATACTAAAATGAATATCACGCCAGCGATCATGACTTGGGGAGGAAGCACTAGCGAGAAAGGAAAGAGAATATATCGAGACATAACACACCTCTAAACCGAGGGTAAAGGGTCCGAAAGGGCTTTCTATCTTCGCAAACTGATTCCACACGAGCGCCAGCAAGCCAAAATACACGAATTAAGAACCGAAACATTTCGGTAAAACCATAGAAAGAAAAAAACTACATTTATATATGATGTAAATAAATAATTTATTTAAAAAGGCATGCAATTGTAGTATCTGCTCGAGTACCTGCGTCTGTTCCAGGATCCGCAGGTGCGCGTGGTACAAGACGCCGAACCTGTCGTGCCATAGACCCCAGAGCTACTGACTCCTGGTGCAATTCAAATTGCAATCACTTCCCAGCCTATTGCCCACCAGACTACTGCCGTTGCAACCATGGTACAGATTAAGTATTCACGTACTTGTTTTAATTGAGCATTTTAGTGTAAATAATAATGAAGAAATTTTTAATGATAAATTTAAATTGCAAACAACGTAAATAATAACGCACAGCCTAGAAATGTCTGTTGAAGTTCTTGCTATAGCACCTATATCTGTTGCAGAACTTGCTATAGTACATATGTCTGTTGTAGTACTTGCTTAAGTATCTATGCCTGTTGTAGTTCTTACTATAGTTCCTATATCTGTTGTAGAACTTGCTATAGTACCTATATCTGTTTTAATACTTGCTATAGTACCAGTGTATGTTCCAGGACATGCACCTAGGCCATCGCGTCGACATTGTTTTGCCATAGACATCAGAGCTACTGACTTCTGGTGCAATACCAACTGCAATCACAACCCGCCGGATTGTCCATCAAGGTTCTGTCAGTGCCGAGACACGTGAGCAGGATCCAACAACGTACCCTGAAGGAATCTGCAGTTGTGACTAAAGGAGACCATAGAAACGTGCTTTAGCTGACGTTGGTGCTGCATAATATTGCAAAAAACCAACTGTAGTCATTTCTATGGGCTTTTTTCTGGTCATTTCTCTGCACATTTCCGCATTGCTTATATGTCTCCTTTCCCGCATTTACTACTTCCATTATATTATTATCCAGGCCAAGAGAAGAAGGGGGTTCGAGCTTGAAAAAGCACCCGAAGTAGCTGTTTACCAATCAAACTTCGTTCTCAAAACACGAAATTTAACAGTCTTAATTTTGTTCGAATTATACACTTCCTCCTCTCCTCTTAGGCCTGCCACTGTATTCCATTCGCCCAATTAATTTCGTCTAAGAAATGCCTATGTTATCCAAGTTCTCTGCTTAATTTTTGTATACTATGTAACCCTGAGACATAGAGCAAAGCTTTTTTTCTTCAATAAATTGTTGAAGTTGCACTCTATTTATTTTTTCTCGTTTATTCTTAAATAACCAAATTACTTACTGTCATTTGATTTAAGAAAAAAACACTGCACAATAGTAAAAGTTTAAAGGGAATTGGAACATTCAAACTATTGTATATTGTATTGGGTCTACTTCTATTGACACCGTGGCACAATGCCGGAAAACAATTTTATATTAGAATGCTATCATTTCACACCCTTTTGCAAAATATTGAAATTTAGCCCACTATATCCTAAGAATTTATATGTTTTAGTTTCTCTTTAGCTTTATTCTGAGAGATTAAATCTGGATAAACTGTGGTAAGAACCTTGAGAGTATGCTGACCTTGACAGTCACATCTTTATCATTTTCGTTACGTGCTTGGATGAATAAAAATTCTGTCAATGTTACATGAATTTTCAAAAAGTTTTTTACTAAGCTTGGTTCAGTAACCATACAGCGAAGTACACTGCTTTGTCAGACAATAAGCGGCAAATACATCGTGTCGTATGACCACACTTCCGCATATACAGCATGGCACCGTCTAGCCATGCATAGAACGTCACATAGAACAAGATACCGTATAGTCATGTATAGACCGTCAAATAGAATATGGCGTCGTTTAGCCATGCATAGAAAATGACAAGGAACAAGACACGTCTAGCCATACATAAACTGTCACATACATGACACCGGAAGGGCCGAGGTGCCAATGTGTTAAGGGTAGAAAAGTCCTGAATTACAAGCCAAAAACATAAGAAGGCGTCTCATTTTGGAGCTCCCTTAAGCTACTTAAACAACATGAGCAATTTGTTAAAAGGAAGAAAAAGATTTACTATTAAATTGTGTTTAAAACCCGGCTAACACGATAACGCCTGATTCATTACAAAAACCTCTATAAAATATAAAAAGTTATAAATAAAAACTATTTCAACAGAATTTTTGTTTGAAATGTCTGACTATTAAAAGGTGAATGCTAACTATGCAAACTTTTCCTCATTTTTATTTGATCTTATTTTCAAAAAAAAGGGCACTGCCTGCAAGGAAAACCCTGGAAAAGACCGTCCCTGAAAAGGCCACTTCATAAACAGGACTAACCCTGAATAACACTTCCTCACAAATAGAACCAGTACTGAAAAAGGCCAGTTCACAAGTAGATCCAGTCCTGAATAAGACCGCCTTACGGAGAAATAAAGAGGAGCCCCCCTCTCCCCCCCCCCCCCCAACTCGAGTATGATCGTCTCACAAATAGAATTACTTTCTAAGAGTTCCACTCTGGTTGCAGCCACTTATGAAGAATTCCACAATCCGGAATTTGGACCATTTCCAGAATCATTTTACAGGTCAGACCCTCATTTTTCCGAGTTTCACGGTACAAGTCACCAGTGCAGACCTTCTTTGCTCCAGCTTTCACTGTAGAGGACATCAGCTGAGACCCCCATTTCTCCAGGTTTCACTGTACAAGACATTAGTTGACACCCCCATTTCTCCAAGTTTCACTGTACAGGGCACCGTGTTGACGGTTGTATTTGTTTTCTTCTCGAAGCTGTGCACTGCACGAGTTGTAACTGCAGTTGCGGATATAGAGTTTTATTTTGGGTGCGAGGAATTGGAAGGAGGGGTGGGGTGGAGGGGTCACGGCCTAGATAGCTCCTAATTTAATGGTCACGCTTTTTTTATCGGACTGTTGTTGGAGAGAAAGCTATAACCCTACTATCCGCCCCCTACCCTTCCCCCCCCCCCGCCCTCGATTCCCTCCCGGAGCGGCTACTGAATTGAATAACGCCCCCCCTCACACCCACCCCCTGTGTATGATGCGTGATGTGTTTGCATAATACTTTTGTCTCTTTCCCTCGTAACAAATCCTTCATTTTATTCACCACACAATTATCTCTATATGTCCTTTTATTCAGATTCTATTTACGCTGCACCAATACACAGAATCAACATCAGTTACTGAATAAATGAACAAACAAACCCGTCCGCGTGTTTCTTTTTACGAAGATCTGGGCCCTCATGTATTTATCTTCCTCTCACTATTGTCTCAGTAAACATGTTCACATTTTGACTTCATCTGTTGTGTACAGGTTCCGCTGCCGAATCTCCAGGGACAGGGATCTTTAATAGAACTGAAATTACACCCCACATATAAACGTCAAACAGTTTTAAAGTTTGATTAATCTTTTGATTGTTATTAAATATCCTTTACGATTAACTGTTACATTAATTGGATAAGTGCTTTAATATATGAGGTTCGCATGTTGTAATGTTCTAATCCGGGTCTTTTACTATTGTAATTCAAGTGTTGTAATGCTGTGGCCATGTGTTTTAATGCAATGATCCACTTATTGTAATGTCGTGATCCACGTGTTGCAGTGTTGTGGTCCAGATTCTGTAATGCTGTGACCCACGTGTTTTAATGCTATGATCCACGTGTTATAATGTCGTGATCCACGTGTTGCAGTGTTGTGGTCCAGATTCTGTAATGCTGTGACCCACGTGTTTTGATGCTATGATCCACGTGTTATAATGTCGTGATCCAAGTGTTGCAGTGTTGTGGTCCAGATACTGTAATGTTGTAATCCACGTGTTTTAATGCTATGATCCACGTGTTATAATGTCGTGATCCACGTGTTGCAGTGTTGTGGTCCAGATTCTGTAATGCTGTGACCCACGTGTTTTAATGCTATGATCCACGTATTATAATGTCGTGATCCAAGTGTTGCAGTGTTGTGGTCCAGATACTGTAATGTTGTAATCCACGTGTTTTATTGCTATGACCCACGTGTTATAATGTCGTGATCCACGTGTTGCAGTGTTGTGGTCCAGATTCTGTAATGCTGTGACCCACGTGTTTTAATGCTATGATCCACGTGTTATAATGTCGTGATCCAAGTGTTGCAGTGTTGTGGTCCAGATACTGTAATGTTGTAATCCACGTGTTTTAATGCTATGATCCACGTGTTATAATGTCGTGATCCACGTGTTGCAGTGTTGTGGTCCAGATTCTGTAATGCTGTGACCCACGTGTTTTAATGCTATGATCCACGTGTTATAATGTCGTGATCCACGTGTTGCAGTGTTGTGGTCCAGATTCTGTAATGCTGTGACCCACGTGTTTTAATGCTATGATCCACGTGTTATAATGTCGTGATCCAAGTGTTGCAGTGTTGTGGTCCAGATACTGTAATGTTGTAATCCACGTGTTTTAATGCTATGATCCACGTGTTATAATGTCGTGATCCACGTGTTTCAGTGTTGTGGTCCAGATTCTGTAATGCTGTGACAAACGTGTTTTAATGCTATGATCCACGTGTTATAATGTCGTGATCCACGTGTTGCAGTGTTGTGGTCCAGATACTGTAATGTTGTAATCCACGTGTTTTAATGCTATGATCCACGTGTTATAATGTTCTGATCCACGTGTTGCAGTGTTGTGGTCCAGATGCTGTAATGTCGTGATCCACGTGCTGTAATGTTGTGCTCTGACTGTTGCAATGTTATGTTCCACGTGTTTTAATGCGTTGATCCACGTGTTATAATGTCGGTATATCAAAGCTATTTTTTATATTAAACTGTTAGCATGTCGGCAAACAACAAAGCATTCCAAGCGACCTTCTCCCTTTCCCTCCCTCCACCCCCTCCCACCTGTCAACCAATCTCCTGGGTTCACGCCTGACATTAAAAACTTAATTACTACATCAAACGTGACAGAAATGGATTCCAATAAAGTGAGACGGTTTAGGACGTCGTTGAATTGTCTACCAAGCGTAATAATAATAAAAAATTCTCAATTTCAAATATTTGCTTGATTTTCGCGTATCTTTGTTTAATATCTGTTGAAAGAAATGTAATGATTACTCAGCGTCGCTTTGAGTTAGCTGCGTTTTTTTTTTTTTTTTTTTTGGGGGGGGGGGAGGTAGGGGTGGGGGGAGAGGGGGGAAGGGATCGAATGACTTAATTAAAAGTGAGCGCAAGACACTTGTTATCGCACTGCATTGACAACTGGTCTCTAATAACAGATATTTTTGCCTATAGGAAGTTGTACATTTTATGGAGTACATACACAAATATCGCTCGAATATAATAAAGTTGACTCTCTGAAGTGACATCACTATTTTGAACAACCAAAAATGGCCTTAATTTCAAAATGGTCTTAAAATATATTTTTTTTGGTCGCATGTTATAGTGGGCTGAGTGACAACGACGGAACACAAAAGCAAGCATATGCTGGAGATGGTGGCTTTTTAGGGGTGGTCTTTATTGAGATGGCTATCTAACAGGTGGTATTTTTTGGAGGTGGTTTTATTTTAGAGGTGGTCTTTTCATGGGTGTTCTTTTTGCAGGTGATTTTTACAGGTGGTCTTTTTTTATATTTTGAATACTGCCGATTCTTAGCGTTGATAGTTTAGATGCTAAAACAGAAATCCCTTAAAATAAAAGATCGCTCATACATACATATATAAACAGTGGATAAAAATGTGTGTAAGTGTGTAATTATAGTGCAACAAACTGCGACAAAGGCTTTAAATATGAGGGCAATTCTTGAGCTTTAAAAAAAAAACTATAAAAATGAAGGGATTTACACCTGACATAAATTTATAAACTATACAAAAACACCAGAAACAGTCTGTCGGTAAAACGACTTTCAAAGAACGTCAAATTGTACATTTGAAAAAAAAATAAAAAAATAAAAATAAAAAAAGAAAAAAAAGAAGAAGAAGAAGAAGAAAAAAAAAAGAGAAGAAAGTTTAAAACGTTGGAAGCAAAATGGATAAATCTCACGATGGTCACCGCCTTGAAAAGGCCACAAGTTTGTTGCTTCAGCGCGGGCCTACATTCCAGAGAACCAAAACACAACTGCTTGAGGATAATATCACCGCTGTGGTAAGAGGGAAAAGTGATACACAAAAGAGGGATGGCGAGGCGATACGGAGTCGGGGAACCAGTGAAGGGGAGCTCAAAGCCTGTCCGGACAGCAGCGATGAATATGACACGGACTTGGAAACAGAAGGTGAATATATATTTTTTTAATTTGGAAAGCAGTGGCGGATCCAAGGGATGGGGAGGGGGGGGGGGGAGTTCAAGGTTGCACCATTATCCCACCAAAAAAAAAAACAGAAAAGAAAAAAATAGGTTGATTAGCTTCGTGCTTCAACAAAAAAATATTGACTGGCAAACGGGCTACTTTGCGTCTGTTTTTAAAGTTGAACTACCCCCCTCTCCCTCCACCCCATCCCTGACCGAAATCTGCATCACTATTGGATTGAGTTCGCACCCAATAAAAACTGCCCGTGTGTTTTTTTTTAAGGAGTTCCTTCAGTGAGACTTTGAAGGCCACAGTGGTATGGCTAAAGTGATATATCATTAATTTTTCTATACTCTCTCTCTCTCTCTCTCCCTCTCTCTCTCTCTCTCTCTCTCTCTCTCTCTCTCTCTCTCTCTCTCTCTCTCTTCTTTCTCTCTCTCTCATTCTCTCTCTCTCTCTCTCTCTCAATCACTTTCTCTCTTTCTCTCATTAGTAGTTGAGAAACGAGAGAATCACTGCATTTTGTGACGTCATACTGACCGACCCCCCCCCCCCTGGTAGAGAATCAAATACCATGGGGACCCCCCCCCCTCGGGACATACTATGGACCGACCCCCCCCCCCCCCCTGGTAGAGAATCAAATACCATGGGGACCCCCCCGGCCCAGCTACCTAGTGAGCCCCCCCCCCGGCCCAGCTACCTAGTGAGCCCCCCCCCCCCCTCCCGGCTACTTTTTACGCCGCTGGCTCACGGCTCACCGTCAGTAGTATAAAAAGGTTGGGTTGACACCACTCTAATCATTGCATTGCCAAACCATCATGGACCAACCATAGTATGTGATTCAGCACTCCTATAAGAGCACCTTGTCTGTGCACATATGCATCATTCAAGCTCTGGCTACCGTTGGATACACATGGGAAAAAAAAGTGAAAACAGTTGCTCTTACCTATTGTGTTGTGCTGTTGAAGAACAATTGATGGATTGACTGGAATACACATAGGAGACGAAGTGAAACATTGACTATTCTTTGGAAAAAGGAAGTGAAACATTAGCTATTCATTGGAAAAGAGAAGTGAAAGATTTGGTTATTCTTTGGAAAAGGGAAGTGCAAGATTGGAAGACAAATTAA
Organism: Protula sp. h YS-2021; assembly: GCA_949752745.1. Taxonomy (NCBI): domain Eukaryota; kingdom Metazoa; phylum Annelida; class Polychaeta; order Sabellida; family Serpulidae; genus Protula; species Protula sp. h YS-2021. The sequence continues at coordinate 84,170,060 of OX457028.1, forward strand.
CCAATGACTTGTGGTAAGTCTTTTTTTTTTTTTTTTTTTTTTTTTTTTTGAGACTGAGAAATTTAAGAGTGCACTCGTACAGAGTGTGAGGGAAAACCGATCGATAATTTCAGAGTGCGCTCGAGTGTGGGAACAATCAATAAATTTGAGAAGGAATGGGATTTTCCCTACGTTAAGTCCAATGTTATGTTTTAAGTTATAGTAGTTGGAAAAATGACACTTCTAAAACACATTTAACAAATGTAGTTTTTTAACACCATATAATATATAAAATAAGTTTGAACATTTTAGCATGCTACTTATTTGAATATTCTAAAGTCATAGTAGTGGAAAAATGGTGGTTCTAGACCAATTTTAACAAATTTTGTTTTTTGACAAAATATTATGTATAAAATAAGTTTAAACATTTTACCATGGTGTAGTAGGGTAAAAATGAGGGTTTTAGACCAACTTTAACAAATTTTGTTTTTTGACAAAATATTATGTATAAAATAAGTTTAAACATTTTACTATGGTGTAGTAGGGTAAAAATCAGGGTTTTAGACCAACTTTAACAAATTTTGTTTTTTGACAAAATATGATGTAGAAAATAAGTTTGAACATTTTACTATGGTGTAGTAGGGTAAAAATCAGGGTTCTAATCCAAAATGTAATTTTTTTTGAAAATATATTATGCTTTTCTTTTCTTAATGCTTTCAGGTATCGTCAGAACACATCGCTCTCCGCTAGATGTCTCTGCAATACATGCCTAGGTGGTATAAATAGGATGAGTGAGACCTACATTTCATCATATCAGTTTAGGCAATTGACGTGACAACAACAATGGCATCTAATTCAGACACATTAGTCGTCTGTCATGATTGTAATGTGACATTTCCATCTCTGGAATTGTTCGTAGCACATACATGCAAACCAGCTAAGATGAAACGTGCTAATGAAGAGCTTGTTGAGATGATTGAAGCCAAGAGACGAAAGACGGTACAAGATGGTGTTTTCAGACCTCATCCAGTCCTCTGCTGTGAATGCATTAAAATATTTCCATCTATGGATACATTTGAGGCACATGCATGCATACCAGCTGAGATGGAAAATGCGTCTCATGAAGAACATGTTTCACAGAAAGAAAAAACAGGACAAGTAGGGAGAGGTAGAAGGGTTAGTCTGGGAGAAAACGCACAGGAAAGACGATTTGAGTCTGAGGATGGATCGGATTTACTGCTTGAAATGCGACAACAAGAGAACCGTATCAAGACACATTTGTTGGAGACCTTAAACTATGGAATGAAATGGTACATTGTCGTTCATGCACGTTTCAAGAAACTGACAGCGAATGCTGAAGGTGTTATGGTAGAACAAGTGGATAATTCATTTATCAGCAGTCCAACATATACAGCATACAACCCAGCAGATATTGAGCAGGACTTGCCAGACGCCTATAAAGAATTGTTTACTAAGTTTGATGAACATGAGCGACAAGGCTCTGGCTGGGTATTGGATAACATACTATACATTGAAGTACATACAGCTACGTCAGCGCCACTGGATGCGAGTAGTTTTATTCCACTGCCGAAGAAAGTGAAGAATACAAAAGGTGTGTTAAACATTCAGACAACAAATGTTTCTTATGGTCTGTACTGGCTCACCTTCACCCTTCAACAAATGTAAACCCAGAGCGTGTACATCAATACAAGCTATTTGAGAACGAATTGAAGGTGGAAGGCATGACATTTCCAACACCGATTACAGACATTCCAAAGTTTGAAAAGGAGAATGATGTGTCCATTAACGTGTTTGGATATGAACATGATGTCGTTGTTCCCATACAACTCAGTCGAAACACCAGCGCCAACAGCGCGAGAGAAATCAACTTGCTTTTGATTAGCAATGACAAGACAAGACATTATTGCCTCATCAAGAATTTCAGCAGACTGATGGCTTATCGATCAAAGCATAATGATGCAGCTTTTTATTGTTTCAACTGTCTTCACGGGTTTATGCGACAAGAGCTTTTAGATGAACATCGTGAAGTGTGTGACAAGCATGGCGCGCAACGTTTATCATTTCCCAAGGAACCATTCGTTAAGTTTAAGAATGTAGCCAAACAACAGCGAGCACCGTTTGTGATTTATGCAGACTTTGAATGTTTCACGCAAAAGCATGAAGAAGAAGACAAGTATCAACATCATCGTCCAAACAGCTTTGCCTATGTAGTTGTGAGTCAGTACAACACACGTGCACCAATCGTGTATCGAGGAGACAATGCTGTAAAGGTCTTTTTAGACCATATGTTGAATGAACGTGATCGTATTGTACGTGGTTTAGAGCGACCAAAGGAAATGGTGATGACTCGCGAAGACAAAGAGAATTTTAAGAACGCTGTTGATTGCTACATTTGTCATGAACCTCTAGGAGCAGATCGTGTGAGAGATCATGACCATATCAATGGCAAATATCGTGGAGCAGCGCACAATGAATGCAACTTACAATTCCGACTTAGAAAGGATCAGCAAGGGGATAAAGATTCTTTTATCATTCCTGTGTTTTTCCACAATTTGCGAGGCTATGACAGTCACCTTATCATGGAGGAAATTGGAAAATTCAAAGATGAAACGATTACAGTCATTCCCAACACCATTGAGAAATATATTGCATTCACCATGAGCAATCTGAAATTTACAGACAGCTTTCAGTTCATGAGTACTTCTCTACAGAAGTTGGTATCCAACCTAGCGGCAGAAGGGAAAGACAACTTTTATAACATGACGTCACACATTCACAATAGTGACCAACAAGATTTACTGTTGAGAAAGGGCGTATACCCTTATGATTACGTGGATGAGCCATCCAAGTTTGCTGAAACACAACTGCCGTCCAAGGACAAGTTTTACAGTCTGCTCAGTGAAGAAGACATTAGCGATGAGGATTATGCGCATGCGCAGAAGGTGTGGGAGACATTCAACTGTACAACATTTGGCGAATACCATGACTTGTACCTGAAATCAGATGTGTTGCTGCTGGCTGACGTGTTTGAAAACTTTCGTCACGTATGTCTCAACACATATGAATTGGATCCTGCTCACTACTATACAGCACCAGGACTGTCGTGGGATGCAATGTTGAAAGCGACAAAGGTGAAGTTGGAATTGATCAATGACATCGACATGTACCAAATGGTTGAGCAAGGCATACGTGGAGGAATATCCGTGATCACACACAAGTATGCGAAAGCAAATAATCCCTACGTAGCAGATTACAATTCTGAGATACCAAACAACTATTTGATGTACCTCGACGCAAACAACTTGTATGGTTGGGCCATGTCACAAAGCATGCCACAAAGAGGATTTATGTGGGTGAGTGAGCCAGAATCCATTGACTTCATGGAAGTGGATGAAGATGACGACATTGGATTCATTTTGGAAGTGGATTTAGAATATCCAAATTCAATCCATGATCATCATAATCACTACCCAGTGGCTCCAGAATGGAAATGTGTCAAAGTTGAAGAATTGTCAGAGTACAGTCAGAAGCTGCGGAAAGATCTAAACATGAAAGAGAAATCCAGTGAAAAGCTCATTCCTAACTTGTCTGACAAGAAGAAATATGTACTTCATTACAGGAATTTACAACAGTACGTCTCACTGGGGTTGAAAGTCACTAAAGTACATCGCGCCATCATGTTTGAACAGAGCAAATGGTTGGCAAAATACATTACCTTGAACACGGAAAAGAGAAAATTGGCCAAGAACCCATTTGAGAAAGACTTCTTCAAACTGATGAACAACTCAGTGTTTGGCAAAACCATGGAAAATGTGAGAAAGCGAATCAATGTTGAACTTGTTCACAAGGAAAAGCGGTTCAAGAAACTTGTGGCCAAACCTTCTTTCCACAAATTCAAAATTTTCAACGAAGATTTGACCGCGATACATTTGCGCAAAGTGGATTTGCTTCTGGATAAACCCATTCAAGTTGGTTTTACCATTCTCGACCTCAGCAAAGTGCTTATGTTCAACTTTCATTACAACTACATCATGGTCAAGTATCCCAATGCCAAGTTGTTGTTCAGCGACACCGACAGTCTTTGTTACGACATAGAAACGGAAGATATCTACAAGGATATGCAGCAAGATGCTGACCTGTTCGACACAAGTGACTATCCGCCAGATCACTTCCTACATTCCAACGTGAACAAAAAAGTGCTTGGGAAAATGAAGGATGAGACGGCAGGCGTCCCTATTGAAGAGTTTGTTGGACTCAGACCGAAAATGTACAGTTTATTGTGCGGTGGGAAAGAAAAACATACAGCTAAAGGCATCACTCAAGCTTGCCAAAGACGCATTAAACATGTGCAGTATAGAGACAGTTTGTTTAAGAAAACTCAAACGATGGCTACAGGACACATTATCCGAAGTCATAGTCACCAGCTTTTCTCGGAGAAGTTGAGGAAAGTAGCCCTCTCCCCATATGACGACAAGCGATATGTGATGAGTGATGGCTATTCCACCTTAGCGCATGGACATTACAAGGCTATGGTATAAAGGGGGAGGTCCTCCAACGGAAGAGTTATTTGAGGTGTGAACATTGAAGTGTTAACATGGAACGTGAAAGTCGTAAGAGATCTACAACTGATATGGATACTCTTGCAGATGCAGTTAAAGACTTAAAAGTGAAAAATCCTACCACTACCATCAAGAAATTGAAAGTGGAGACAGCACCAACACCACAGTCGTGGGATGGAATGCTTTCTCTAGGAAATGGAAAGTATATCAAGATTATGAAACAAAGCAATGAAGGAGTGGTAAACATTCGCAAGTACCTGAGAGATGAGGGGACTGGAAAAAACCGTCCTACGAAAAAGGGTATCTTGCTGACAATACCTGAATAGAAAATGCTGAAGAAGCAAGTGAAAGAAGTGGATAAAAGGCTTCGCAGACAAGAAGACGGCTCATAACAAGGTAAAAACATGAATGCACTCATGCTGAACGGTGGTGCTTACCTTACTGTAAATGATAGGAATGAAGTGATACTAGATTCTCAGACAAGTTATCATCGGTTTAAACCTGAAGTATGGAAAGACTTTAAAAACATACCACTTGAACATGGGTTTAAACGTAGACTTGAAAATAAAGTGGAAGTGACGGTGGCTGAATATGATTCTAACATACGTGTAGAAATCTGTAGAAATCTTTTACAGGATTATCCAGAGGATTATAAGGGAGTTGTACCAGATACACCATATACAGATTTGATCATCTTTGATATCAAGAACTGGCGCACAGTCTTACGATTCCTAGAAGTGATACAACATCCACTCTTCGCCATCTTGCGAGCATAAAAAACGTCTTTGCAGACAAGGAGACAGCTCATAGTTCATCTGACTGTTGAACGAGATGGAAGACTTTTTATCGGAATATGAACCCATTACGCATGGATTCTCATATCTGAGAAACGTATATGATGACATCGTGCTAAAACATTTTGGAAAGTATATCATTCTATCAACTGACGAACAATCTGTGTTGAAAGACCATCTAGAGAAGCTGAGGATACCTGGCTTTCTCCTGAAACTCTCAGAGGATTTAGAAGTGCGTGTGACTGAGAACTATTTAGACGTGTTTGTACGATTTCGCCAATATGACGAGCTTACAAAATGCTACGACTACATCACCCTCAACACAGTGGAATGGTACGCTCTGTTACAAGCATTGGATTGGAAAGAACCTGACGCTTGAATTCAAAGAGGAAGGAGTGCAACTCATGCGAGGCACCAAGTCCATTGAACTGACGCATCCCATGTGTGTTATGGTGATGGACATTGACATGAATGATCATGGAGTTGAACTGAAACTGTCTGAACACAAAGATGTTAAAATAATAAAGTTTGGTAATGGACAGTGTTATGCTAGTTTTCATAGCATTTACAAAAGTGGATGTAATGTCTATGATACATATATTAATTTAGATTGGTATGAATGGCATGTGTTTATCGATGTATTGAATGTATTTGTAAAATAAAAAATTCAATGTAAAATAATTGTTAAAATGTAAATAATGTATAACACAATAAACAAAGAATGTTGTATAAAACTGTCTTGTTTATTTACAATATTCATAATACAATTCACAATTACCAACAACTTAACTAATGCAAATTAACTAATACAACATCAATAAAATAATGGTTTATAATGTCTATATATAAAATCCTTTACAACAAAATCACCATCACTTCTTCTTAATACATCAATGATTTCAAAAGGACTATGTCCTCGAGCTCTTTGAATTATATAATACACACAATAAAATCCACATGTAGAGTATATTGGTGTTTGTAATGGAACTGAATTATAAATGAAATTAAACTTTAAAAACTTATTCAAACGACTGTCTATAGGTAAAAGTCCATAAGAGTCAAAATATTCTGCAGGGTCTTCGTCATAATATACTGCCACCCAATGCTCTCCTGGCTCATCATGATCGTCTGTGTTGATGACATAGGCACCGCGTTGTAAAGATGGTAACTGGTCCATGGCAAACACACCTTGGAACAAGTCTTTTGTCGTGGCATCATGGGATAGGATGGCTTCTATCTGCTTCGTGTTCATGACTGGTAGTCGAATTGAATGCTACGATTTGCACTTATTTCAACAATGTTATCAAATTCAGCATACACTATAACATTGACTGTATTTTGCAAGGCACCAGCAAAATTCATTTCTAGTCTCAAATTCCCATGTTTGATAAGGGCATAATGATCAGCACCATCATAATCAGGTGTTAAGTCAAAAGAAAACAAAGAATAACCTCTAGGCCAATCTTCCCGTTTTATAATGGAACTTTTCTCACCATCCAGTCTATCAAAAGATTTGTAAAGTGTTTCAAAAGCATCAAGATATTTGCCTCGATTTATATCAAGCTTGAGAGGTTTTGATAGGACTGGTTCACCATCAGAGTAAAGCTGCATAAAGTTAAGATTGAAATGTTCAAAATTGTATGGATTTCTCAATACTGTTCCAGCAAAGGATTCATTATGAACCATTCCAATGACAATACGTTTTGGTAATTGGCCTAAAAAGATGCTATCTTTCACAAAAGATTGAAATCCAGTTGGAATAGCTAAAACTTTACATTCTTTTCTAGTAACAATAAACTTAGCAGGACTTTTCATCAACGCATCTGCATGTCCCAACTGAATACCTGGACTAACCCTCACTTTGCGAATGGTTAAAAACGCTTCTCTGACTTCTACTTTAAAACCATTATTTGCAGCCATTAATACATATTCATCTTTTTGTCTATGTAAGCGTAATTTCATACTAACACCATTGGGAAGATAACGATCCTGCTCAAACAAATCTACCCTTAAACCACCTGTAAGCATAAACTCACGGCTTAGACGTGTATACAAATAGCGATTATGTAAACCATTATTTCCTGTTTCAGCTATATCACCACCTTCAATATTTACATGAAAACCTGATACATATCTTTCATGATTAGGTCTTTTCACCTCATGAGTATTCATTGACCCGGCAGTATCTTTATAGATGAGACGCATAGAGCGCTCAGAATTGAGACTTTCTTCCGAGTCATGAACGAGATGAGATATGATACTGGTATAACCATGGGTATTGTTACTATGTGATACCAATCGATCATTTAGAAATAATTCAATATTAGACCATAACCCATTGAACAAATCATTGATACAGGATACGTTATCATCTACACCACACGCTTCTCCATCAACCTTTACAATGCGACATACAATATGGAGTTTACTGTTCTTTAAATCTAGATATTCTTCTGTACTCGCAGGAATGTAGAATTCTATTGGAGCACCTTCTCTAATAGTAGTTAGTGGTTGATAGTCTACATTATAGCTTTTTTCTACAGCAGTTTGCGTTGGTGGTATGTGAAACCATTCTAATGGAGAAAGACTACATTCACAAGAATGATTATGAATTAAAGACATGATTAAAAAATATCTTTCTTATATTTTGTTGATGTTATCCGTTTAGCTGCCTTTCGCCTTCTGACAGGTTTTGCTGGTTTCGCTGTCTTTTGTCCTCCTAACTCATCACCAAACATACGTTGTGCTACTCGACCTGTAACATCTTTCGCGACATCTTTTGCAGCCTTTTTAAGATGTTGTGCAACGATTTTAGCCCCTGCCTTAAGCAGTGGAATAGCTTTTCGAGCCAATGATCCCAGTATTGAACCAATACCATCTCCATATTGTATTCGCGCTCCTTTAAATCCTGGTAATTCTCCACCCACTTGACGAAGAAAATGGTTGCGATAAATAGATGGATTGTGTGTGTATGCTTTCATAATGCTTTTGGTCGAAAATGAAGTTTACAGATCACCTTCCCAGTTTGAAATGGAACATTATGGTCTGTGTCATCCTTAATATTCATTTCTATCACATCAAATTTGGATGTGTTTACAGGAACATAATGAGGTTCTCCATAAGTTTTCATGATAATGTCTCCATCATGTCCTTGTATTGCAACAGAACGTAGCAAAGGAACATAATAATCACCAACAACTTGTGGCTCGCAAATACTACAGTACACATAAAGTGTATAAAACCCCTGTTTCACATCAGCTTTTTATTCAGCTGTACACGTTTCAGTATACCATTGATTTGGGATAAATCCTAAAATCTCAGCTAATCCAGTGGAGAATGACACTTCAAAGCCATATTTTAGATATAGAAAAACGCGTCGTCTAATTTTATCATACTTTATCCGAATACCTTCTTTAAGGTCATCTTTCATAGAATTAGTTGCTTCTTCATTGACTGCATGACATATTTCTTGTATGGATCTGTAGTAACCATAAGGAATATTGATTGTGTCAAGAACAATATCATTCAGTGGTTGTTGTCGATACTGAATAGAATAGTCCATTCCATGTCTCATGGTTGTCCATGTATGTGGATATTGAATTTCAGCTAAAGCCACTTCATATTTTCCGTTCAGATAGATGGTTCGAGGCATACGAATTTGATAATTTGAAGTCTTGTTGTTGGGATAATAGTTCATACTAGCATTGCTGGGTAAAGTAATGTAAAAACTTGTTGACTCCATGGCAGCTAAATCGTTTATGTGATGTAGATAGACTAGATGTGTATATACATTACTTCATGTTTGACACTCTTCATCTTCACTTTCTACATTGTTGTCTACATTGTTGTCTACATTGTCGTCTAAATTGCTATCTACATGATCTAAATTGGTATCTACTACTTCTCCCTGACAACAAGCACTAACACACCTAATTTTTACAGGAATGGTATTTTTATTTCCATTTTCTTTACAACAACAACACCATAGCTCTTTAATCCATGTTAAAAAGTTTCCCATCCTTCTGGAAACAACCTTTGTTGACGTTGTTGTATCTCTTTTGTAATATCTTCACGAGTTGTCTTTTTACCAAAAACAGTTTTTGGAATATTAGCATCTACAATTTCCTCAATAAACTGCTTCCAACCATGCGGTGGTTCTCGTTGTTCTTTTCTTCTTGTAGCAACCAATGCTTCTTTCAACAAATCAATAATGTTGGAATTTGTAATGACAGTACCCGTTTTTAAAACAAGTTCATTTTTATCTGTCCATCTCGTACCATATTTCTTAAGTTCTGCTAGAAGTTGTGTTAGTTTTACATGATAAATAGGTTGAAAATGACTTAGAAACTGTTGGGACTTTTCTGATTTTTCTGCTTTGGATGATGTAACAGACTTTTGTCGCTGTTGTTGCGACTGAATTGTTCGTAAATGACGGCCAAGAACTTGAGACATTTCTATTGCCTTTTCACGAGTTCGTTTCCCACGTAAAAGTTTATTCACTTTCGTTTTGATTTCACCATCTTTTCCCTTCTTTTCTAACAACATTTTATATTCATATTCAGGAATGAGGACCATTTTCATAGTATGTTTCATTTTAACAGCAACTGAGCTAACAAGGGTAATGCAAATTTAGCAATAGCTCCAATGAATCCTCCTTTCTGATTAACCAACTTCTTTTTTCTTCGAAGTGATATCTTCTTATCTGCTAGTGTACGTAGGGTATGACGTTCACGCTTGAATACCTTATACCTTTTTGAGCTTAAGGGTAAATGTCCTCGCAATATATTCAAACAAATTTCAAACAAGCTAGTTAATTCTTCCTTAGTAGCTTGTTGTAGCAAGGTTTTACGTCGTTTAGGCCCGCTGCGTGCGAGCAAGTGAAGAAAAGGTTGATTCGCTTGAATACGTTTAGACATCTTGGCTGCGAATGGTCAAGTGACTTGGTTCTTGTTCATACGCCACCTTATCAACATATACGTAATGTGTATCTTTTGGTAAAATGCCTGTACGAATACGTAGTTGATCATTTGTCTTCGGCTTCAAATCAATGAATAAATAGCCATGAGGTTTGCTGGTAGCATCTTGATAGGCTTCTATGAGAAATTGAGATTTTCCAGGATACATTTGTCGCGCTAATGTACTTATTTGTTGACTGTCTCTAGGATTTTTAAACAGAATGATGTAATGTGTATTCAAACTAATATTTCGCATTTCTCTACCATGATGGAATAAATTATGCACAATAAAAATAATGCTTAGATTTTGATGACTGCTGCCAACACTAAAGAGACGTGTCATTCGCTCATCACTATGACATTTGGTCATTAAGTCATCAATGATGAGTAAGTTTGGCTTTTTCGGGTTAAAACGCTCTTCAATGTTATCTGGAATGCCTTGGTAAAATTCCACACCCTTCATTCCCTTGTATAAAGGCTGATCTGCTGCATAGAGCCATAAAATGGTTTTTGGAGAGGGTTTAATTAACTTTTGTTCTAGAATTTCTCTAACTAGAGAAGTTTTACCACTGCCTGTAGGTCCAGAGACCAAACATGTGAATGGATGCTTCATTTTCGAATATCTGTTTCTTTCACCCAACTGTTAAACTTCTTTGGCCAACCTAACCACTTCACAAATAATTCTTTAACACCTCGTCTTCTTCGTGTTTTCAAGACCTTTTTAATTCTGTAGACTGATTCAATATCTTTTGTCACTTTCTGCAGTTCTTCTTCATAAAAATGTCCATCAATATCTTCATCTAAAAAGTCTTTCACACGATACAAGTGTATTCCTTGCTTCTTACAACGATGTGTGATAATGAACACTTCTTGCGTCCACTTTATATGATAATCCCGTTGAAATACATATTTCATGTGAGAAATGCGAACCTGATCACCAATTTTAAATTTGTAGGGTTTTTTCTTCTTTGGTTTTAATTTCAATTTGTCTACATACATATACTTCCACACTTTCGATTCGTTGTCTTTACGAATATCTGCAGGAGCATACTTATTAGGGAGGGAGCCATGAGGTCTATGGTTGTAATTATACACTAAGTCTGGAAGGATGTCCATATATCGATACGTTTGATTATGTAGGAAATATCGATACATCATTCCCTTTAGAGTACGAATGACTCTCTCAGCAAAGTTGGCTTTGGTTTCATTCTTTGTCGTATAGGCATGTATTCCCTCCTTCTTCAAAAATGCTTTTACCCATCTGTTTTTAAATTCAGTTCCTTTGTCTGACCTTAGAGTTCGTGGTCTTCGTTGTGTTTCATGAAAAATCTTTTGAAAGGCTTCTATGACACTCGTATGTGATTTATTAGGCATTGGTTGCACCCATAAATATTTGGAAAACACATCAATGACAACTAATAAAAAACGGGTGTCATCATTATAGGAAGCTATGTTTCCCATGTCAGCTAAATCAATATCCCACATGTCATCAATTCCACGTGTAATGACACGTTGCCTTTTAAACCTATATTTTACAGGTTGTAGTAAACTGAAGGCATCTTGATCCTGTAACCATTTCTTCACTTGTGAATGAGTGACTGGTTGATCATGTTTTCTTAATATGTGATATAGTTTGTAAGGACCAGCAAATGCCCCGGGTTGACCAGGTTTAAAATAAATATTGGTTAAGTAGTCTTTCCACGTCGACATGTTAACACTAAATGATTAACACTTGTTAACATATCTTGTATTTTATTTTATCAACACATCTTGTATTTTATCAACATATCTTACAAATCAAGTATTGATACAATGGTGTGAATAATTGGAGTCCATTGATCTTCAATGTACATTAACCAACTACTTAATTCATCAAATGTGATAGCATCTACACCATATTTTTCACAACGTTGATTTGCATTATCTAACACTTTATCTAAATGAATGTAATATTTAGCTTCATTCCAATATGTATAGACACATGCAGAATGACAAGTATGTTCTGAACACTCTTCATTTTGACAAGCAGGACATGCTAAACATGCAAACTTTTTTACAGCTAATAACATTTCTTCACAATATGTCTTTTGCACAATATATTGTCTCAATGTAATGTCTGTCATTATACTGCAATGTAGATTAGCCACTCTCTCACTTCATAAAACAGTCTTGGATCAAATCGAGCAAAGTGATATGCTGCTTCCACATCAAACTCCTCAGCTCCGTCAATGTTTGAAAGCACACACTCTTTGATGAAATCCTCACGTAATTTCGGTACGTTCAGCGTGGAATGAGCAAGTTCCCAATAGATGTCAAAGTGTTCCAGTTGTTGTTGAATAGATCCAAAACGCGCCAGTTCACTTATCATGTAGTCCACATACGTCTCCTTGAAAAACGTTTCTACATCCATCTTTCACATATCCATATGACACGTCTACACACTTTGACGACTGGTAAGCAAATGACTTGTAGTCTTACTCGGCAGATACTGTCAGTGAGCCACACTTGTTGCAGAAGTTGTCAGGTTCACACAACTTGCAATTGTACTTGTGGCAGTGACAATCATAATCCTCAGCATATCCGTAAGCACCACAATATTCACAGGTAAGTCCAAGTTGATTTTGCACATCCATATTCTCCAATCGAACTTCAGACAGTCTTTTCTTGGAAAGCTTTGACACTTTCATTCGATTGTCCTTTTGCAGCTTAACAGGAGTTTTCTTCCCATGACATTCCGTACATGGTAGTAAGGTTGAGGTTATGCTATGGATTTCCTGAAGCAATGTCCCCCATTCACCATCATTCATGTTGATGTAACGCGTATATTCTTTCCCTTCAAACAGTGATGTTTGCACAAAACTCACATAGCGCATATCCAAGTATGAAATGACTTCAAGCCACTTCGTTTGCGTTAAGTACAGTTTGAAGCCAATGTTGCGTAATCTTGCCAAGTTCTGACACACAATCTTCCACAAGGATGGTGATAAAGCAAGCCATCTCTCTCCACGTTTGATTCGAAGAAATAGCCCAAATTCTCCATGCTCCACAGTAATGGTTAAGTTTGCACTAATTTTAAAGCTGCTTGTCTTCTCCATGGCTGCGCGTTGAATGATGACTTCACTTCACCCTTCTCCTTTTATGCCATTAGAAATTGCAGAGTCAGCTTTTTTATAGTTCTTCAAACATTTTACAAAGCTTTGAATTCACTTCAACTCGTTCATTGTTGAATCGAACAAGTTCTGATGCATTCGTCGTCAATGGAACGCCATCATCATAATGTAAAATAATTCTAGCAGCTACAGCTAGCATGAGTTCAGCTGCCCAAGTTGTATTCGCGCGGATAAATGCTGAATCAATGTCGTAAGTTGATGGTAAAAGTAGTTCTTCACATTCGTGTAGAAATGAGTGGATGAATTCATGTCTTGGAATTATCTTTCCAACAGCTTCCCAATGCTTATGCAAATTCTTCACTTGTAAAATCCAATTAGATTCAAAAGCAGGAAGCTTTGAAAACACATAGTCAACATAGTTCACTTTGAAGACGTCATCCATGGTCTCTACACATCGGTGAAGAAGTAATGTTGACATTGTTAATAATCAGGTGAAAGCGGAGAGCGATGTGTTCTGACGATACCTGAAAGCATTAAGAAAAGAAAAGCATAATATGTTTTCAAAAAAAAAATTAAATTTTGGATTAGAACCCTGATTTTTACCCTACTACACCATGGTAAAATGTTTAAACTTATTTTATATATCATATTATGTCAAAAAACTAAATTTGTTAAAGTTGGTCTAGAACCCTTATTTTTACCCTACTACACCATGGTAAAATGTTCAAACTTATTTTATATATCATATTATGTCAAAAAACTAAATTTGTTAAAGTTGGTCTAGAACCACCATTTTTCCACTACTATAACTTTAGAACATTTAAACAAGTAACATGCTAAAATGTTCAAACTTATTTTTTATATTATATGTTATAAAAAACTACATTTGTTAAATGTGTTTTAGAAGTGTCATTTTCCAACTACTATAACTTAAAACATAGAGTTGGGGAAAATCCCATTCCTTCTCAAATTTATTGATCGTTCTCACGGTCTAGGCCTTTGATGTTTTCAAATTTATTGATCGTTCCCACGGTCTAGGCCTTTGATGTTTTCAAATTTATCGATCGTTCCCACGGTCTGAACGAGTGCACTCTAAATTTTATCAATCGGTTTTCCCTCCACACTCTGTACACATATACTTATGCTATGTGTGCAGTTATTGCAATGGGGAAACCATTGAAATATGACTAATTAAATATTATCATAATAATAATAATAATAAAAAAATTAAAAAAGTCATAGAGTTACATAATGTCACATGATGTCACAGTCACATGTTGTCATATAATGTCACAGAGTCCGAAAATTGAACAAAAAACAAATAACCAAAAAAAATTTTTTGTCCCAGCCGGGAACCGAACCCGGGGCTCTTATGTTGCTAGTCGTTCGCTCTAACCAGTGAGCCATTACGACTTCTCTGTTGAATGATCTGATAATGACATACATACGTTATCAAAAAAAAAAAAAAAAAAAAAAAAAAAAAAAAAAAAAAAAATTATGAAAAAAAAAAAAAAAAAAAAAAAAAAAAATGGGGGGGGGGGTCCCCATGGTATATGATTCTTCACCAGGGGGGGGGGGGGGTCCTCGTGGTATGATAGACACATGATAGAAGTCGTCACATGGAGGACCCGGGGGGGGGGGGGCTCACTAGGTAGCTGGGCCGGGGGGGGCTCACTACGTAGCTGGGCCGGGGGGGGGGCTCACTAGGTAGCTGGGCCGGGGGGGGGGGGTCAGTATGACGTCACAAAATGCAGTGATTCTCTCGTTTCTCAACTACTCTCATTTCTCTCTTTGTTTTAGAGAGGTCACTCACGCCGTTCGACCGTTACGGCGTAGTGACGTACAAAAGAACATGTAAAGCGCTTGGCCTTCACCCGATCAGTTCCGTGGTGCGGGGTCTGAAAACATCGTGGCTGGACGTCAGCGGACGAAGTCTCCACAACCACGAAGTGTTAGCGCTTTGCCGCGCTCTCGTTGTAAGATATTTCGATTGCTTTACTTCACATGTTAGTACTATTTTTGTTGGAGTAAAAAAGACCGAATATCACAGCCACCCGAGTTTCATATGGCTATGCTATTACTTTCATTTTCATTTTATTGTGCCTCACAGGATCTTAAATTCGCGTCTTTTCTAGTGTTTCTATGTGATACCCAACCTTAATTCCACTTTATGATCTTCTTCTCCCCAAAAACTACACCCCGTACCAATTGTGTAAGAACTCCCCCCCCCCCCCCAAAAAAAAAAAAAAAACAAAACAAAAAAAAAACGAAAAACACCGAAATCATGTAATAAACTTTGTTAATCCACATGTGTTATCAATGTGGTGAAATTACATCCCAAACAAGCGGCAACCACATGCTTAAAGCGCGTTTGGCAAAATCTTCCACTGGCACCGCTTTTCCCCATCATGCACATGATTCCATTACACAAGAAGCGTATTAAATCTCAGAGTGGACAGAAAAAGAAGTTCTCTCTATGGCGACGACTTAGAAATGCGGTGATCATGTGGTTTCGATATCGTCATCGTACCTGCTACTTGTTACTGAACAACAAGCATGTTTGCCACATGATTTAAATTTTGTTTTAACAGGAAGCTTACTTACATTTTCAACATATTTTTACCACATGCGTTTAATATATGCTATTCATATGGTTATGATGATGTAGATGTGATAATTAATAAATCTGACTTACAACCCCCCCCCCCCCCCCACATTTCAACTGCTAAGTTCCCTGGTGGGAAACAAATAATGTTGCGTTTGTTTAATCTCGTACCGCCCTAAGTGTTTGAAACTCGTACACAAATCTTGCAACATGATAATACCCATTAGCATTATTTACAAAGCCACTTCTCTTAAAGTTACACATATACGTATACATTTCTACAAGCATGTGACTACTTTCATTGACGAGTTTTGTTTTTATTGTGTATGATTCTTCTTCTTCTTCTTCTTCTTCTTCTTCTTCTTCTTCTTCTTTTTCTTCTTCTTCTTCTTCTTCTTCTTCTTCTTCTTCTTCTTCTTCTTCTTCTTTTTATTATTATTATTATTATTATTATTATTATTATTATTATTATTATTATTATTATTATTAATATTATTATTATTATTATTATTATTATTATTATTATTATTATTATTATTATTATTATTATTATTATATTGCTGTTGTTGTTGCTGCTTTACAAAGATATGCGCACGTATCTCTTATAATTTATCAATGATACTTTTTATATAAATCTTTGTTATGACAGGACAATATGGCGGTTAAAACGTTGTCATTAAACGCTAATGAATTTGGTCCAAGTGAGGCTGGGTATTTATCCTGTGTCGTAGATGAGAACATCAATATAAAATCACTGGTAGGTATATTCAATATTTGAGACATAATGCCTATCCTATTATAACACGCACAGAGTGACAATTGCACTCCCGCATAAAGAAATAAGTAAATTCAGTACATTTTTCGTTATCTAATGGCATACAAAAACTTCGCTCGCCACATTCACTGGAACGCCACGTGGTCCTGACGTAGGCTTTTGTGACGAAACCCTCTTTTTTGCGTAAAGAAGGTTGTTACATAACAAACAGACGACGTCACAGTGCAGAGAGGTATTTGATGGGGGATATGTTAGCCCGCTGTTTGACCAACAAAGGTGTTTGTGTTATAATAGTGATAGATCATTCTGAGCTTTTTATTGGTTTCGGGCACTTGTGGAAAGGCAATGATCTCGCAGCTGCGAGTTTTATTCACAGGCCTTCTACATGTTCCCGAATCGAATACATATCATCCGGTTGCCATGATCTCTCCCTGTAATGCAATTCGACGTTCCTGTAAAACATAATGATAATACAACTATATCAGTATCCTCCATGTACATTGTAAAACTGATGCCAAAAATAAACTGATTGATGACAAAAGAGTAAAATAAAATTCACGTAAGTTTTACCAAGAACTTTTGTCGTGCATTTCAATCAATACGCAATATTTTTGTTTGAAAAATTTCTGTAAGCATGTTTTGTAGAGTTTGGCAGAAAATAATATAGGACATTCGGGATTAAGCAGCCTGACTGAAGTTCTTTTGGACAACACATACCTGACTCGATTGGATATTTCAGGTTTGAGAAAAGAAATAAAATTGATGATTCTTCCAAAAAAAAAAAAAAAAAACAGTTGTAAATAAACACTTAAAATGTCTTTTAAGAATGATAATAATAATGATAATAAAAAGACTTGTTATATTTGACAATCACGATTCTTTGTGGACAGAAGTATTACAACACTGCAATTAGCAATAGCTGGTAACTGGCATTTTTCCATACTCGAGCCAAGGAGTGCAGCCAGAGGTTGGTCGTGAGAGACCAAACGTCCAAAGCCCCCTTTGTTAAAAATGTTGCTTGGAAAGATTATGTTTTGTTCCACACTTGACTCCGCCTGCCATCCCTTCCCTCCCTTACTCCCTCCGTTAGAAAATCCTGGATTCGCCACTCTATTCAGTTTCTACAATGTTGACTGCAATTTTTACAGCAAACCATCTACAGGATGCAGAAGCCCACTTAATTGCTGAAGTTCTCAAGGTGCCTTTCTGACTACTAAAAAATAACTTAATATATAAACTCTCATTTACTTTCAATAGTGCATTATGCCTTACAAAGGTCATATATAAAACAGCTTACTGAGAAATTATGTTATAAATCTGGTAACACCCTGTATCCTACATAAAACTCGCCATTATATATATATACATATATTTGAAATGTGACACGACGTAAACAGGCGCAAAACTAAATCCATATGATAAAAATACTCCTCAACAATAGCAAAAACACTAGTAAAAACATACATTTTTATAGCTGATGTGTAGATTATTAATTTTGTTTCTTTTCCTAGACTAATTCAACACTCACCTACTTAAATCTAAGTTCAAACAGTTTTGGAGATGAAGCAGCTGAAATCTTGGGCCCAGCAATTGGTAATATTTTAATTTTTACAAAAAAAAAATTTTGAAAGAAAAAGTATAACTTTTATTAATTTTTAGAAAATTTCTATTAGCATTAAATTGTTTTGATCCCTTACATTTTACTGCGAACCTATTAGTTAGTTACCTAAGGCTTTAAATCAATAAACCTGCATCAAAGCGTAATGTTATAGGTAAAAACGAATCGCTGCGGGCCCTGAATCTGAGCTGGAATCATATCAGGCCCCCGGGAGGTGTTCGTATATGCGCAGGAATACAGGTAAACCTGTGAAGAAAACGGCAGTTAATTTGCCGAGATGTTTGTTAGTAAAAAAAAGAAACTTTCCTTAAATCAACACTTAACTGAACATTATTTTATTGGTTATAGTACTATATTTTATATTTTTTTAATATAGTTTGCAATATTATATTGTCATATTTCCTTGTTTAGAAATTTGTTGAGAGATTTACAACTTTACAACCAAAAACATACCGCACTTTTTTATAAGAAATGAATGAAATGAAATCAATGTCTTGTGATGTTGTAGCGAAAATAAAAATAAATGAAATATATTTTGGATGTGGTGATGATTTGTCCGATCATTTTCTTCAGCTACACCCCTGCATAATAACTTCAAAGCATAAAGCAGTTGTCTTTTAAATTAAAGTTAGGTAAAATATGCTGTAATATAGCAACGTAAAATTAGTGTGAAAATATAACAGTATAAAACAAAAATTACAACAATAACAATAAATAATTTCTAATGTATCTTGTAACGATAAAAATCTGGCTATTCCATTTTCGAATCGATATAAAATTAACCATCCATTGTTGTGGTATTGATTGAAGGAGAACGTGGTACTCACAAAGCTGAACTTAGCATATAACGGCTTATGTGTGGCCGGCGCTAAGGCGATGGCAGAGGCGCTGAGTGAGAATGACGTCATGACTGACCTGGATCTCACCTGTAACCGCATTTTTGATGAAGGTGTCGCTGAAATAGGCAAAGCTTTGCTTATCAATGAAACACTGAAGAAACTGAAGGTACTGTACAGTACTAACTTAGTGTCAACTTAGCGACTTTGTCACATTGAAAAATAAATATAAATAATAATTTCAAAACTTAAAGTTAAAATAGACAAGAAAAGGTGAAAGGCAGGGATGTTTGATAACAATGCGTGTCAATAGAATAATTGAAGAAGTAAGAACGGGTGTAACTTCGGGATGGCTTGGTAATACAGCACGGTATTTCTTGATATGAAAATGAATACAGCAAGCAAAATTCTTAATTGTCAGTTTTCTCATCTGTCAGTCGTCAAAAACTCGAATAAATAGATCTTAATTTTATCCCCGTTGCATCACATTTCTATTTCTTTATTGTTTAAGGGGTGTGTTTTACTAATAAATCGTCTTTTTACCCAGCTAAAGCAATTAATTTTCAATATGGCGAGACTCTAATTCCGTGTATTCTTTTATGCGTTAGACATAACATTCTAAATTTTCTTCTTTTTATGATTTTAAAACAAATAGCTTGCGAATAATCCCGTCACAACTGTTAGTGCAGTCACTCTGTTGACGGTACTCAAGAGAAACGAGTACTCAGCCTTGGAGCAACTAGATATGTCTGTAAGAAAATAATAGATACTTGTCATTGTATATCGTGTTTTCATGTCTAGTGAAGCTAAAACTCGGTTGATAAAGTTCCCTCATGACTTGAACTATGCAACTAAATCGTGTAATTAAATATTACTTCGGACATATAGTTTAATGTCAAAGTACGATTCTCTTATTTACATTTTAGGGTAAAATTATTCACTGAGTATTTCGTGTCTAAAATTAAAATTTGCAATTACAGAGCGTGCATTTATACAAAGAAGCACTGACCTTAATTAGAGAAATTCAAAATGAGCGTCCGTCTTTTGACTTTCTTTACGGAGGTGTCGTTAATTCAGATGATCAATGGGGTTAGCCTTTACGCTCATCAATCATTTAACTTGTTATTTAACTGGTCTTTCAGTTTATTCAACTTTTTCCAGTGTTACGTCATAAATACTGCTTAAATTATTACTTTTTCTGTTTATTATGACAGTAAGAATAAGAACAGGGCAGTTTGCTGTCCCTCTTTTTTTCAACCTCTGTGTTTTAGCATGACGCTGTAAACTTGTCACTCACGGTGTCCGTTACAAGATATAAGAGTAAACGTGCATTACCCTCTTACAGCACAAAATTACTCTGTGGTTTAAATGCCGTGGCATGTAGCTCCATTGCTGCATGCAATAAATTTCTATACCTATGTTACAACGTTCATTAAAGAATTATAATAAACTATGGCTATAATTAAAATACAAATAATAATAAATGGGTTTTACCAACCCGGTTACAATGTGAAATGTGTCAATAAGTTGTTATAAAACATTCCTTATCTTTTCTGTGTTGTTTCTCAAGCACATGGAGAACACAATGCATTTAATAACCGAAATCCACTGACAATCCTGAAGGAATACATGGCCAAGAAGAACTTCCGCCTTGTCGACCTGTTCAAACAGCTAGATAAAGACGGTAGCGGCAGTGTATCAAAGGATGAGTTCATACACGGTCTCCAGGTGACCAAAGCTTAATTCAGATGTATATTGACGCTACTGTTCTACACCCACAAAAAAATATTTATTGCCAATCAGTGTTTTTGTTAACAGCTGCTTTCGGTACATTTCCTACTTTGTACGCGCTGCAGCTCCATTATCTTTTCCATTCTAATCCATTCGATATTTTTAAGCGCGTATTTCTTCAATCTTTGAAAATTTAGCAGTGTAATTTATACCGACAAATCTGTCTTAAACTATGTCATTTACCTGTGCTGTGCCAAAAATTAGCATCAGCTATTGAAGTTCACCAGGTACAATTCATCTAAAACAATAGTATTGAAATTAATCACATATCATCCTTCTGATTCTAATCTATCTGCCAGAAGTTACATTTTTACCTTTTTACTTTCATTAAAGGAAGTTCATGTTAATTTTGAATTTTACATTTCATTAAAATTTTCTGGCACTGATATTTACCTAATATAATTTATCTCCTTCAGTTATAGAAAGCTACCAAGTATGACATATTTTAAACAAGTTTTAAAATGATTATAAAAATTAAACGGTTTTGATAATATATTTAAGGTGATAGAGGTACCATTGACCAGAAATCAGTTGGAAAGATTGATAAAGATGTTGGATAAAGACGGAGATGGAGAAGTGGATTACCAGTAAGGGTTTTTTTGGAGAATTGCGTGAACCGTTACCCTCTGCTGGACATGGGTCTAATAATGAAAATTGGTTAATATGCGCGACCGTGGCATTTTCAAAGAAGCCCTCTATTGGTAGTGTCATATTGAAAAAAACACCCCTATCTGAAAAAAGTTTTGTTTGTTTTATATATTCTTACAAAGGCTGATGCCATATATAATTGAACTGAAATAGACAAATCGATTGCAATTTAAATTGCCACGCTGTTTATGTTACCCAAATAAAAAAATGAATAACTAGAATAATTGTGTGCACCTTTACTGGAAATATCGCCATTACATTTATGACTGTTTATACAAAATATATAAAAACTTACTTTTAAGTCAGAATACCAAAACAACATGCTTTATTCATTTGACTGTATTTTGACCAATTTTATTTGTGAAAGATATGATGTCTTTATCCATGCTTGCAATATAACACGCAATCAGTCTGAGGTTGTGTTCTTTGAATAATGTGTTGTTGTTTGCACATATCCTCAGGGAGTTAGTGACAGGTGATAAAGAGCACAGACGCCAGCAGAGAGCAAAGCTTGGTGCCGTGATGAAGATGCAAACCTTGAAAAAGAGAAAGACTGTAAGGGAGCAGCCAGAGAAAACAGCAAAATGATTGCGTTTTGCTTGGTTTTGTAGAACTAAAAACCTGATGTATTTATATAAAAAGAACGAAATGGCAAATGAATGACAAAAGTATATCCAAGACCTTTACTTAGTTATTTAACTGTTGACCGGATCCAATACACTAACTCTGTGCTGTATCGTTTGTATCATGCAACACACAGAGTTGTGCTTTAGATGAGCAAACAGTGCGGAAATAGTCACGTTTTTCCTCTTACATACCTTTCGATCTACGTCGTGGCTGTTGTGTCACACAGCGTCTTCCATTTCGCAGGGAAAGAGGCTTTCGTCACAAAGCGTTCGTCAGTATCCCGTTGGGTTTGTACATTTATAAGGACATCTTTATGAGGAAATGTATTGTTACTCAGTGCGTGTTTTGATTTAACCGGTAAACTTGTCAACAATCACTTACATTTGTACGCAGATTCGTAGTAGCATATTTGCTGGTAAAGTATACATTTGAGAAAATTTCAGTATTCTCGCAAAGTGTGTAATTTAAAAGGCGTTTCAATTCATTTTAATAGCCTTTCAATGTCTATTTTGGTCAAATGCCATGCAACTGGATGCCTGTAAGAAAATTTCCTCATGCAGTGTATTTTGAACAGCCAGTTCACATAACTATATTTCTTATGAAAAACAGTGCTTGGATTTTAACTTTGTCCAATGCACATGCAAACATGATGTTATTTTTTTAAATTAAGAATTAGTTATGCTTCTAATATGAGTATTACACTACGTAAAATTTTAAATAGTAATGGTAGTTTATTAGTCTCTTTTAAGTGTTCTCATGAATTCAACAATGTCTAATTAAAGGAAAGCATATTATCGCTCAAAGCACGTCTCAGTAAAGAAATTGTCGCTTCCACTGATACATTTTATCGCTAACCCTATAGTAAAGGAATGGACTTTTTTATTTTTAACAATAATTTTATTTTCTTAATTATAGGACATAACAAAGACGCACATACAATTAAAACGGAACGTCGCTACATGCACACAAATAACATTACTTTGTTCTCATTCCGCCACCTGGTGTTTGCACAATTTAACCAATGTTCACAAGTAATTCTTCATTTTGTGTAACTAAGTTTTCAAATTGGTAATATTTTTTTGCGATCTCTCTGTCGACATTGTTTTCTTATCAACTACTATTCTTTTAAATATTTCGTTAAGTACAATGAAAGTTTTTACTTGTATGTTCTCATATGACAAACATATTTTTTGTGAGCAATAGGATCATATTTACTGCCGGGTTTTTGGAACCGAAAAGAAATTCTGCCCTACTTTAATTTTGAAATATCACATTCGTAGGATCTACGAAATTAAATAACTCTTTAGTGAACAATTGCGTAACAGGAGAAATTCAATCAATGCATGAACAATCGTATCGCTCAAATTGGTATCGCAAAATTGGTATAAATCATTGTCCTTTATTTTCCACCTTTTTAAATAGATGGAATTATAATACCTTCGGCTCTCGTATACTTTCCCTACTCAGTGGTAGGCTGTGATAAATTGTATGCTTTTATCTTGAAGTATTTTTTTATTGTTCCACACAATATTTTCCGATTGAAGAGAAATCATGACGTCTTTCGCAAAATCTAACATTCTCCAGTAGAATGAGGGAATGTATGGTAAACATGAGGTTTCATAGTCACATCTGAGCAAAAATTGTAGCCCTCTAAAAGGTATAAAGGACGCTTTGGCATAGTGGTTAGAGCCCTCTCCCCCTGTTATTCTCCATATCCATTGCATTCTCAAAGCATTTAACTGACATTTTACATCAAGGCTTTTAAGACCACCTTCATCATAATCGGCTATTAAAGCACCATGCTTTACTCCTGGTGGTTTATTGTTACAAATAAAGTTGTTTAGTACCTTTTGTATTTTCTGCTCAAAATTATAGTCAACTTCTGTGGTTGACATTGAATAGATAAGTTTAGAAATGCCAAAGGTTTTTGAAACTGTACTTTTTCCCATAATACTTAGATCCCGTTAAGACCGTATGTTTGAAATTTTAGACATTTTATCTAGCCTTGTTTCAAAGTTAATGAGATGCCTTTCTTTGTTGTTTCTTCCAATTTGTATGCCCAACATGTTGAACGAGTCTCTTTCGACACACATTTTATGAAGAGTTTCGTTTTTTTCTCTCTAAGGGCCTAAAAGTATCAAGACAGACTTTTCGGTGTTCAATTTTAAACCTGAAATTTCCGAAAACCCGCGTAAAGTTTTATTTAATGTATAGATAGAAATGATATTTTTCAAAAGACACATGCATTCATCAGCAAACTGGTTTAGCTTTTTGACTTTAATACCAATCTGAATGCCTTTAATATCTGCGTTGTTGCGGATTTTATCGCCCATCTCATCGGAACAAATTATGAATAATAAAAAGGAGAGACCGCACCCCTGTCTTATTCTACGACCTAGCTCAAACCATTGCGACGAGAATTCATTATTAATAACACAGCTATATATATATTAAAGTAACAACATTTCACTAAGGAGATAAAGTCAGGATCCAAGTTACATTTACTGAGGGCTGAAAGTATGAAAGGCCATTCAATAGAGTCGAACGCCTTTTCAAAATCAGGTTGAACTAGTACCCCTGCTTCTCCTACCCGGTCGAAATGATATATTAGGTCTTCTACGAAGCGAATACTTTCACCAATGTACCTTCCCTTCACGAATCCAGGCTGATCGGGATATATGATAACTGATATCACTTTCTCCAACCTTTTCGCCAAACTTTTTGCAACAAATTTGTAATCAGTGTTTAGCAGACGTACTGGTCTCTAATTTTTTATTTTTGCATTATCTTTGCCTTTTTCTCAAGCAACGTCAATATTCCTCGGCGTTGTGAAGTCAAGAGAAAGTCGGCTTGTCTAGAGAAGTTAAAACATTCAACTAGTTTAGGACCGATGATATCCCAAAATTCTGTATAAAACTCAGTAGGCAAGCCATCACTTCCAGGTGATTTATTTGGCTTAAAGCATTTTAAAGCTTCCCAACATTCCTCAACCGTAAACGGTCCTTCACATGTCAACCTTTGTTCATTTGATAATTGTCTATCGATAGTACAATCTGTCAAAATATTTTCGACATTATTTCCCACTGGATATTTTGAACAATAGAGGTTTTGATAAAATTTCTGTAACTGATGGAGAATTTCTTGTGGGTTAGTTATTTCGTTATCACCATCGCTATATATTCTGGGTACAGTTTATTCCTCGAAAGACATTTCTGACCTGTTTAGGAAATAAAAGTTACTTGTTTCATTTGTTCTATGTACTCCAGTCGAGATCTTATCCAAGCCCCCCTTGCCTTTTACGGTTCAATCATTGCTTAAGTTGTTCGTATTCATCGACTTCATTTTCATTGGCAGTATCGTTACAAATTTTGATGTCTAATATTTCAAATATACGAGTTATGTTTCGTTCTATATTTCGTCTTAATTTGGCTCTTTCTTTACAATACTTCATAGAATACAGTCTCACATTATATTTCAGCTAATCAAACTTAACAAGAACATAACTAAAATTATTTTGTTCATTCCAAGTTCGTTCTATCAGGTACCCTGATGTCTTTATTACAATTTGGCTCCTTAATAATACTTGTGTTGAGTTTCCAAAATCCAGGACCACTCCTATCTTTATCAACAAGCATTTTAAACTCTACAGTGGAGTTGTCACTTTTAATACTATTCAATATTTTTTACTTGAAATCATTTTATGCTTGTTCTTTTTATTGCAAAATAATCCAAGAATGTAAGATATGCACTACACGACCTAATTGTGGCTACTGGTCAACACAGCCAGTATCGCGTGATCGCTTCGTCGCATATACGACCCACTATTGCAGCAACCTGCCGCAAACACGGGTCGTAACCGTCATGACCGTTTCAGTGACGACCCACCACAATCGCGGGTGGTAGTAGATACCACCCGGTCTTGTGCCAATCCGTGACAGTCACATATTGTGCCAGTCACGTATCATGCAAATCACGTATCGTGCAAATCACGTATGATACCAGTCACGTATCATACAGTATTATAATAATACAACAACTACTACTGCCACTTCAATTACTACTAATAATAATGATAGCTATAATATTACCACACTAACTACTACTGCCACTACCACAAATAATAATATCAATAAATTTATAAAAAAATTAGTAAAATAAGACAAAAACCCTCCCCCCCCCCGCAGCAGAAAAATATTTTTAAAAGGACAAAAAAGTAGTTTTTGACAAAGTTGTTGCATGTCTGCAGGGCGGCAGCGTGCGAGAGGTGGCTGTGGAGGGGGAAGAAGCTTTCGAGCAGTTCGCCAGCAAGTCTTGGATTGAGGGGTCGGCCGCCGCCAACGAGCCTCTGCAGTTCTCGACCGATGACGGTGAGCCAATCGTTGTTCTTCTGTTTTATTTACTTCGAGTTCTCTGTGTTTATTTTTAGCTCCTAGCTAAAATTTGGCTCAGGGATATTGCTATCGATCGTTCCATCCGTCCGTCTGTAAACAATTGTGCGCCCAACTGTGTCCCGCAGCATTTTAGCATGAAGCCTTAGTTCCACAACTTCGAAACGTCATGCAGTGAAAATATATATATATATATATATATATATAGTGCAGATGGCAACGTCCAGATTTTATCCGGATCGACAGATATTGTCAAAATCTTTGAAAATACTATCTGAATCGTGCTTATGCAGAGAGTGACAAGTTATTTTTATGTGAAGCCTTTGTGCTACAGCTTTGAAATGTCATACAGTGAAAGAAAAAATACATTGCAGATGTGCAGCGTCTAGGTTTGATCCGGATCCGCCAAACATTGTCGAAATGACATCGGCTGAAAATTGTCGAAATCGGCGCACTTTGAAAGCACTACTTTTGTATTGCCCATAGCTCATTGAAAATGGGTTTTCTGGCTGGGGGCTTTGCATCTGTGATATGTTAATTTTGCTGTGGGTCGTGTCAATTTTTTGTAGATTTTTTGGAGAAAGATATCCCGGTTTTGTCCTGGCGGTTAACGATTTTATACCAGTTGTTTTAACATTATTATTATTATTATTATTATTACTATTATTATTATTATTATTATTATTATTATTATTATTATTATTATTATTATTATTATTATTATTATTATTATTATTATTATTATTATTATTATTATTATTATTATTATTATTATTAATATTATTATTATTATTTTTATTATTTTTATTATTATTATTATTATTATAAAAATAAGATCAATTATAACTTTATAAATAATGTAAAGCAGCAGCCAAAACTATACTAGAAGCAAGAACAAAACCTCTGCGCATATCGGTCAGCTATACACATAAATACCGGGTCCAATTACTTCGTTCTTTGTATAAATGGAGTTTCTGAAACATCACTGTAAGATCGAGTAGGGTGGACGCCGCCCTACTTAAGTGACGAAGGAGAAAGTGAGGGAAGGGGGGCTTCTTAGCATAAATTTTGCAGCAGGGATTGACAGTAACATGTCAGTCTTCACATCGTCATTTTTTTAAAGATGGTGACCCAAAATTAAATGACGTTAAAACAAGATATAATTAAGTTTGCGCGTGACGTTGTGTGACGTTGAGCATGACGTTGCTTCTATCGCTTTGTGTGATGTTAAGTTTGACGAGTGTGACGTAATGTGTGACGTTTCTGTTGCGTGTGCCGTGGGTGACGTTTTATGTGACGTCGCATGTAACCGTGTGTGTGACGTTGTGTGTGACGTTGTGTGAGACGTTGCGGGTGATCTCGGCAGTCGTGAACAACAAGTAGGAGCACGCGATAGCGTCATGTAACATCCGTAACTGGAAGGAGGCCCTAGGAATCTCTCTGACCTTTTTCGCAGCTGCAGGAATTCGCCAACCTCTGTGGTAAGTTACGATGAGGGAGGGTTTTGGGGTGGTGACAGGACCTTGGTCATAGCACTGGTCTACTCCCAGCTTCAAGAATTCGTCAAGCTCTGTAGTAAGATACCCGGGCAGTGGGGGAGGGGTGTGTCGGGCTACGGGGCCCTGAGTTGGGAGTGGGGCTTTATGAGGGAGGGTGGGGGTAGTTCTTTACGATGCAATTGAGTTAGTAACAAATATAAAATGCGGTAGGCGCGGTACTGTAAGATGATGTAGACACTATCAAATGCTGTTGGTGTTATGTTACAGACACACGGTGAGCTAGTCTGGAGAGTGAGGGCCATGTCGTCCTAGCGGCCAACGTCTGTCTCTGCTATATCAGCGCCGGCAGCGTCGAGAAGCTGGTGTTGTGCTGTAACCGTCACGTGCGCAACAGTGCCTCCTGTGCCGCACTCCAGTTACGCTTTCTCCGCTCTACAACCAGCTCCCTACCCTCCATCCCCGAGGCACCACCAGGTTACGATTGAATGGAAGCGCCTGAGCAGCTCACCCCTTAACACCCAACACCCCGCAACCCCCGTTTCTCGCCTATGATATGCCCCCGTTGCACCCGCTTCCTGTCCATGATATGCCCTCCCGCCCCGTAATGTGTGATGATTACCTTCCGCCAACAAAGTTAAATCCATTCTAATTCTCAGAAACATGAACACTGCCACGTAGACTTGTATTGTCAAATGTTTCGCAATTTATCCACACTCTAATTTCAATACAGACCTGTTGCTTTTTTTTTTTTTTGAAAGAACGAAATACATACAAAATGACTTTTTAGGGGTGTAGTTCAAACATTCAATAATCTCAAGAGTCAGATATCGTTAAAAGCAGAGTTGTCACAAAATCACTTGAATACTAACAGCTATGTTACCCTTCATCCTTTTTCACTTCAAATGCTTTAAATATTTGGAAATATTGCAGCACTATATGTCAACAATTGTCACTGCCATATTTTCAGTGTGATATTTTGGATATTGCAAGACTTCAATTTCCTGTTAAAAGAAAAGATATTTTGAAAGGTTGGATAAGATCTTAGTAAACTGATTTATATTTTCAAAAGGGCTGTTTCTTACACGTGTCTGATATGAAAACGAGAAAGTGGCAAACGTGTTATTGTACAAGGGACACCATGATAAATTTCAAACTTTTCACGTTTCATTGCAAGACAAGTGAATAAAAAATATTAGAAAAACATTCTACTGTCGCTTTTGTAAAGCCACATGGTTATTTAGATAGAAGTTACAAAAGCACTTAGATTTGTGTCTTAAAGAAACATGGTGTTTTGCCTCAAAGAGGTAGTACTGTGAAACTTTTCAAAACAGATCTTCACATAATTCTTCATCCACTTTCACACTGAAACCGTGAGGAAGCCGATTTCTTATGCACGCCTGCACAAATTGCTCATATTCCAGTTAGATACGCTTCAAAAGAATTTACTGTAAACGCAAAATTTGATTTGGAACTTAAGCAATAACACGAAAAAAACTGTATGTAAATCCCATTTCTGAATTTAACTTTAACAATTCGGCTTACAATTCTAGCAACTTGTATGATTATTTTAATACTCTTATTGTTCTACTTAGTATTAAAACACGCGACAAGAGATAGCACTAGTTAGTTACATAAACGATGTAATCGCACAAACAGTCTCGTTTATCCGACTTACACGACCTTTACGAGATAAGCCAACCTGATGCTGTCAAAAAATTTATTATAAAAAATCTTGACTTTGTGCAACGGGCCGCATCCAGATAATAAATTCGGCTGACCATTGGTCCAGTTTGTTCAGGAAGGCATAATGCTTTTGGTTTAGTAACACACTTCTTCGACAATGTCGATCTTTAGTCCTATCCATGTGCCACTCCTAAATAATCGGTGGAACATATCATAAAATAGCATTAATTTAAAGTTCAGTGTAAAATAACTATAAAAAATCATCTCTCTATATCGAAATATATTTATTCAATAAACTTAACTGTAAAATTGGTTAGTCATGTCAGTTAGATAGTAGAAGCCCGCAGGTCTTCAAACTGGTATTTTTTCATTAAAGAGAGGAAAATTATAGCGAAAATTAAACTTTCAAACACAATATTATTCATTTATTGGAGAGAGCGCATATACATGGGGGTCTACTTAAAAACTTTTGCGTGTAGCTTTGGAGTAGAACTGGTAGGGCGTGGACATAGCAACCACATTCCTGGTTGGAGTAAAGAACTCCTCAACTCCCATTTTGTGTTTGAAAACATTATTTTAACCAAAAAGAGTTTCTATGAGGATTGCAATGAAACATAAGAAAAGAAAAACAATTATCCTAAATCAAAGTAAACTGTTTTATGTATTATTTATGACATAACACTGTTACGTTTTGAGTATTGAGCTGTTGGTTTAATATTTTTACTCACCTTTCACTGTCGCTTATCCCTTCCCTTCAAAGTGCAGTGTTTTATCGCATACTGCTATTATTCCGAACACCAATTTTACTAGTTTTTGAATTATAGCAACTGGCATAATACTGCTCTGTCCTTCCCGGCACTAAAGGTATGCAATTGTGAACTATATAAAACAAGCCCAGCCTCTCTGTATGCAGGAGTGTACACATACAATTGGGTACTTGGCTTCATTCAGTAATACATGTCACAAGAAGGAGTTTGTAGGCAGACGATCCGTGATACAGCTGTACTTATGCCAAACATAATAATGTGTGAACCACCTTGAGTCTTAAGTGAAAAGAGCAGGACATAAATGATCTTATTATTAATACAATGGTTCTTGTACATTGTTATAATGCACTTAAAACGCACTCACAAGTTGTTGGAGAAAAAAACTTGTCTCATCTTGTATCCGATTTTTAGTGCTAACAATAGTCTCTTGCACTGGTGTAATCTGTGCTCTTAGCAATTGCGGCGCTTGCGGTGGTTGTATTTTCTCCCGTGAAAAAGCATTTTTGGTTTTCAGTTCCTCTCAAACGATTTAGCGCCTAGAACTGTTGGCACTATTAAATCTCCAACTGAAATAGTTATAAATAAAAATAAAAATCCGGAAATATTGAAGATGTGAGGCCTTAATGTCATAAAAATGAAAACACTATGAAAACGTATTCATATAAATAATTGCATCTGTCGACAAGTATATATTGGAAAGATGTTATCAAGGAAAAACGAGAAGCACGGGGTGGGGTTTTCCGATCCATAACACTATGTCCATTTTGGCCTGAGTCATAATACAATATTCATTTACTACTATTCGGCTATTACCGCCTGCCGATATGGGCGCAAACGCTTAGTGATGGGAGGACGATGATACGAGCAGGCAAACTCTCTAATGGCACTTTGAAGAGTATGCTGAAATGCATGTGTGCTGAAAAGGAAACATCTTGGTGTGGGTTTATTTAACCATCATGAAGCCCCCTGAAGTAGTAAAAAGCTCTCTCAATTTGAATTACTCTAGTGTCGAGCAGTGTGAAGTTCCATAATCATTCTATGAGTTATTTCGACAAATGAATCTTAAAATTCCCAGATTACGAAAAGTTAGGAGTATGTCTTAGAACGTTGAAAAAGGTAGCTCCAAAACTTGAAAAATTGCTAAACGAATTAGCAGAAGACTCACAGGACAGTTTCTAAAAGCATTTCGGTCGACATGACAAGGTTTTGTTCATATTGTCAACGGATCACAACAAGCTTCTTTGCACTTGAGGGTCCCTATGTTGTATAAGCACAGAAAAGGCTGGATGACTACGTTGTTGAGCTAGACGGGATACATAAACATCGTATGTTGCTGCAGCTATTTCTGAAGCTTAAGATTTTGGGGAGGACTTGGAGATAAATACCTTCGACAATAGTAAAATTTTCGAAAATCCTTTTAATGACTATAAAGTTACAAGGATATTAATATTAATCCTGAGTTGTCTGAAGACCAAAAAGCCTAAGTGCTCATTCTAATAAAGAAATATGCAATCATTTTCTAATTCAAACCTAAAAAGTGCAATATGTGGTCTTTAACAGAGTAGATCATACGAGGAAAGCAGTATCCGATACCCCATGCTATGATTGAACCCTGTAAGAAGAAAGTACAGGACGTGATTGAATTAAGAGTTACCGAATTATGCGAATTTTCAATATAGAGCTGTAATTGCACCAGTTCGAAAAAAAGGACGGACAACTATAGTTATGCACCGATTTTGCAGCATTGAATAGGATCACAAAAGCAACCAGAAGCAATGCTTTGGGTAGATTAAAGGCATGCACGTTTGTTACAAATTTCTTTCGAAAAAAGATTTCTCAAAAAACACAATACTGTCAAATTCTATTTTAACAGCTCTGTAAAAAGACTGCTTTTTATTCCCGAATTGGATTGTTGCAGTGCTGCTTTATGTCTTTTTGGTTTGGAAATGCATAAACGCTTAAGCGTATGCCGAACAATAGGCTTGTTCTACACTTATTTGAAAGGAAGGTTGTGCTTTGGACAGAATAGGCGCAGTGTTGTCATAAAAACTGACTTCGGATTCGATTATGTCTCCCGTGGCTTATGCAAAGAAGGGGTTGCTGCCAAAACAAAGTATTTTGTAACTGAGTGTAAACGCAGTGTGGAGTGTACATAAATTTAAACAAAATCTGTTCGGTAGGCCTTTTCTTCTTCAGACAGATCATAGAGCTTCTACATTCAGCTTGTGAAATAATCTGCTGAGATTTCATTTAAAGGTGTAAAAGTGTGCAAAAGGAACGTACGTGATACATGTGATTTCATTATGAATAAGCAAGCCATTATGTATGAGAAGAAAATGATTTCTCCTCTGTTATCAGTTATTCGTTGGATAATAAGTTCTATTATTAGGATACTGATGTGAGTGTAACTGGCTCGCAAATTTTGGAGAGTTCACCTTCCTGCGCTAACTGCTTGTAAATTTGAGTTTGCATCACGGTTTTTTTCCCAAATTAGTGTTACTCTTAGATCTCCACCGTTTACTAGTATGGGCGTGCTGGCTGACGATGCATAAAGGAGCACAGGTTATTCCAGATTGCCGATGTTTGTCGTGCTCTCAAGTTACTTACTGCGGCTTGCTCATAGTAACTCTAAAGCTGAGCCTGGTTACTCGGTTACGTCTGATCGCAAAGGGATTGGCTTCGAACCGACTTCGTCAACCAAAAGCTCTGCGGACTCGAGTACCAATGGGCATACCAAGTCTCGGTATCAAATACCAAGTATGCACCACTGTTGGGTTAAGCCTAGGTACAAGATACCAACTGGGCATCTGAGTCTTGGCTGGGTGGTTTGGTGCAGCTGCGTGATCACCAACAACCAAGCACCAAGCAAATACAGGCCTTGGTTCATGTCCAGGTCCTGGTGCGTCTTGGTCATGTACGCACCAACTACCAAGCCCAAGCACAGGCCTCGGTCCGTGACCAAGCCTTTGTGCGTCTTAGTCAGTGCTGCGTCACCCTTGCATTCGATCACGCTAGGAGTTACCAATGCTAGCATTTGTACAGCAAGTAGCTTGGTTCAGTACAAACTTCTGTGTTCTGAGATGATTATTAGCGAATTTAAAGTGAAAGTTATTTACACACTTTTCTTTTTTGCGTTGTTTCAGACATGAAAGAAGCTAGTATGCACTTCGCAAAGTAAAAGCTTCGTGCATCCACATCCATTGTGCCATGTATCAACCAACACTCGTTCTGTGGTTGATGCAGGAGGGAAAGGGGCATAACGCTTTGTGAAGCATTACATACTATTGATGAGTAGGCGCACTTGGCTTCGCAAGACTGGGACACCTTAGACAAGCTTCGCATTAAGAGCATTAAGCGTAGAGTGCGCAGCAAAAGTCCCTCTCCCTGAAGATGCCGAAAGGCAGCTTTCTCCTTCTCGGCTAAATTTCCTATCTAGTTTACAAAGAAAGGGTTACAGAATCTGATGCTGACCGACAGAGGAAGCTCAAGAAGCCAAAGACAGTGGCGGAGTTAAACTCACCAGCTGTTGGTAATCGTGCTATAATAGACAGAGCTTGGTCCGCCTGGTTCAAAGAGACCGAGAGAGTCCTATCCTAGGAATCTAACTATTTATCGCCGACTTCAGTGATTTGCCCAAGGAGGATGTGACAGTTACACACAGGCAGTCAGACACATGTTTTACTAGTTCTGAGGGTGATTTCGGTATCCCCGACGCCCTGATGCTTCTCCTTCTCAAGCATTGTATACACTGTTGTTATCACAGTCAGACTACTTTCGTCTGTCTTCATTCTTGGCCATACAAACTAAGGACACACAAAAGCTATTGTACTCAGTAAAAGTGAGTCATCCGGTCTACTCCAGTCAGGCCAAGTCAAGTGCGTCAATGAGGCGGAACTGCATACGCCCCGGATGTGCCCCTTCATACGTCCCTGATGGCTTCGATCCCGAAGAACCAAGGCAGGGCTATTTATACGCCCACGGTAGGTATGGAGATCCAAGCCGAACCAAACCCCTACCAGCCTGACTATTGGAACTCGGATGACAAGTTGGAGGGAGACTCGGAAGATGAGTCACCGGGCTTTCCCCAGTAAAGTTTTCTGTCCGCGCAATTGACCCTATTTTTTCCAGGCAGCACCGGCTGCAAGTACACGACCAATTAGCATCCGGACTTCTCCCCTATGCAAGATGAGTCTGCGTCAACACTGATTGACTCGATTGACCCGTTATGGAACGCTATTCAAAACATCGCCAGGTTTGCCGAGATTGAATGTGGAGCTCCAGTGACAGACCAATCCGCATGACATCACCTAGCGGCTCACTCTACACTTCATTGCGTTAAAGATGAGTGAAGGAGTAGTCAATGCGTTGTCGGTCCGCTGCCGGGCATGCAAACGTTTAGACGCCGGTGACGACCGAGTTTTGTGACGCTTTCATTCCTCAAAGCACTGCTGTTAAACAGAGTCGTATCATTCTTCCCACGCCTTACTACCCTTAGAGGCCTTGGAGGAACCGACTTTTGCAACAAGAGAGGTTGGCGACGTACGTGACCACCTCCACGGTTTACTTGAGTCACGATGACTTCATGTTGCATTGTTGATTAACTGACAAAGGTCTTCGAGAACTGCGCTACCCCATTTTCAGGGGCAAAAAGAACTCTTTTCCCTGAAAAGATGGACACAGTGAACCAAGAAGTAGGTCACTGTCGTAGGACTTAACCCTCATGACCAGAGTGACTCGGTCGCGCTCTCGTTCTCCCTTTCGGTCTCTCCACGGCGCTCTTCGTCTTCACGAAATCATTAGAATACTCAAGACATGGGGTCGAGTGCAAAGTGTGCTGGTTTTTCAGTACTTACACAACTGGTTCCTAACTCACCACTACCAAGCACAATACGGGAACAAACACAGACGATCAATCAGGCAACGAAGGTAGGTCCCTTGGTGAATCTTTTTGTGAAGTCTGAATTCGATCCAAAGCAAGTGACAGTATTATTGGTTGGAAAGTAGGATCTAGGCTTAACACGGGCTTATACCAACCCCGAGCGCCGGAAAATTATCCGATTGGCTGACCTAGTCATCAAGATAAGAGGAAAGGTAATTCTGGCCAAGATGGAATCTCCGCTCGGTTGCTTGGTAGCAACAGAGACGACCGTGCCCCTGAAGAAACTCCATTACAGGCTTTTCCATGCGGAAATCAGACGCCCTCTGCGTCACTCGGTGCGACCCACGGATCATGAGCGAAGAGATGCCCTTCCCAACCCCCTACAAGAGCTGGAGATAAAAACCGATGGGTTTCCATACTAATGGGGAATCCATTTCCAAGGCGAGACATTGGTTCTTGGTCAAATCAGGTTAAAACCATCATATAAATTTGTTGTAATTGCAAGTAGTATGGATATCCCTAACCAACCTAGCTACACAGCATAAAAGGCAAATATGTGGAGTTTTATCTAGACAACTTAACGGCAGAGGCATACCTAAACAAGCAAGGGGACACCAGAGCTCACAAGACTGACCAGAGCATTTTAGTTTAGCCCGTGAAAAGAGCACCCCCAAGTGTAAGTTCGACATCTGAGCGTATTAGCAGCAGCGGTCAGGTAATACACATAGACTGGTGTCTGTCAGCCCGTGCGTTTGAGTGAGTGACCAACCAATCGACGGACGGCCTTTGGTTTTCTCTCTTAACCAAGTGCGTGACCAAAGCCCCGCTGAGGTTGCCCTGTCATCCAGAAATTTTGTCTCAGCACCACTAGACGCACTTTCCGCCGACTGCATATCTCCTGGACCTACATCTGTGGTGCCAGTCTCCGCCTACTTTGAAAAATAAGGCTTTAATAAAACAGTGGCAGAGAAAATGTTAAATAACCGCAGGGAGTCTACAGCGAGGGTCTATCGGTCGCACATAAATAAGTTTACCAGCTGGTGTGGTGAGTGGTGACCCAGAAGAAGACCCTGCTCTGTCTATTCTGTTTAGACACTTCAAGTACAAATAGGGCATTGGGATATTTCCTTGGTCCTGCGCTACCTACAGCGAACAGATATATTAAATGCAACGGTAATGTTCATTTTCCTATTCGCGTTGGCCTCAGGCAACATTAGCGGTGAAATCCATATCCCACACCGTTAAATTCTCAAAGAAAACGGTGAGTGGAAGTTTTCTTGCGCCCAACCACAGGCTTCATGGGTAAGACGCACATTGCCACAACAGGTCTTGGTACGTTGGGATACCACTATCGGCCTTAGCGGAAGATCATACCGAGCCAGCGATGGTCTCTCTTTGCGTAGTGCAAGTCCTGTGTAACTACTTGCAACTGTCGGATACTACAGAAAAGAAGAACAAAAAGCCTTGACCGTTTCCTTTATGCCTACATTTAATAAAGACCTGTTTAAACAAACCATTTCTAAATACATATATCTGGCTCACTTGTGCGCTATCAGCATGTCGTTGGTTCAGGTCAGGCCTTGATGTGTCATCCCTGTGAGTCCCGTACTTCTTCGTAACTTGGTAAGAAGGATGCGGCTGCGCACATCTTCCTCGGTGCGTTCGTCTTGACTACTAGAGGCTACACGAGGATTGGATAACAAGAATGTCCAAGTTCATTTCACAAATGCTTGGCTATGCTTGATTGTAGTTCTTTCATGTGTTTTGTACGAGTACTTAACATCAGTGCTTACTTATCTTAATGTACTATCAGTACTACAGCAGTTTAATTCTTCAGCTTGCTTTCTGATTATGTTAAGAGTCTGTCTGGCGGTTAGTTCTCTTTCTTTTGTAAGTGCCCAAGCGATACATAGAGTTAGAGAGAGGTTGTCACGAGTGTATTGTGTGTGTTTGGTTCCACGATCATGTATGTGGTAAAACTCAAATAATCTGAGGAGATTATTTTGTATTTTTAAGTTTTGAGCTTTGTTATAAAGTTGTACTACCATCTCGAGCGTATGTGGACGAGGATGGTGTAACCAAGCGGTTACAGAGTGAGAGCACTTGGTTGTTAGTGCGTCTTATCTTTGTATCCGTTCGTCCTTCCATGTGCGAGAGTTGTACAATAGCTCAATTGGATTTTAAATTTCTTAGGCACATTAAGCACATGAAATGACATTATTGACCTTTTATTTCTGTCTTTTTATTGTCCGCTTGGAACGTAATGAATTCTCGGAAAAAATTTCTCTGCTTGACTCGCAAAGCAGGTCACCCCTGCTCCAGTATTAAGCCCATATGAAAGTGGAATTCAGAGCTTTCACGAAGTAAAACTGACGTTTTATTTTCGTAAAAGGCTCTTTTATAAGTAAAGGCGTAATTCGCAATCTCCACTTTTATCATAGTTTCCACCCACCACCCCTCTTATGCAGGTGTGGTTTGTACTTTTAAGCAAAACTTGGGTAATAGAGTACCAAGGATTCTAATTAGTCATATCTATGCCGGGACTTTTCTAGACCACTAACTAGCCATATCTAGGCCGAGAAATTTTAGGCCACAATGGGAAAATTTTGCTCCCAAATTGAGTGATTCTTAGAGTTTACGAGAGAAAGCACAAAAAGTGGAGAACACGAATTACGCTTTAACTCGTAAACACAATGTAAAACATTTTGTAAAAACAAAAAGTCATTTTTCATATTCGAAGAAGTACCGGTCTATTTTTTTTACATGATATTTCACAAGAATGCGACGCCAACACTTAACATCAATGTTTATGAAATTGCAAAATTTCTATAACTGCGGTAAATATTTTTATATTTCAACGACGTTTGATAGATGTCGCATCAGATAAACGTCGGCTCTTGATTGATTATGGAAATCGAAATAGCATCTCGCTGCCGACGTTAGATAGACGTTAATAACTCCACGTCTAATGATCATTGCGAATGCGCTACAAATTGAAGTCCTTCTCTTGTCATTATATAGACGAGTTTCCGACGTGTTTTCTGGCTTACTTTCAGTGCTACATCACAGACGTTGTTTAGTCAACATTTTGTCACAGACGTTTTTTAAAAGTTGATTCACATTGATAAAATCAACTTTTTACCGACATCGGAATCTTTACTGAATTATATCAAGAGAGACATTTTAGGTTTGATGGAACTGGCATTGTGGCACTTCTTTTACAGAAGTGTTCTCGGAATTCATAATTTTCAAGTCTTCGACATCGTAATTTTATTAAGTGTAATTTTCACTACTTGATAACGAAAACGGTCTAGTTTATTGGTTACTTTTTCCAGTTTTGACAGTCTAGTCAACGGCATAAATCACCAATAAAATCTTATTTTATGACAGGCTTGAGAAAAGTGTGGTGATTAAAATCAATATTTAAATCTATACCGGACTCTTCTTTCCGCTTTTATTAACGCTCACTTACTAACTGTAAGAAAACTCAAAGTATAGCTAAAACCTTTTGAATGGTACTTTTATTTACTCCAATTTATTAGTCACAATCACTTCAACAATTGATAATCTTGCAAGTATTGCATAAGTACAAATTGTCTTTTTCTAGGATATCCAAATTCTCAATGGTAATTCTACATATCGATTAATTAATAACTATTGAATGCCATTTTCACCTTTATTATGGAATTGATAACAAGTATTTATTTTTCATCTCAAAAAATCATTATATGATATCATGAATAAATTCTTCCTATCTGCAATTATATTTTTGACATATCTAAATGTATTCTCGATCTTAAAAAATAATTCTTGATATCAATAAATATTTTGAGATATCAAGAAATATTTATTGATATCAAAAATAGTATAATGATATCTAAAATTGATTCTTAAAGATCAAAAATTAATTTCTTGATAGCAAAAATGAAATATTTGATAGCAAAATCTCAATTTTGAGCTCGATAATTTATTTTCCATTTATTAATACCAAGAATTCATTTCAGATATCAGTATTTCAGAATAAGACTCTTTAATTTATATTTTTAAAATCTGCAAGGAATATTTTGATCTTAAAAATTACTTTTTGATATCATAATATGAGTTTTTACATAAAAAGTGCAGAAGCAAGTATCTGCGAGTAAAATAATGAATGGTCTTATACACGAACTCGATTTCTTAGCTCATAATTTGTGTTGTTATTATTGGGAATAAAACTCAAACTTAATTGACGAGTCGTTAAGTTTTATATATCTACCTTAAGATTTTTTAAATTTGTAAGCTCGATTTTTTTATCTCAAAAATAAATTTTGTCATCTAAAATTCAATTATCGACAGCAAAATATATATTAATGAGAACTACATTCATTTATTGATATTTATAATCATATTTTTTATATCAAAAATATGCATTAAATGTTAAAACCAAGTTACCAAGACTTTAAAAATGGCATTAGCTTTAAATTTGGTGTGATTAGCAAACAGTGAAGAGTAACCAGAACCACCGTATAAATACAATGTTGAGATGTTACTGGTTCTCTGCGCATCACCATTTATACTGCATATGCTGCATATTTCAATGTAACTGTGCCAAAAGTATAAAAAAGTGGTTACTACTACAGATTTTAATTTAAGAACTTAAAAGTACATCGTACTCGGAATCTGTATTCCTTTGATAATAAAAGGTCAATAAGAAGCATATGGTAAGCAAATAACACTACATTTAAAGGCAATTGCAACTACAACCACAGTTGCAATAATTATGCTCGTCATATTCAGATTCTCATTCAAACTCTTCCAAATTTTTCACAGATTGACTGGAAATTCCTTCAGAAGAATGCATTCATCGGGAACGGACTGGCGATGAGCTGGGCAAGTTTTCTCCATATCGCCATAGTCAATATCGTCGAGGTTTGCTTCATTTTTATCTAGCCAGCGCAGAATCTGACGTGTGATTGCGATCATTACCGATATCCTCATACAACATCCTCTTTCTGTCTTGCAATAAGAACAATCAAGCAGGGAACTTATAGTCGAGAAGAAATGGGGTATTTTTTTCTCATTTAGAAAATCTTCCAGCTTTGTATAGATTCTTTGTGCCCATTTTAATGGACTAACGTCCTCTATTTCCGTATCACCTTCTGGAAGTAAACAAAAGAGACACGTCTTCAATATATATGACGTTATTAAATCATCAATATTAATATCTTCTTGGATCAAATGTAAATACTCTTCAGGTGGACGTGCAATTTCAGACATTCGCATCGCTTTCGCAAGAATCAGTCCGAACTTGTCATTCTTTGGCAGAGCTGCCATTATTGTTTTTTCTGCTGGTGAGTAGGAACAACGAAACCTGACATCTTCATCTGACCAATTGTTTCGTGAATGTTTACAGATGAGAAAGTATTCTTCACATCGCACCGCCAGTGGCAGTGGTTTAGGGTCAGGGCTAAGAATGCTATAGCCTGGAACCAAATCAACATATATCATGAGATTTTTGAAAACACGTCCATTCCATAATAACTGGAGTTTGGAAATTTTATCACACACAACCAAACTGTATTTAAAAAGATGGAGATCACCAAACGTAATACCCGAGTTGATTACTTTCTTCAGGGCATCCTGCAATGCCGTGTAGACAAGTATCGCTAGCTTTACAGGGATAACTTTGTTCTTATTATC
Source organism: Protula sp. h YS-2021 (assembly GCA_949752745.1). NCBI lineage: Eukaryota > Metazoa > Annelida > Polychaeta > Sabellida > Serpulidae > Protula > Protula sp. h YS-2021. The sequence goes on from OX457028.1 coordinate 84,211,273, forward strand.
AACAAGTTCTTTCATGTGAAAGTTTCTTTTCACAACTATAAAGCCAGAATCACCATATATGTCACATTTTCCGTCTATTTTCAGACAACAGACATAATCGAATTCATCAGGCAGAAAGCATTTGGTTTCCTCTGCCACACTTCCTGCAAGAATGGGGATAAACTTAAACAGAGGGAATTTTTCGCCCACAACATCAGACAAATGACTGAGCAGCTTGTATATTGTATTTTGTATCAACAGTACCTCATCTGCATATGAGTTGAAATGTGATCTGCATGATTTTACAGTTTTAATTACATTGGCTTCACTGTAATTTTTTTGTGAATATTCATTTACTCTCAGTTTTGTGCTACTAATTTCCTTAAGAATATTCTGGTCGAAAACTGATTGCTCAGTTTCAAATGATAAGGTGATTAATTTGTTTTCTTCCGTATTAGAATTATCTTCAAAATATTCTATCCAGCTCTTTACTCCTAGTCTACGTGAGCATGCTAAAGACGATTCATGAAATAAACAACATTTCTGAATAGCTTCGTCTACTTCATTCATAGGTACATGGTTGCTTAATATTTCTAGAACTTGAGATTTTGCATTGAGCGATATGGCGAGCTGTAGCGCTGTTAATCCCTGCCAAGTTTTTGTGTTGTCAGCCTTATTTTTCAGTAATAGAGCCGTTTTATCTGCAGAATCTTTTTCCACCGCACAATGTAAAGCGGTCTTCTGGTCCTCATCCGTAAAATATTTGTAGAATTTATCAAAAGAAGGCATTGAGCTGTTTGCGTCTGGATAGTGAATTAAGAGTTTTTCACAAACTTGAATGGGATAATATGTGACTGCTAAGGCTAGGGACATGCGTGACACAGCGGCTGTCGCATTGCGTGATAAAAGTTGTTCTATAATATCCAGCACAAATGCTCGGGGTTTATATTCGGGTGGTGAATTTAATTCCCGCAGCAACACATCCAATGCCTTTTCCTTCTTCGCGCTGAGAAGTGCTAGATCGATATCGTCATGGCGCAGCAGCACCATAAGCATTCTTGCTTGATCTTTTTCTCTCTGGTCAATGTTACAACAAATTATCATCAAGGCTGTGGTTACCTTCCACGTCTCGCAGATTTACATTACACTTGGGATGACAGCAAGAGTTCTACCATGGCAGTTGAATTCTCCAAACAGGCCTTGTGTAGTAGAGATCTGCCGTGATCAAACTGCTGATTTATTTCTGTCGCGGGATGAACCAAGAGAAGTCTTATGATCTGTTCACGTTGATCATTTTCTGATATATCGGAACGAGTAGCACAGATAAGAGGCGTGTTACCGTTTCTGTCTTGCATATTTACTTCACACTCAGGACGACTAAGCAAGAGTTCTACCACAGCAGCTGACTTCAAATGCCAACAGGCCAAGTGTAGTGCACACATCCCGTCATCATTCTGCTGATTAATTTCTATCGCGGGATGGTCCAAGAGAAGTCTTATGATCTGTTCATATTGATCATTTCTTGATTTATCGAAACGAGTAGCACAGATCAGAGGCGTGTTACCGTGTTTGTCTTGCCGATTTACTTCACACTCGGGACGACTAAGCAAGAGTTCCACCGCAGCAGCTGACTTCAAATGCCAACAGGCCACGTGTAGTGCACACATCCCGTCAAAATTCTGCTGATTTATTTTTATCGCGGGATGGTCCAAGAGTAGTCTTATGATCTGTTCATATTGATTATTTCCTGATTTATAGGAACGAGTAGCACAGATCAGAGGCGTGTTACCGTGTTTGTCTCGCCGATTTACTTCACACTCGGGACGACTAAGCAAGAGTTCCACCGCAGCAGCTGACTTCAAATGCCAACAGGCCACGTGTAGTGCACACACCCTTTCATCATTCTGTTGATTTATTTCTATCGCGGGATGGTCAAAGAGAAGTCTTATGATCTGTTCATGTTGATCATTTCTTGATTTATCGAAACGAGTAGCACAGATAAGAGGCGTGTTACCGTGTTTGTCTTGCCGATTTACTTCACACTCGGGACGACTAAGCAAGAGTTCCACCGCAGCAGCTGACTTCAAATGCCAACAGGCCACGTGTAGTGCACACATCCCGTCAAAATTCTGCTGATTTATTTTTATCGCGGGATGGTCCAAGAGTAGTCTTATGATCTGTTCATATTGATTATTTCCTGATTTATAGGAACGAGTAGCACAGATAAGAGGCGTGTTACCGTTTCTGTCTTGCATATTTACTTCACACTCAGGACGACTAAGCAAGAGTTCTACCACAGCAGCTGACTCCAAGTACAAACAGGTCACGTGTAGTGCACACATCCCGTCATCATTCTGCTGATTTATTTCTATCGCGGGATGGTCCAAGAGAAGTCTTATGATCTGTTCATATTGATTATTTCCTGATTTATCGGTACCAGTAGCACAGATCAGAGGCGTGTCGCCGACAGTGTCTTGCAGATTTACTTCACACTCGGGACGACTAAGCAAGAGTTCTACCACTGCAGCTGACTCCAAATGAAGACAGGCCAAGTGTAGTGCACACATCCCTTTACCATTCTGCTGATTAATTTCTATCGCGGGATGGTCCAAGAGAAGTCTTATGATCTGTTCATATTGATCATTTCTTGATTTATCGAAACGAGTAGCACAGATCAGAGGCGTGTTACCGTGTTTGTCTTGCCGATTTACTTCACACTCGGGACGACTAAGCAAGAGTTCCACCGCAGCAGCTGACTTCAAATGCCAACAGGCCACGTGTAGTGCACACATCCCGTCAAAATTCTGCTGATTTATTTTTATCGCGGGATGGTCCAAGAGTAGTCTTATGATCTGTTCATATTGATTATTTCCTGATTTATAGGAACGAGTAGCACAGATAAGAGGCGTGTTACCGTTTCTGTCTTGCATATTTACTTCACACTCAGGACGACTAAGCAAGAGTTCTACCACAGCAGCTGACTCCAAGTACAAACAGGTCACGTGTAGTGCACACATCCCGTCATCATTCTGCTGATTTATTTCTATCGCGGGATGGTCCAAGAGAAGTCTTATGATCTGTTCATATTGATTATTTCCTGATTTATCGGTACCAGTAGCACAGATCAGAGGCGTGTCGCCGACAGTGTCTTGCAGATTTACTTCACACTCGGGACGACTAAGCAAGAGTTCTACCACTGCAGCTGACTCCAAATGAAGACAGGCCAAGTGTAGTGCACACATCCCTTTACCATTCTGCTGATTAATTTCTATCGCGGGATGGTCCAAGAGAAGTCTTATGATCTGTTCATATTGATCATTTCTTGATTTATCGAAACGAGTAGCACAGATCAGAGGCGTGTTACCGTGTTTGTCTTGCCGATTTACTTCACACTCGGGACGACTAAGCAAGAGTTCCACCGCAGCAGCTGACTTCAAATGCCAACAGGCCACGTGTAGTGCACACATCCCGTCAAAATTCTGCTGATTTATTTTTATCGCGGGATGGTCCAAGAGTAGTCTTATGATCTGTTCATATTGATTATTTCCTGATTTATAGGAACGAGTAGCACAGATCAGAGGCGTGTTACCGTGTTTGTCTCGCCGATTTACTTCACACTCGGGACGACTAAGCAAGAGTTCCACCGCAGCAGCTGACTTCAAATGCCAACAGGCCACGTGTAGTGCACACACCCTTTCATCATTCTGTTGATTTATTTCTATCGCGGGATGGTCAAAGAGAAGTCTTATGATCTGTTCATGTTGATCATTTCTTGATTTATCGAAACGAGTAGCACAGATAAGAGGCGTGTTACCGTGTTTGTCTTGCCGATTTACTTCACACTCGGGACGACTAAGCAAGAGTTCCACCGCAGCAGCTGACTTCAAATGCCAACAGGCCACGTGTAGTGCACACATCCCGTCAAAATTCTGCTGATTTATTTTTATCGCGGGATGGTCCAAGAGTAGTCTTATGATCTGTTCATATTGATTATTTCCTGATTTATAGGAACGAGTAGCACAGATAAGAGGCGTGTTACCGTTTCTGTCTTGCATATTTACTTCACACTCAGGACGACTAAGCAAGAGTTCTACCACAGCAGCTGACTCCAAGTACAAACAGGTCACGTGTAGTGCACACATCCCGTCATCATTCTGCTGATTTATTTCTATCGCGGGATGGTCCAAGAGAAGTCTTATGATCTGTTCATATTGATTATTTCCTGATTTATCGGTACCAGTAGCACAGATCAGAGGCGTGTCGCCGACAGTGTCTTGCAGATTTACTTCACACTCGGGACGACTAAGCAAGAGTTCTACCACTGCAGCTGACTCCAAATGAAGACAGGCCAAGTGTAGTGCACACATCCCTTTACCATTCTGCTGATTAATTTCTATCGCGGGATGGTCCAAGAGAAGTCTTATGATCTGTTCATATTGATCATTTCTTGATTTATCGAAACGAGTAGCACAGATCAGAGGCGTGTTACCGTGTTTGTCTTGCCGATTTACTTCACACTCGGGACGACTAAGCAAGAGTTCCACCGCAGCAGCTGACTTCAAATGCCAACAGGCCACGTGTAGTGCACACATCCCGTCAAAATTCTGCTGACTTATTTTTATCGCGGGATGGTCCAAGAGTAGTCTTATGATCTGTTCATATTGATTATTTCCTGATTTATAGGAACGAGTAGCACAGATCAGAGGCGTGTTACCGTGTTTGTCTCGCCGATTTACTTCACACTCGGGACGACTAAGCAAGAGTTCCACCGCAGCAGCTGACTTCAAATGCCAACAGGCCACGTGTAGTGCACACACCCTTTCATCATTCTGTTGATTTATTTCTATCGCGGGATGGTCAAAGAGAAGTCTTATGATCTGTTCATGTTGATCATTTCCTGATTTATCGGAACCAGCAGCATAGATCAGAGGCGTGTTACCGTCATTGTCTCGCAGATTTACTTCACACTCAGGACGACGAAGCAAGAGTTCTACCACAGCAGCTGACTCCAAATACCAACAGGCCACGTGTAGTGCACATCTCCCTGCATCATTCTGCTGATTTATTTCTATCGCGGGGTGGTCCAAGAGAAGTCTTATGATCTGTTCATATTGATCATTTCCTGATTTATCGGAACCAGCAGCATAGAACAGAGGCGTGTCACCGTCATTGTCTCGCAGATTTACTTCACATTCAGGACGACGAAGCAAGAGTTCTACCACAGCAGCTGACTTCCCATGCCAACATGCCACGTGTAGTGCACACATCCCTGCAAAATTCTGCTGATTAATTTCTATCGCGGAGTGGTCCAAGAGAAGTCTTATGATCTGTTCATATTGATTTTTTCCTGATTTATCGGAAGCAGTAGAACAGATCAGAGGCGTGTTACCGTTTTTGTCTCGCAGATTTGCTTCACACTCAGGACGACGAAGCAAGAGTTCTACCACAGCAGCTGACTCCAAATACCAACAGGCCACGTGTAGTGCACATCTCCCTGCATCATTCTGCTGATTTATTTCTATCGCGGGGTGGTCCAAGAGAAGTCTTATGATCTGTTCATATTGATCATTTCCTGATTTATCGGAACCAGCAGCATAGAACAGAGGCGTGTCACCGTCATTGTCTCGCAGATTTACTTCACATTCAGGACGACGAAGCAAGAGTTCTACCACAGCAGCTGACTTCCCATGCCAACATGCCACGTGTAGTGCACACATCCCTGCAAAATTCTGCTGATTAATTTCTATCGCGGAGTGGTCCAAGAGAAGTCTTATGATCTGTTCATATTGATTTTTTCCTGATTTATCGGAAGCAGTAGAACAGATCAGAGGCGTGTTACCGTTTTTGTCTCGCAGATTTGCTTCACACTCAGGACGACGAAGCAAGAGTTCTACCACAGCAGCTGACTCCAAATCCCAACAGGCCACGTGTAGTGCACACATCCCGTCCAAATTCTGCTGATTAATTTCTATCGCGGGATGGTCCAAGAGAAGTCTTATGATCTGTTCATATTGATCGCTTTCTGAATTCCAGGAACCAGCAGCCCAGATCAGAGGCGTGCCCCCGTCTGCTGTCTTGACTTTGACGTCACAACTGTCGTGACTAAGAAGTATCTTAACACATGACTGTATTCCCTCGCGGCACGAATGATGCAGTGCACTGTTGCTGGTTCCGTCTCTACTGTTAATATCTATGCCAAGTGAGCTTGTGAGCGCTTTAAATACGGATTCATAGTTGGAATTCTCCTGAGGCTTTGCAGCAATACAGCGGAATACTCGTGCACGTTCTTCAGTCGTTAATTGATTTACGTCACGTTTTCCGGTAGCAAATAGATCAATGATAGTATGTACATTACTGTCTTTACACAAGCGTGTGATATTCATCGTCGTAATTACATCACCTCTTTGAAAAAAGCGGTTCGTAATTACATCATCGTCTTCACCACCGCGGCGCTTACATGCGCATATGATACCCATCGTTAGTTATATATATCCACTTTTCATAAGAATTTTGTTTACCAGTGATCAAAAGTCATATTGAGTTTAAATTATTTGCTTTAATTTTATCCCAGAACACGTGTGATGAATACTGAGGAGGGACTTTGTGTGTGTTGTCATTGGAAAACAGAATTCAGTTCGATGCTTCTTTGCTAACTGCTCTCTTATTTCCCTAAACCATTGCATGATTTCCAAGAAATGACTAATAAATCGCAAATAGCATGGCACTCCCCTCCTTGACACACGACAAAAAAGAAAAACATACAGCCAATCAGGGGGGGGGGTCACTTTGCATGACTTGTGTTATCATGGGTGTGCAAAAACGCGGAGAAAGAGGCGGGGAATTTGAGACCAGAATTGAATGTCCATCTCGTAAAAAAGTAAGTTTTGTTATATACTCCGGGTTACACACAAAAATGGGGTAGGGGTTACCTGGGAATTTTTAACGTTAAAACTGGGGATATGTTATGTCAAATTCAGCACTCCATGCTTAGGGATCGTTTCAGAAAAAGTCACGGACACGCAAGGTAACCAGTTGGCACTTGAGCCCCCCCCCCCCTAGTCAGCCACTACAAAAATGGAATAATACAATTTGAACAGCGCACAAATGGACTGCAGATTGTTAAACGCAAACAATTCTTATTGAAACCTGATCCCTGGCTGGTGCCCAAAGTAAATTCTGTTTGCAACATATTCTGTTTGAGTTTTTTCGCAACAAACCAAAATAGACACAAAATTCTAAAAAACGTACTCCTTATGAACACATTCAGGGTTAAACACTTACGCGCGTCATATGTAAAATGGCTCATCCTTTAGCTGTTAGCTGAAACGAGAAGCGGAGTGATTCAGTTTATTCGTTTTGAAACTACCCTAGATTACTTTACCGTGTGCAAGCCGTTAAAAAAAGACTGATCTGTCCAGGCGTGCCATCAGACTGTATCTATAACAAGTGAAGATAAGACAAAAATAAAATACAAAATAATAGAAGAAGCAACTAATTTAATTAAATGTCAAATTCTTTGAAATTTTGGCGCTTAAAACTCAGCCGTTTCTTTAACCTTTTAACACAAAATAATAGTAACATTCATTGATTCACAATCCCACTAATTCACAATCCAAGATTTGTACCTTTCCTTAGAGGCCCACGCATCTCCGGAGGTGGGTGAGTGGGGATTCGAATCTGTTAAATGTTAGGGGCTAAAAAAAAGAAAAGAAGAACAAATCGTTATTTTTTGGTTAAACGGAACTAGATAGATCTTTGACGCCTGGTGGAATAGAATTGAAACAATAATTGTACACAGGTGAAAAGAGGGGGTGGGTGTTCGGTTCATGCACACCGGATCCCTCTTTACTGATTACCAGGCTCAGCTTCAAGTCAACAAACTGAAAAACCCTTTGTTCATGAGCATGCCAAAACATTGGAGAGCGTGCTTCAGATTTAATTAAATAATTCACTCGAGTTACCACGCCACCCTCGCACTCTTGTCCCCTCCCCCCTCCAACGTTTCCCTACGCTCCCTCCCCACGTTCCTCCCTCTACGCTTCCCCTCGCCCCCACGCCCTCACTCCCCCACGCTCCCACACTCTAGTTTTTTTCTGCTTCCCACGCTCCCCCATCCTTTCCCACACGCTTCCCACACTCTAAGCCACGCCCCATGTAAGCTGCCCCCACGTCCTCCCCGACGCTTCCACACACACCGACGTCTCCCCTCCCCACGCCAGTCCCCATGCTCCTCCCCCACCCTCTACCCCACACCCCCCTGACCAACACATCCACTTCTACCCGTACCTGCATGAGTCCCCACGCCTCTCCAACGTTCTCCCCGCTTCCCCACGCCTCACGCCTCACGCCTCCCCAACACACACTCTTCCTCCATGCCCACGCCAGTTCCAACGCTCCGCCCCACGCGCCAATGCCCAACCCCCCACGCTCCTCCACTCTCTCCCTTCACGCCCCAAGCCACACTCCGCTTTTTCGGTGTTTTCTTAAATGCGTCTGTTTCTGCACTTTAGAACGAGTTTGCTCACCAAAGACTGCACCTAAATCCACCAGGCTTATTCAAGGACCAAGATTTGAAGCATTGCACGCAAGCTGTTTTTTTTTTTTTTTTTTTTTTTTTTTTTTTTTTTTTTTTTTTGCTTTGGCACTGCTATTTCCAGTTTCTAGAGCAAAGTTAGGTTATCATTTTGTGAACACGGCACTAAAAGCTGTCAATAACTCACACGAACTAGTCACTTACCGTCGAATCCCGTGGTAGGACCAGACCGCGAAAAGGATAGAGACAGGACCTGCTCTGTGTATATACGATCATGGTGAGACTTATTATGTGCGAATGAGACCGTGGGAGGATCTATACCTAATAACAGAATCGCGTTGTCACCTATATCCAGGAAATAGGATCGCGGTAGGATCCAGTGTGAGAAAAGGATCGTGGTGGAGCTTAACTGTGCGAAAAGGACCAATTAGACCCCCTCCCCCTACAAAAAAAAGAACAAAGAAAAAAAGGACACATTTCCACCGTGACTGTGTTTTAAAAGAAATTTGGGCGCAGCACTGTTTTTCAAAAACCTTTGAAGAAATGGAAATATAGTTTGACGACTGCAAAACTCTTCAACATTAACTGTCAGAACCCCAGGAACTGTGACCTTTCGGTTGGCCTTTCTCTTGCCAGCATTATACCCATTGTTTGGAATGGCTTTTAGTTTCACTTTTTTCGAGAGGGGGGATGGGGGTGGGTGTGGTGACATTCCTTGGTAGATGTTTTTTCAACCTTGATCGAAAATCGGTGCAATTTTGTCACCAAAATAGGCGTAGGTATTTTTTGGATATGGTAAGAAGGAGGTTGGGGGCGTTGGAGGTGTGGACGAGGGTGGGCCATTATAGGGAATGGACAACCCCCCCTTAAAACCTTAGCCTGCAGGGAAGTCCTTGATGTGATTTAAGGAGAATGGGGGACATCGCGGGATTCTGTGGGTCACTAAAGTCTCCCCCCCCCCCCCCTGATAAAATGTTTTATCCACAACTGAGGTTTCTATGCATCACAAGCCTTTTGTGATGAAGATTACATTTGTATGAGGAACATTTTCGTCAGTATTATCATATGTACCACCCCACACCCCTGCACATACACCCCCCTCGTGCGTATCTATTTAAGGGATAGTGTTTGGGAATTCCAGTGTTAGCTTCGAGACGGGGTTATTGCCGCCTTTGCTCTCCTGCCACCCCTTCTCGCGACGACAAACGGGGTGGCATCAGGCCCTGTGGAGGCAGCATATCACCTACCACCCCCTTTAGGGACGACGGTAAGGGTGACATAGGAAATTTTTATCATCTTGTATTTCCACCTTCCCGAACCCCCACCCCCCCTCTCCAAAAAAGAAAAAAAAAAGATGCGAAATTTTTCTTTCGAAGTCGGAAGGGAGGGGGTGGAAACTAAAAACGCAATTTGATTTTTTGGTGTGGGTGGCGGGGTGGGTTGCATATATATAGGCCCCCACGCTAAAACAACAAACTGTGTGTGTGTGTGTGTGTGTGTGTGTGTGTGTGTGTGTGTGTGTGTGTGTGTGTGTGTGTGTGTGTGTGTGTGTGTTTAAGATCATGTGGCGTTGAAGTGGCTCGATCAAAGGATCAATACACATTTTCCAAGAGAACAGTGGTGGCACCGAGGACACGAAGTTTTTTAAACGTTTCAAATGTTTTAAGTCATTTAATTGAGAATAAACGTTTCCAACAATCGCAAAAAGGATTCTTGAAAAAAAAACATGATTTGTCACTTTTGACAGTAAAAACAAACCATTTTAGCAATAACGAAAAGCATACTTTAAAAAAAAATCAAAGTGGTGGTACCGATCACCCGTTGGTGGCCCTGAGGCTCTGTTGATGGTAGTGAGGACCCCATGGTGGTAGTGAGGACCCGGTGGTGGTAATCATGACCTTTGGGTGCATAAGAGACCCCGTGGTAGCACTCAGGCCTCTTTGGTGTTAGTGAGAGTCCGGTGGTGGTACTGAGGGCCTGGTGGTTTTCCTGAAGACCCGGTTGTGGCACTGAGTACCCTATAGTGGCTCTAAGGACCCACTGGTGGTAATGAGGACCAATGTTAGTAGTGAGGATCCGGTCGAGGCACTTAATAGCCCTTGTAGGCTCCGAGGACCAAGTAGTCCTAGTGAGCACCTTTAACACGGTGATGGTACTGAGGACCCAGTGGTTGCACTGAGGATCCGGTGGTCGTAGTGCAAATCCGGTGGTGGCACTGAGGACAGAGTAGTGGCAGTGAGAACCCGATGGTAGCCCCTGAAAGCTCTATGTTATACCTATGTATCCGGTGATGTCACCGAGGACCCAGTGGTGGCTCTGATGACCAGGTTATGTCCGTAAGGACCCTGTTGTAGTGCTGAGGATCCGGTGGTGGTACTGAGGAACTAATAGTGGCCTGAGGCTCCATTGGCGGTAATGACGAATCGATGGTGGTAGCAAGAACCCGGTCGAAGCACTGAGTAGCTGATCAGGTGGTAGTAGTGAGGATGCGTTGGTGGTAGTGCGGATCAAGTAGTGGGAGTGAGGCCGCGGTGGTGACACTGACAACCCGATGGTGGTCCTGAGGACTCGGTGGTGGCACTGAAGACCCTCGGTGGTGGCACTGAGGACTCACTGGCTGCAATGAAGAACCGGCGGTGGTACCAAAGCCCCGGCACTGAGAACGCAGTAGTAGCACTGAGGATCCGGTTGCTACACTGAGGGTCTTGTGGTGGTACTGAAGACCCGGTGAGGGCAATGATGGTTCAGTAGTGGCACTGAAAACCGGCTAGTGGCTCTGAGGGCCCGATGGTGGCACTGAGATGATCCATTAGTAGCGAATGGCTTGCCCTTCTTCTTGGGTTCAATATCCAACTCCTGACCCTGAGATTTCTGTTGCAATTCTTGTAGCTGCCACTGTATCTCGGATTGCAATGACAGAGAGGCCGACAGATTCATAGCGTTGATAGATAAGATTGGTAGCTGTACCACTTACAGAAGTAGACAGTTCTTCTTGAATAGGAATGCCTCCTGTCGCACTGTTGTAGAGAAGCTGGAACCCGTCGCCGTATGGGTAACTGCCACCTGTTCAGTACGGGACTGAAGCTTACTCTCTGATTTGGGCAACGGCTTGTTGATATCTGACTAATAGGTAGCCCTTGCATTGCGGGGTGTCGATCTTCCCCTCAGTGGAAATGCAGTTCTCCGAAAACGCTTTTGTTGACGTAGCTTTTGGGATTTCTTGTGGGTTATTGGCGCATCCGACTCCGCTCGGATCGTCGTCGAAGCCTGACCCAGAATGACTGAGTTCGCTTTGTTCATGGTATCTTCCACAAATCTTTCTGGGATAAACGAGGAGAGAGCTTTGTGTCTATCTCTTCCACGGTCGTTCATGGCATGATTTTGGTGAATAGCCTTTCAGTCTGGATCTATATGATGTCAGCACTCTAGGTAGGTCCAAGACTATCGCAGAGTAAAAGTAAAAGGCCACTGTCCGTCTTGCAAAGGTCGCACACTGAATGCGGGTTGTGCGAGGTGGGAGGGTGGGTCCACTGTAATTTCTTAGGCGATGATTGTAGACTGGCCTCTATCATGTCTAAAGAACAAGCAGAAATAACCGTACACACAAAGTGTATAGTCAGACACTTCAGTAATATCGCTGTATTCGGCTTATTTTTACAAGCCGAACCCCAACAATCCTCGATCCCCACACCCGCCTTGACCAGAACCTGTATCAGCAATTGGGTGGTCACATTTTCGGAGTTACACTGTTTTTCTACTCTTGAACACAGAAAATAAAATTCAGTTTATGATATTTTGCATTTATTGAGTTCTTGGCTGGCTTCATCGAGGAAAAGTTTAAACATAAAATTCTGTCGTTTGATTATGATTTTAGCAATTTCAACATTTGTTATGTATAACGAGCAAGCTAGATGCGCATTTTCATTAAAGCCTTATCAGTTAAGAAGAGTATAAGTGCAGTATGAAAAAACAGCAATGTTTTTGGTTGTGTATGAGTCATTGTTGTAGGCGTCAGCTTTATGTGCCTTCGGGGCGCATGCGCACGAGACAGAGCAGCCCGCAGATGTTGTGCAATAATGTTGGTGAGGGAGGGAGAGGTGGGCGGCGGTGGCGGGGGGGGGGAGGTGGAGATTCAACTGAAGCTGAGGAATGAGGGAGCCGGAAGGGGATAGGGGACGTGGATGGCGGGGATGGGGGTGTAGGAATTAGCAGTTGAAAATGGCAGCAGTCTGTAGTGTACAAACCATGGATAGAGGGAATGGGGGAAGGGGAGGTTGGGTGGCCGGATGGTTATCGGATCTGAAGGGAGGGGACAGTTAACGACAGGGTCGCACGTGGCATTTTTGTTAGTTGTTAATGTTAGTTATTGTCTAAGCCCCAACCATCGACTATTATTATGGCATGAAGAAAAACTAGACCGTTTTCTGCTACGGAGTAGTGAAAATAACACTTTGGGGCCACAAAAATAAGATTTTGAACTCTTAAAACATAACGTCTTTTAGGCTCGAACGGCCGAAAGTAAGTTCATAATCGCTGGATTTGTAACCCTCTTCGAGATAATAGTCAAATTCCGGCTCCTGACTGAGGGGATCAGGGTCACCGAGGTACGCCTACGTATCGTCTTTTAAGGGAGTAGGGTTGAAAATGAGCTCAAAATGGCTGTAATTGTAGCAGTCTTAGAGATAATGGTCAACTTCCGGTTTTTGACGATGCCCATGACCGCGGAGATCAAGATCACCGAGGAACCACTTACCTGTGGTCTTTTAGCCCAAAGGGTCGAAGATAACCACAAAATCTCTAACCTTTTTCGACATAATAGTCAGCATCCGAATGACATTGATCATGACCGAGGAGGTCAAGGTCACCGAGGTTTTCCTGAAATAACATCTCAATGGGTGAAAAATAAGCTCCAAATTGCTCTATTTTAAAAGTTTCTGATATATTGGTCAACTTTCGGTTTTGACCTTGACCATAACAAAAGTACCAAGGTCACCGAAGTACCTTTTACCTACGCTCTTTAGGCCAAAAGGGTCGAAAATAAACTCAAAATCGATCTCTAACCACTTTCGAGATAATGGTCAACATCCGGTTTTGAACGAGGAGGTCAAGGTGGCTATGGTACCTCTTACAGAACGTCGTTTTGTCCCAAAGGACTGAAAATAAGCTCAAATCATAATATAATCTCTGACCATTTTCTGATTATAGTGAAGTTCCGATTGTAGTTATTGACCATGGCCGAAGAGACCAAGATCACCAAGATAAATCTTACGGATCGTCTTTTTATGTTCATAGCGTCGAGAATAAGCTCATAATCGCTCTATCTCTAATGTTTTCCGATTTAATGCTAAGCTTCTGGTTTTAGGTCTTGACAATGACTGAAGAGCTCAAGGTCACCAAGGTATCGCTTACATAATGTCTTTTAGACGGAGATGGTCAAAACTAGCTCAAAATCGCTCTATCTTTAAATGTTTTCGAGATATTGGTCAGCTTTGAACGAAGAGGTCAAGGTCACCGAGGTGGCTCTTACATGTGGTCTTTTAGACATAAAGGGTCGAAGATAAGCTCAAAATCTCTCTAACTCTAACCTTTTTAGAGAAAATGGTCAACATCTGCATGACCTTGGCCATGACCGAGGAGGTCAAGGTCACCAAAGTACCTGTTGCATATAGTCGTTTAGGCTCAAGAGGTCGAAAATAAGCTCAAAATTGCTCGATATCTAACCGTATTTGAAATAATGGCCAACTTCGAGTTTTGAATTTGACAATGACCGAGGAGGTCAGGGTCACCGAGGTACCTCTTAGGCATGATTTTTAGATCCAAAGGGTCGAAAATAAGCTCAAAATCGCTCTCTCTATAACCATTTTTGAGTTATGGTAAATTGTTCTCTAAAGTGAAGGTGATATATATATATATATATATATATATATATATATATATATATATATATATATATATATATATATATATATATATATATAAAGCAAATGGGAAAAAACTGAAAGGCTACAGGTAACATGCACACATCTGTTATAATTGCTCTCAATGTGGATAGTTTGACGATCAATATGCCCATGGTGATATCCCTAAACTGCCACATCAAAGCATTTGCCTGCCTTATAAAGGACTTCTAAGGCAAAATTCCAATGCCCATTTCTGATTAGAAAACATTAGTGAATTTTTAAAGAAATGGAGTTGAACCAACTGGACATGCTTCGTTATGTCCATGCAAAATTTGGTCGTCCTAGCCCTAGCCGTCTGGTAAGAGTTTTCGTGATGAGGTTTTAGACGGAAGAAAAGGAATCATATGGAAACACTTTCCCGAATATCGTGCCAATATGGGGGATTTAAAATCCACAACTTTAAATAATACGTTGAACTGATCATGTGTGTGTGTGTGTGCGTGTTTTTAATACAGGATATAGAAAGTTAGAAATAAAAACAATATGTCGACCTAATTATGTTATATCACTGCTGATATCATAGTTATTTACGACTGCTATTTCCATTTTCAGTGGCAGGAAGGAAATGTGGTGTAAATTATAAATGCACCCCTGGATCGTGCATGGGAAGCGAACGTGACAGCGCCTGCTGTAACCCCTGCGGAGGTTTGTAATGTCGCAGTCGTTTTTCTTTAAAATCAACCTGCAATGCAACATCAATACTGCCTTGGATCATAATATAAAATGGTTTACTTTGAATGAATAATTTTTGCTGTTTTTCTAAAGAAAGTTTATGTTAAACCATATTCATACAACACCAAGATAATTTATGTCCTCACATAAAAGTTTATCTAGTTCCTGGGGGTGAGGGGGTTGAGGGAGTGAGAGGGTGCCCAGCAAACATGAAGACGTCAGAATGACGTCGGGTCGACGTCGTCACCAGACGTTTTCGACGTCGGACTGACGTGTTAATTTTGGTTGTATATGAAATGGAACCGACGTCTGGTTTTCAAACCAGAATGACGTCGGGTTTCGAGCTAAATCCGACGTCGGAATTAAGTCGGCTTTAGGTTGTATCTGAAATTGGAACCGACGTCGGATTCTGACCAAAACTGACGTCGGTTTACCACCTTGAAATGACCAGTTTTAGACCCGTCTTACAAAAATAGAGTCTAGAGTTATATAATTAATAGATAATTAATCATTCAATTGCTGTTGTGAAATACATACGAAAGCATTTTCCATGTAAATTTTTACAATCTGGGAAGAAAAATACCGAGGCGAAATCAAAATTATAAAATTTTCATGCAAAAATAACGTTTTTTCTTCATCTGTTTCAAAATGACTTCCATTTCCGGTGAGTGATAATCAACATTTATCACTTTTGGTCGTTTTTGCAACGTCGGAATGACGTCAGAAAACCGTCGGAATAAAGTCGAGTTTTTGGGAAATAGATCGTGACGTAATTCTACCCATTTTACAATCTTATTTTATTCAGAATATGATTGTGACGTAGTTGCGAACAAAATCCAACCTTTTTTTTTTCAACCAAAAAAAAAAGACATCGGTTGTTTGCTGGGGTTGGGGGACTTGACATTAAATGTGTGTCCTTGCGTGTAAAAAAAAACGAGGAGAAAGAGTGGTAGTTTTGGGGATCAGCCGCTGTCCGCACAGAATGCCAATTTAGTTAAAAAGGAAAGCGGAAATTTTCTATTACTGTTACGCGCTTCCCTCAAATAGGAAGAGGGGGAAGGAGTTTTACTCCGCTGCACTCCACGTCCAACAAAAAGAGGTGCCTGATAATGGTATGAGTCACCCACGCACTTCTCCATAATTAGTGTCAGTCTAGTTTTCGCTCTTTGTACGCACTCTGTACTCTTAAACATATCAAGAGGCAAATTGATAACCCAGCAAACATTAAGACGTCAGAATGACGTCGGGTCGACGTCGTGACCCGACGTTTCCGACGTCGGACTGACGTGTCGCTTTTGGTTGTATGTGAAATGGAACCGACGTCGGGTTTTCAACGTCAGAATGACGTCGGGTTCCGACCTAAATCCGACGTCGGAATTAAGTCGGTTTTAGGTTGTATATGAAATTGGAACCGACGTCGGATTCCGACATGAAACTGACTAGAGTTATATAATTAATAGATAATTAATTATTCAACTGCTGTTGTGAAATACATACAAAAGCATTTTCCATGTAAATTTTTACATTCTAGGAAGAAAAATACCGACGCGCCATCAAAATTCTAAAATTTTCATGCAAAAATTACGTTTTTTTCTTCCTCGTTTTCAAAATGACTTCCATTTCCGGTGAGCGATAATAATGTTCATCGCTTTTTGGTCGTTTTTGCAACGTTGGAATGACGTCAGAAAACCGACGTCGCCTCGACGTCGGAATAAAGTCGGGTTTTAGGGTAATAGGTCAGAATATGGTTGTGAAGGCGTCGTGACCAAAATACAACTTTTTTCAACCAAAAAAGACGTCGGCTGTTTGCTGGGAAGGATGTCCGCACTTTTTGAGAAAGCACGTAGTTTTAACTTGTTACTTGTTTTCCAAATCGGCATAGAAATAATTTGAATAAACAACTGTTTCTGCTATTTAAAAAAAGTACATGTTGTTCGACTCTCATTCAACTCAAATATATTTTTTTCACTCTTATAAAAAATGAGACAGTTCTCGCCGCAAACGTGCAGGCGATTAAAAACTTTCCCCGACTGTAAAAAACCAGCTGCTGTCTGATGTTTCTAAAATAATTGCGAGTCTGTGTTTTTCTTCTTTTTTTTGTTTTTGTTTTTTTTTTGCTTTTTTTTGTTTAGTTTTTTTTTGCAGTGGCTGGATGCATGTGTGCTGGTACTTGGAAATGTTCCGCTAGATCTTACATGGGCGGTGAATGTGATAGCATGTGTTGCTCGCCTTGCTGTGGTATTGAAATTATGGCAAGTTTGTGGTAGGAGAGGAAGGGGTAGAGAGGTGAGGTGTTGAGGTGTGTTGGGGAGGGAGGAGGGTGGGAGAGTAGCTTAGCCACGTATACGATCAGTGTTTGGCTTTTGTGGAGGGGTGATGGGTTAGTGTGTGTAGTGGGGGAATGAGAGGAGGTGAAGGCTAAGATGTGTGGGAGGGGAGTGGTTTGGGGTTAGCTTAACCACATATGCGATCCCTATCTGGCCTCTTGTAGAGGGGTTGAGGAGTTAGGGCGTGTGTTGGGGAAAGAAGAGAAGCGGGGGTGGCTTAGCCACATAAAAGATCCTTGTCCGGTGTTTTGGTAGACTGGAGAGGGTTTAGGGTGTGTAGGGGGAAGTGGGATGAGCGGCGAGGGTGAGTGTGGCGGGGAGTGCAGAGGTGGGGGATAGCTTGGCCACATATACGAACCCCCATCTCGCTTTTTGTGGAGGAAGGATTAAGATGTGTGAGAGGGGAGAAGTAGTAGGAAAACGGCAGTTCTCGCCCACCCCCCTCCACCCGTAGGATATACTATGCCAGACCATCCTAGGACATAGCAAAGTTGTGAGTGAATCAAACTACAAGTCATGGTATGTGGGGACCCCCCGGCAGCAAATTTGTGCGTAAAACTTTAGAAAACTTATTTTTGGAACACATTACATCATGGCATGTCATGGTATGTGGCAACACCCCCCCCCCCCCATTTTGTGATTTCTGCATATTTAGACGCTTCTGACGATTCTGAACAACTTTGGTTTATTGAGTCCCCCGCATCCCCCCCCCCCAGGACATACTATATCAGACATTGACGCGAAACCTGGGTGTATAAAGGGATGTCTGAGAACGCATTTCGGCATATCAGTTCAAGCAAATGATGACAGCCAGTTCAATACGGGATACACCAGTCCTCTGTCTAGAATGCAATGTGGAATTTCCATCTTTGGAATTGTTTGAAGCATATAAATGTACCTCTGAGATGAAAACGGCAGTGAAACATGCTCGTGACGAGTTTGCTAGCGCACGTACGGGAGTGGAACTGATATCCGCAGTGAAACGTGCTCATGAAGGGCGGGGGACGCAAGACGGGACAAGTGGAGAGAGGAAAAAGGCTTAGTCTTCGTGAAAACGGTTTGATCCCGACAATGGAAAGGATTTGCTGCTTGAAATGCGACAGCAAGAAAAGCGCATCAAGACACTTTTGCTGGAAACCTAAGGCCCTAGAATGAAATGGTGCATTGTGACGTATGCACGTTTTAAGAAAATTGTGGTG
The DNA here is from genome assembly GCA_949752745.1 of Protula sp. h YS-2021. Taxonomy (NCBI): domain Eukaryota; kingdom Metazoa; phylum Annelida; class Polychaeta; order Sabellida; family Serpulidae; genus Protula; species Protula sp. h YS-2021. The sequence continues at coordinate 84,229,943 of OX457028.1, forward strand.
AATACACAAGTTTTCATGACAGAACAAGTGGCCAATACCTATATAAATACAGGGTACAGCGTACAATCCAACGGATATTGAAAAGGACTTGCCAACAGCTTATAAAGAATTGTTCATCAAGTTTGATGAACATGAGCGACAAGGCTATGGCTGGGTTCTAAATGAAATACTGTACATTGAAGTACATACAGCTATGTCGACGCCTCTGGAAGCGAATAGTTTTATCCCGAATAATGAAAAATACGAAGGGTGTGTTAAACATTCGGAATGACGATAATAAGTGTTTCTTATGGTCAGTATTAGCTTACCTTCACTTTCACTAGAACAACCCACAGCGTGTGAATCATTACAAGCCATTCAAGAAGGAATTAAAGGTAAAGGGCATGACATTTCCCACGCCGATTGCCGACATTCCAAAGTTTGAAAAGGGGAACGATGTGTCCATCAACGTGTTTGGATATGAGCAAGATGCCGTTGTTCCGATACAACTTAGCCCAAACGTCGTTGCCAGAGAAATAAACTTACTTCTTATTAGCAGTGACAACAAAAGGCATTACTGCTTGATCAAGAATTTCAGCAGACTTATGTCTTATCGCGCCAAGCCTCATTGGGCAGCTTTATATTGTTTCCACTATCTTCACAGGTTAATGCGGCAAGCTCTTTCAGTTGAGCGTCGTGAAGTGTGTGGCAAGCATGGAGCGCAACGTTTATCATTCCCTAAGGAACCTATCATCAAGTTCAAGAATGTGGCTAAACAACAGCGAACACCTTTTGTGATTATGCTGACTTTTGATGTTTCACATAAAAGCATAAAAGAGACAGGTATCAGCAGCATCGTCCAAACAGTTTTGCCTATGCGGTTGTCAGCCAGTACGACACACGTGCGCCAGTCGTGTATCGAAGAGACAATGCCGTGAAGATCTTTTTAGATCATATGGTCTACGAGCATGATGTACTGTGCATTGTTTAGAGCAGCCAAAGGACATGGTGATGACTCGTGAGGACCAACAGAATTACAAAAACGCCGACGATTGCTACATTTTCCATGAGCCTCTAGGCGCGAATCGTGTGAGAGATCATGACCACATGAATGACAAATACCGTGGAGCAGTGCATAATGAATGCAACTTGCAATTTCGACTTAGAAAGGATCGGCATTGGAATAAAGATTCTTTTATCATTCCTGTGTTTTTCCACACTTGACAAGGCTACGACAGTCATCTAATCATGGAAGAAATTGGAAAATTCAAAGATGAAGCACTTATGGGCATTCCCAACACCATTGAAAAATATATTGGTTTCACCATGAGCAATCAGCTATCAGTTTATGAGTACCTGTCCACATCCAAACTCGCGGCAGAAGGGAAAGATAACTTCTACAACATCCACGATAGTGACCAACAAGATTTACTGCTGAGAAAGGGAGTGTACCCCTATGATTACGTGGACGAACCATCCAAGTTTGTTGAAACGCAGCTACCGTTAAAGGAATCCTCTTACAGTCACCTCAGCGAAGAGGGGCGAAAGTGTGGGATACATTCAGCTGTACCACATTCGGTGAATACCACGACCTGTACCTGAAATCAGATGTGCTACTGCTGGCTGACGTGTTTGAAAATTTTCGTCAAGTATGCCTCAACACGTATGAATTGGATCCTGCCCATTATTATACAGCGCCAGAAATGTCGTGGAATGGTATGCTAAAAGCGACAAAGGTGAAGTTGGAATTAATTACCGACATTGATATGTATCAAATGGTTGAACGAGGCATACCGAGGAATATCTGTGACCACGCACAAGTATGCAAAAGCAAATAACCCCTATGTAGCAGATTACAATTCTGAGATGCCAACAACTACCCGATGTACCTTGGCGCAAACAACCTATATGGCTGGGCCATGTCGCAAGGAATGCCACGAAGATGATTTATGTGGATTAGTGAGCCAGAATCCCTCGACTTCATGGATGTGGGTGAAGATAATGACATTGAATATATTTTAGAAGTGGATTTAGAATACCCACATTCAATCCATGATCGTCATAATCACTACCCAGTGGCTCCAGAACGAAAATGTGGCAAAGTAGGAGAATTGTCAGAGCCAGGAGCTTTGAAAAGATCTGAACACGGAAGGCAACCTGGTGAAAAGCCCATTCCTAACCTAAACAACAAAAAAAAATATGTGCTTCATTTCCTTCATAATTTGCAGCAGCACGTCTCACTAGGGTTGAAAGTCACCAAAGTGCAAAGTGCCATTATGTTTGAACAGAGTAAATGGTTGGAGAAATACATTACCTTGAACACGAAAAAGAGAAAATATTGGCCAAGAATCCGTTTGAGAAAGACTTCTTCAAACTGATTAATAACTCTGTGTTTGGCAAAACCATGGAAACTGTAAGAAAGCGAATCAATGTTGAAATTGTCCACAAGGAAAAGCGGTTCAAGAAACTCGTAGCTAAGCCTTCTTTCCAAAAATTCAGAATTTTCAACGAAGATTTGACCGCCGTACATTTACGCAAAGTGTACTTGCTTCTGAATAAACCTATCAAGTCAGCTTTACCATTCTCGACCTCAGCAAAGTGCCTATGTTTGACTGTCATTACAATTACATCATGTCAAGTATCCCAATGCCAAGTTGTTGTTCAGCGACACCGACAGTCTATGTTATGACATAGAAACGGAAGATATCTGCAAGGATATGCAGCAAGATGCTAACCTGTGACTATCCATCAGATCATTTCCTGTATTCCAGCGCGAACAAAAAAGTGCTTGGGAAAGTGAAGGATGAGACGGCAGGCATTCCCGTTGAAGAGTTTGTTGGACTCAGATCAAAAATGTATAGCTTAATGCATGGTGGGAAAGAAAAACATACGACCAAAGGCATCACCCGAGCTTGTCAAAGACGCCTTAAACATGTGCAGTATAGAGACAGTTTGTTCAACCAAACTCAAACTATGGCTACAGCACACATTATTCGAAGTCATAACCACCAGCTTCTCTCGGAGAAGTTGAGAAAAATAGAGCTCTCCCCATATGACGACAAGCGGTACGTGTTGAATGATGACTATTCTACCTTGGCACATGAACATTACAAAATGACACTATAAAGGGGGGGGGGGGTTCTTCGACGTAAGAGATATTTGAGGTGTGGATACTGAAGCGTTAACATGGAAGTGAAATCAAATCGTAAGAGATCTGCAACTGATATGGATACTCATGCTGATACAATCAAGGACCTAAAAGTCAGAAATCTCACCGCCACCAACAAGAAATTGAAAGTGGGACGCCATCGCCACCACAGTCGTGGGAGGGGATACTTTCTCTGGGAAATGGAAATTCCATTAAAATTATGAAACAAAGCAATGAAGGAATGGTGAACATTCGCAAGTACCTCAGAGATGAGGGGTCTGGAAGAAACTGTCCTACGAAAAAGGGTATTTTGCTGACAGTACATGAATGGAAAAAATGTTGAAGAAGCAGGTGGATAAAAGGCTTCAGAAAATTGATGTATAAATGCAGTCACAGTCAGAAGATGGTTCAGTTGTAATCATTTATCATCATGAATTCAAACGTGAAACTAGATCACTTGGGTGAATTGACCGTCTGTTATCGTTGAACTTTCATTATCTTATCTTCTAAAGATCAAGCTGTGGTGAAGAATTATTTTGAATCTTTACCAATACCGGGATTTCACCTACAAGTGTCAACAGATCTTTGTGTGAAAGTCATTGAGCGAGACGGTGAACAATGTATACAGTTTCAACAGTATGACGAGCTTACCGGATGTTATGATTTCATCACCCTCAGTGCAGAAGATTGCAAGTCTATGAGGCTTGGCAAGAACTTGAAACTTAACTTTAAACCGAATGGATATGTACATTTGATATGTGATTCAAAATAAATTGACTTTATGCCCAATATGTGAACCATGAAAGGTTTAAATGAATTGACATTATCAAACCATATTCATGCGAAAGTGATTTGATTGGATCAATTTTATGTCAGTTTTCATGACAATTGTAAGCGGGGTGATAACATTTATGATACTTATATCAATGTAAGTTCTTGTAAGTGGGCTAATATGTTACATGTATTTGAAATATTTTTGTTTTTATTCTCAGTAAATGCCAATATTTTAATTTGATGTTTATAATAATTGTAGTTCTCAATAACTGTTATAATTTGTGATGTTCAATAAAAAATATATGACGCCTTTCAAAGAATACCTGACTATAATACATAATAATACAATACTTAATTTCAATACATAATATATGATATATGATATATGATATATGGCCTACGGGTTAATTAACATCGAGCCAGGGATCTTAGCTTCTTGCGACCTTATATGTTAAACATCAAAAGCAAGATATATAATAAATAGTCTTATTGATACATTTTGAAGACGGCGCTTAAGTTAATAACAATATTAGTTAAAAAGTTCAGTCTAATAAGTCTATTTTCCTTCATCTGTTTCACTCTTTTGCACCCCACTTGCACATCACTTTCTCCGTCGCTTCTTTCATCATTCTCCTCCTTATCTAAAAGCTCTTCCAAGAATGCATTGTTTTTCCTTATAGCTGCCTTTAGTGCCTTTGAATACTAATAATGTTTTTCATCAGCAAAGTCCTCTAAAATGTTTTGATAATGCTCGTTTTGTTCTAGACGTTGGGTATATTTGCATAGTACAATGCTCACTTTGTTCTAGACATTGGGTATATTTGAAGTCTCATAAACAGTTGTTTTAGTTCACGTTTACACACGGGTCGAAGGTCATCACTTGTTCTTTCACGCGCATCTTCAACCCTTGTTCTACATATTCTGAAACCTTTTCTTGAAATTTTTCATCATGGTCATTATATACTTCTTGAACTATATCATGCCAAACAGAGTCTATTTCTGACTCACTGCGAGGACTGCTGTCATCGGCATCCTCACCACACTAGTCCATATGCGTGGCTAAAGCTTCTTCGCTGTTGTCTAACGAACCACATTCTATACAAGCATGTACATTAATTTCAGTCATATTGACTCTTTTACGTTTAATAGAAGATTCATCTTAAGTTTCCTTGACAGGCGTTTTATAGGGTTTTCCATCTCTCATTCTTCATTCACTTCTGAAGTGTATGTTTGCTTTAAATGCCTGTTAAGACTTTGTGGCCAGTCGTAAGATTTCGAGCAAATGTTGCATTTATACATCCGTTCGATTCCACATGCACAACAACCAACAACCAACAATCAACAACAACCAACAACAACCAACCAACAACCAACAACAACCAACAATGGCATGTCCTCTCCAATTCTTTGGTGCCTAATTTTCAAAAGGTTTCTCGAGCAATTTTGATCAGATTTTCTTTAACTTTCACATGAATGTTCTGTAGGTAGGGCTCTCTTGAAATCTTACTGTTCCTGGCGATCCGCCAAAAAATGGCTAAATGGGGGGCGGGCATTTTTTTAATTTATTGTCGTTCAATTTGAGAATGCTTCCTCTCCCACAATTTTGATTGAATTGCTTTCCATCTTTGTACGATTCTTTTCCAGTTAGGCCCCTTTTGGAAAAATTAGTTTTTTTTGGGCGATACGCCGAAACTTGTAAGTTGAATAAACATAGGCATTGGTCCGAAATGCGGACCCCGCATCGACGCAAGTTTGGTAAACATGCGTACTGTATTGAAATCGAACCGCACATCGACGCACATTAAATAAACATGTGCACTGGTGTAAAATAAGAAACGCTGATTAACACCAGTTAAATAAACATGCGCAGTGTTCCGAAATGTGAACAGCGCATCAACGCAAGCTAAAACAATATGCGCACTGGTCCGAATTTTTAACCGCTCATCAGAGGAAGTTGAAAATACATGCTCATTGGTCTGAAATGCGTACCGCGCATCGACGCAAGTTAAATAAACACGCGCACTGGTATAAAATAAGAATCGCGCATCAACACAAGCTAAACAAACATGCGCACTGGTCCGAAATGCAAACGGCTTATCAACGCAAGTTGAATAAACATGCTTACTGATCTGAAATGCTAGCTGCGCATCAACGCAAGTTAAATAAACATGCGCACTGGTCCGAAATGCGAATAGAGCATAACAGCAAGTTAAATAAACATGCGCATTTTTCCGAAATGCAAACCACACATCAACTCAAGTTAAATAAACATGCGCACTAGTCGGAAATGCAAACACCGCATACCAATACATACCAAAACATTAAAACTTAAGCAATGATATTTTAGACGCGGCGAGTAGTTGAAAAACGGGGGTTCTAAAACAGGAAGTGACGTCATAGTGACGTCACATGGTGTTTTAGAACCCCCACGGGGGTTCTAAAACAGTGACGTCATATTGACGTCATATAGAGGTCAAATTGACGTCATATGGGCGTCACATGGACGTTAATATGAACGTCACATGATGTTTTCGAATCCCCACGGGGGTCCGAAAACAGTGACGTCATATTGACATCATATTGACGTCATATAGAGGTGATATGAACGTCATAATGACGTGATAGGAATAGTGGGCAGCCATTCAAACAGGTTAAACAGGGGGCAGCCATTTTTTTTTAGCATTTCCCACACTCTCATGCATACACAAACATACTAACACCATAACATGATTAGCGCTTATTTCAGTATCAGTGGTGGGCTCTTAAAAGAGCCAGGAGATGTTAGTTTTTCTCCTGCTGCTGCCGGTCCCGGTTTAAAAGAATCTCACGATGTCCTGCACTGGCCTACTGCAATGTGTGAGCTGTTGCCCGTTGAACAAAAAGTGGTCCACTCGCATGCCGCAGGTAAAGCACCTCACAGAGTAGCGGTCATTTCGCGCCAGCAGTTGAGTCCAGTGCGCCGCGCAGACCAGGCGCATTTGATGGCCGCACTCAGACAGCACCCGGTCTGGGGAGATCATACACCCACATCCTGGGCAAATATCCAAGTCTTGCTGGAGGAAGAATCTCCCCCAGCCCGGGTACTCTTCTTCTTCCATCCGCGAAGGTATTGACTCCCCTAGCATCATCGTTCTAAAGAACGCTTCATCATAGTGACCAGCCTCTATATCTCTGAGCCTCTTTCCAATCGTGATTTGACGGTTGAACAGGACGGGCACGCACATGATGGATCCATGAACCGGGTCCGGCAGCAGTTGGTAAAAGAAAACTCTCTCCGGTGTTGTCGGTGGCGGACCGATAGGGAGGTGCAGTTCCCTAACTTCAGCGACCGTGAGACTGTCATTTAATGCGAAAAGGCACTCCATCTTGAGCTGGTTTGAGCCTAAACTGAAATGACCTTTGTTTATATACCACTCAACCCTCGACCCGGGTTCTTAATTTGAGGTCACATCCAGGACCCCCACCCCCCCCCCCCCCAGCCAGCATATATATACCTGCCGACCCCCCCCCAGCCAGCATACATATACCTGCCGACCCCCGACCCCCCCCCCCCCAGCCAGCATATACCTGCCGACTCCCCCCCCCCCCCCCCGCCAAGCTATAATGCGACTCCTAGTATGCAGTAGTATATAAATGAGGGTGGATCGTCACATTTCCCAAACCAAGCAGCAAGATGTCAACAGATCGTACAATCACAGTGATGCGGAACGGAAGGGAAGTGAAGTTAACGACAGAATGTTACAAGTGTTGGGTCTGGATAGAATATCCAGGACAACCACACAACTGCCCGGTGGATCACAATGCACCACGTCATTACTGCTGCAAAACTTGCGGAGGACTTCTCTGGTACAAGTTCACTGCAAGATTGTATGGACAAGAGGAATGCACGGACTGCTGGTGGTGTGGAGCGACACTAAAAAACTTTGGCTACTATAACTGTCATCCGTTCAAGTGCTCGCGACGGCCGTTCTCCATGGAACAGTTTTACAGATACCAATGCGACTGTGGCAATCCGACTTGCTGGTGAAGCGTCAAATTACTAACATCTTTCGGCCCTTTTAAGGGCCATCCTCTGTTATGAAATGAAAACGCAAATTCTGTCTATGTATGAATGTGTATAAAAGGGGGATGTTTGAGATTACATTTCAGCATTTTAGTTTCAGCAGTTGACGTAACAACAACTAGCTAAGATGGAACGTGAAGAGCATGGGAAAGGAGCAAAGAGACAAAAGATGGAAGAAGATGACATTTGGCCATACGGTCCAGTTCAGTGTGGGGAATGTAATGTGGAATTTCCATCTATGGATACTTTTGAAGCACATACATGCAAAGCTGAGATGAAAACTTTAGTGAAACATGAAGGGAAAGGAGCAAAGAGACAAAAGATGGAAGAAGATGACATTTGGCCATACGGTCCAGTCCAGTGTGGGGAATGTAATGTGGAATTTCCATCTATGGATACTTTTGAAGCACATACGTGCAAAGCTGAGATGAAAACTTTAGTGAAACATGAAGGGAAAGGAGCAAAGAGAGAAAAGATGGAAGAAGATGACATTTGGCCATACGGTCCAGTCCAGTGTGCGGAATGCAATGAAGAGTTTCCATCTATGGATACTTTTGAGGCACATGCATGTAAACCAGCTGAGATGGAAAATGTGTCTCAAGGACATGTTTCAAAGAAACAAAAGACAGGACAAGTAGGGAGAGGTAGAAGGGTTAGTCTTGGTGAAAACGCGCAGGAAAAACGGTTTGAGCCCCAGGATGGATCGGATTTACTGCTTGAAATGCGACAGCAAGTGAACCGTATCAAGGCACATTTGTTGGAGACCTTAAACCATGGAATGAAATGGTACATTGTCGTGCATGCACGTTTCAAGAAACTGACAGCAAATGCTGAAGGTGTTATGGTAGAACAAGTGGATAATGCATTTATCAGCAGTCCAACATATACAGCAAACAATCCAGCAGATATTGAACAGGACTTGCCAGAAGCCTATAAAGAATTATTTACTAAGTTTGACGAACATGAGCGACAAGGCTCTGGCTGGGTATTGGATAACATACTGTACATTGAAGTACATACAGCTACGTCAGCGCCACTGGATGCAAGTAGTTTTATTCCACTGCCGAAGAAAGTGAAGAAAACAAAAGGTGTGATAAACATTAAGAATGATGACAACAAGTGTTTCTTATGGTCAGTATTGGCTTACCTTCACCCTCATGACGACAACCCAAATCGCGTGAATCACTACAAGCCATTTGAGAAGGAATTAAAGGTAGAGGGTATGACATTTCCGACACCAATTACTGACATTCCAAAGTTTGAAAAGGAGAACGATGTAGCCATCAACGTGTTTGGATATGAACAAGATGTAGTTGTCAGTGTGAGAGAAATCAACTTACTTCTGATTAGCAATGACAAGACAAGGAATTACTGCCTCATCAAGAGTTTTAGCAGACTTATGGCTTATCGATCAAAGCATAAGTGTGCACATTTTTATTGCTTCAACTGTCTTCACGGGTTTATGCGACAAGATCTTTTAGATAAGCATCGTGAAGTGTGTGACAAGAATGGAGCACAACGTTTATCATTTCCCAAGGAACCATTCATCAAGTTCAAGAATGTGGCTAAACAACAGCGAGCACCGTTTGTGATTTATGCTGACTTTGAATGTTTCACGCAAAAGCATGAAGAAGGAGACAAGTATCAACATCATCGTCCAAACAGCTTTGCCTATGTGGTTGTGAGCCAGTACAACACACGTGCACCAGTTGTGTATCGAGGAGACAATGCCGTAAAGGTCTTTTTAGACCATATGGTGAATGAACGCGATCGTATTGTACGTGGTTTAGAGCAGCCAAAGAAAATGGTGATGACTTCCGAAGACAAAGAGAATTTCAAGAACGCCACTGATTGTTACATTTGTCATGAACCTCTAGGAGCAGATCGTGTGAGAGATCATGACCACATCAATGGCAAATATCGTGGAGCTGCACATAGTGAATGCAACTTACAATTCCGACTTAGAAAGGATAATCAAGAGGATAAAGATTCTTTTATCATTCCTGTGATTTTTCACAATTTGCGAGGCTATGACAGTCACCTAATCATGGAGGAAATTGGGAAATTTAAAGATGAAACGATTACCGTCATTCCCAACACCATTGAGAAATATATTGCATTCACCATGAGCAATCTAAAATTTACAGACAGCTTTCAGTTCATGAGTACTTCTCTACAGAAGTTGGTATCCAACCTTGCAGCAGAAGGGAAAGATAACTTCTACAACATGACCTCTCACATTCACGATAGTGACCAACAAGATTTGTTGCTGAGAAAGGGAGTGTACCCCTACGATTACGTGGACGAACCATCCAAGTTTGCTGAAACACAGCTACCATCAAAGGACAAGTTTTATAGTCAGCTTAGCGAAGAGGACATTAGCGACGAGGATTATGTGCATGCGCAGAAGGTGTGGGATACATTCAACTGTACCACATTTGGTGAATACCACGACCTGTACCTGAAATCAGATGTGCTATTACTAGCTGACGTGTTTGAAAATTTTCGTCAAGTGTGCCTCAACACGTATGAATTGGATCCTGCTCACTACTATACAGCACCAGGACTGTCGTGGGATGCAATGTTAAAAGTGACAAAGGTGAAGTTGGAATTGATCAATGACATTGACATGTACCAAATGGTTGAGCAAGGGATACGTGGAGGAATAGCTGTCATCACACACAAGTATGCGAAAGCAAATAATCCCTACGTAGCAGATTACAATTCTGAGATACCAAACAACTATCTGATGTACCTCGACGCAAACAACTTGTATGGCTGGGCCATGTCACAAAGCATGCCACAAAGAGGATTTATGTGGGTGAGTGAGCCAGAGTCCCTCGACTTCATGGATGTAGCAGAAGATGATGACATTGGATTCATTTTGGAAGTGGATTTAGAATACCCACATTCAATCCATGATCATCATAATCACTACCCAGTGGCTCCAGAACGGAAATGTGTTAAAGTTGAAGAATTGTCAGAGTACAGTCAGAAGCTGCGGAAAGATCTGAACATGAAAGACAAACCTAGTGAAAAGCTCATTCCTAACTTGTCTGACAAGAAGAAATATGTACTTCATTACAGGAATTTACAACAGTACGTCTCACTCGGGTTGAAAGTCACCAAAGTACATCGCGCCATCATGTTTGAACAGAGCAAATGGTTGGCAAAATACATTACCTTGAACACGGAAAAGAGAAAATTGGCCAAGAACCCGTTTGAGAAAGACTTCTTCAAACTGATGAACAACTCTGTGTTTGGCAAAACCATGGAAAATGTGAGAAAGCGAATCAATGTTGAACTTGTTCACAAGGAAAAGCGGTTCAAGAAACTTGTAGCCAAACCTTCGTTCCACAAATTCAAAATTTTCAACGAAGATTTGACCGCAGTACATTTACGCAAAGTGGATTTGCTTCTGGATAGACCCATTCAAGTTGGCTTCACTATTCTCGACCTCAGCAAAGTGCTTATGTTCAACTTTCATTACAACTACATCATGGTCAAGTATCCCAATGCCAAGTTGTTGTTCAGCGACACTGACAGTCTATGTTATGACATAGAAACGGAAGATATCTACAAGGATATGCAGCAAGATGCTGACCTGTTCGACACAAGTGACTATCCGCCAGATCACTTCCTACATTCCAACGTGAACAAAAAAGTGCTCGGGAAAATGAAGGATGAAACTGCAGGCATCCCCATCGAAGAGTTTGTTGGACTCAGACCGAAAATGTACAGTTTATTGTGCGGTGGGAAAGAAAAACATACAGCTAAAGGCATTACTCGAGCTTGTCAAAGACGTATTAAACATGTACAGTATAGAGACAGTTTGTTCAAGAAGACTCAAACGATGGCTACGGGACACATTATTCGAAGTCATAGTCACCAGCTTTTCTCGGAGAAGATTAGGAAGGTAGCCCTCTCCCCATATGACGACAAGCGATATGTGCTGAATGATGCCTATTCCACTTTAGCGCATGGACATTACAAGGCTGTGGTATAAAAGGGGGAGGTCCTCCAACGGAAGAGTTATTTGAGGTGTGAACATTGAAGTGTTAACATGGAACGTGAAAGTCGTAAGAGATCTACAACTGATATGGATACTCTTGCAGATGCAGTTAAAGACTTAAAAGTGAAAAATCCTACCACTACCATCAAGAAATTGAAAGTGGAGACGGCACCAACACCACAGTCGTGGGATGGAATGCTTTCTCTAGGAAATGGAAAGTTTCAAGATTATGAAACAAAGCAATGAAGGAGTGGTAAACATTCGCAAGTACCTGAGAGATGAGGGGACTGGAAAAAACCGTCCAACGAAAAAGGGAATTTTGCTGACAATACCTGAATGGAAAATGCTGAAGAAGCAGGTGAAAGAAGTGGATAAAAGGCTTCGCAGACAAGAAGACGGCTCATAACAAGGTAAAAACATGAATGCACTCATGCTGAACGGTGGTGCTTACCTTACTGTAAATGATAGGAATGAAGTGATACTAGGTTCTCAGACAAGTTATCATCGGTTTAAATCTGAAGTGTGGAAAGACTTTAAAAACATACCACTTGAACATGGGTTTTAACGTAGACTTGAAAATAAAGTGGAAGTGACAGTGGCTGAATATGATTCTAACATACGTGTAGAAATCTGTAGAAATCTTTTACAGGATTATCCAAAGGATTACAAGGGAGTTGTGCCAGATACACCATATACAGATTTGATCCTCTTTGATATCAAGAACTGGCGCGCAGTCTTACGATTCCTAGAAGCTATACAACATCCACTCTTCGCCATCTTGCGAGCATAAAAACGTCTTTGCAGACAAGGAGACAGCTCATAGTTCATCTGACTGTTGAACGAGATGGAGGACTTTTTATCGGAATATGAACCCATTACGCATGGATTCTCATATCTGAGAAACGTATATGATGACATCGTGCTAAAACATTTTGGAAAGTATATCATTCTATCAACTGACGAACAATCTGTGTTGAAAGACCATCTAGAGAAGCTGAGGATACCTGGCTTTCTCCTGAAACTCTCAGAGGATTTAGAAGTGCGTGTGACTGAGAACTATTTAGACGTGTTTGTACGATTTCGCCAATATGACGAGCTTACAAAATGCTACGACTACATCACCCTCAACACAGTGGAATGGCACGCTCTGTTACAAGCATTGGATTGGAAAGAACCTGACGCTTGAATTCAAAGAGGAAGGAGTGCAACTCATGCGAGGCACCAAGTCCATTGAGCTGACACATCCCATGTGTGCTATGGTGATGGACATTGACATAAATGAAGATGGATATGAACTGAAACTGTCTGAACACGAAGATGTTAAAATAATAAAGTTTGGTAATGGACAGTGTTATGCTAGTTTTCATAGCATTTACAAACGTGAATGTAATGTCTATGATACATATATTAATTTAGAATGGTATGAATGGCATGTGTTTATTGATGTATTGAATGTATTTGTAAAATAATTGTGAAATGTAAATAATGTATAACACAATAAAAAAAAAAGAATGTTGTATAAAACTGTCTTGTTTATTTACAATATTCATAATACAATTCACAATTACCAACAACTTAACTAATGCAACTTAACTAATACAACATCAATAAAATAATGGTTTATAATGTCTATATACAAAATCCTTTACAACAAAATCACCATCACTTCTTCTTAATACATCAATGATTTCAAAAGGACTATGTCCTCGAGCTCTTTGAATTATATAATACACACAATAAAATCCACATGTAGAGGATATCGGTGTTTGTAATGGAACTGAATTATAAATGAAATTAAACTTTAAAAACTTATTCAAACGACTGTCTATAGGTAAAAGTCCATAAGAGTCAAAATATTCTGCAGGGTCTTCGTCATAATATACTGCCACCCAATGCTCTCCTGGCTCATCATGATCGTCTGTGTTGATGACATAGGCACCGCGTTGTAAAGATGGTAACTGGTCCATGGCAAACACACCTTGAAACAAGTCTTTTGTCGTGGCATCATGGGATAGGATGGCTTCTATCTGCTTCGTGTTCATGACTGGTAGTCGAATTGAATGCTACGATTTGCACTTATTTCAACAATGTTATCAAATTCAGCATACACTATAACATTGACTGTATTTTGCAAGGCACCAGCAAAATTCATTTCTAGTCTCAAATTCCCATGTTTGATAAGGGCATAATGATCAGCACCATCATAATCAGGTGTTAAGTCAAAAGAAAATAAAGAATAACCTCTAGGCCAATCTTCCCGTTTTATAATGGAACTTTTCTCACCATCCAATCTATCAAAAGATTTGTAAAGTGTTTCAAAAGCATCAAGATATTTGCCTCGATTTATATCAAGCTTGAGAGGTTTGGATAGGACTGGTTCACCATCAGAGTAAAGCTGCATAAAGTTAAGATCAAAATGTTCAAAATTGTATGGATTTCTCAATACTGTTCCAGCAAAGGATTCATTATGAACCATTCCAATGACAATACGTTTTGGTAATTGGCCTAAAATGATGCTATCTTTCACAAAAGATTGAAATCCAGTTGGAATAGCTAAAACTTTACACTCTTTTCTATTAATAATAAACTTAGCAGGACTTTTCATCAATGCATCTGCATGTCCCAATTGAATACCTGGACTAACCCTCACTTTGCGAATGGTTAAAAACGCTTCTCTCACTTCTACTTTAAAACCATTATTTGCAGCCATTAATACATATTCATCTTTTTGTCTATGTAAACGTAATTTCATACTAACACCATTGGGAAGATAACGATCCTGCTCAAACAAATCTACCCTTAAACCACCTGTAAGCATAAACTCACGGCTTAGACGTGTATACAAATAGCGATTATGTAAACCATTATTTCCTGTTTCAGCTATATCACCACCTTCAATATTTACATGAAAACCTGATACATATCTTTCATGATTAGGTCTTTTCACCTCATGAGTATTCATTGACCCGGCAGTATCTTTATAGATGAGACGCATAGAGCGCTCAGAATGGAGACTTTCTTCCGAGTCATGAATGAGATGAGATATGATGCTGGTATAACCATGGGTATTGTTACTATGTGATACCAATCGATCATTTAGAAATAATTCAATATTGGACCATAACCCATTAAACAAATCATTGATACATGACACGTTATCATCTACACCACAAGGTGTACCATCAGCCTTTACAATGCGACATATAATATGGAGTTTACTGTTCTTTAAATCTAGATATTCTTCGGTACTCGCAGGAATGTAGAATTCTATTGGAGCACCCTCTCTAATGGTAGTCATTGGTTGATAGTCTACATTATAACTTTTTTCTACAGCAGTTTGCGTTGGTGGTATGTGAAACCATTCTAATGGAGAAAGACTACATTCACAAGAATGATTATGAATTAAAGACATGATTAAAAAATATCTTTCTTATATTTTGTTGATGTTATCCGTTTAGCTGCCTTTCGCCTTCTGACAGGTTTTGCTGGTTTCGCTCTCTTTTGTCCTCCTAACTCATCACCAAACATACGTTGTGCTACTCGACCTGTAACATCTTTCGCGACATCTTTTGCAGCCTTTTTAAGATGTGGTGCAACGATTTTAGCCCCTGCCTTAAGCAGTGGAATAGCTTTTCGAGCCAATGATCCCAGTATTGAACCAATACCATCTCCATATTGTATTCGCACTCCTTTAAATCCTGGTAATTCTCCACCCACTTGACGAAGAAAATGGTTGCGATATATAGATGGATTGTGTGTGTATGCTTTCATAATGCTTTTGGTCGAAAATGAAGTTTACAGATCACCTTTCCAGTTTGAAATGGAACATTATGGCCTGTGTCGTCCTTGATATTCATTTCTATCACGTCAAATTTGGATGTGTTTATAGGAACATAATGCGGTTCTCCATAAGTTTTCATGATAATGTCTCCATCATGTCCTTGTATTCCAACAGAACGTAGCAAAGGAACATAATAATCACCAACAACTTGTGGCTCACAAATACTACAGTACACATAAAGTGTATAAAATCCCTGTTTCACATCAGCTTTATGTTCAGCTGTACACGTTTCAGTATACCATTTATCTGGGATAAATCCTAAAATCTCAGCTAATCCAGTTGAGAATGACACTTCAAAACCATAATTTAGAAATAGAAAAACGCGTCGTCTAATTTTATCATACTTTATCCGAATAGCTTCTTTAAGGTCATCTTTCATAGAATTAGTTGCTTCTTCATTAACTGCATGACATATCTCTTGTGTAGATCTGTAGTAACCATAAGGAATATTGATTGTGTCAAGAACAACATCATTCAGTGGTTGTTGTCGATACTGAATAGAATAGTCCATTCCATGTCTCATGGTTGTCCATGTATGTGGATATTGAATTTCAGCTAAAGCCACTTCATATTTTCCGTTCAGATAGATGGTTCGAGGCATACGAATTTGATAATTCGAAGTCTTGTTGTTGGGATAATAGTTCATACTAGCATTGCTGGGTAAAGTAATGTAAAAACTTGTTGACTCCATGACAGCTAAATCGTTTATGTGATGTAGATAGACTAGATGTGTATATACATTACTTCATGTTTGACACTCTTCATCTTCACTTTCTACATTGTTGTCTACATTGTCGTCTAAATTGCTATCTACATGATCTACATTGGTATCTACTACTTCTCCCTGACAACAAGCACTAACACACCTAATTTTTACAGGAATAGTATTTTTATTTCCATTTTCTTTACAACAACAACACCATAACTCTTTAATCCATGTTAAAAAGTTTCCCATCCTTCTGGAAACAACCTTTGTTGACGTTGTTGTATCTCTTTTGTAATATCTTCACGAGTTGTCTTTTTACCAAAAACAGTTTTTGGAATATTAGCATCTACAATTTCCTCAATAAACTGCTTCCAACCATGCGGTGGTTCTCGTTGTTCTTTTCTTCTTGTAGCAACCAATGCTTCTTTCAACAAATCAATAATGTTGGAATTTGTAATGACAGTACCCGTTTTTAAAACAAGTTCATTTTTATCTGTCCATCTCGTACCATATTTCTTAAGTTCTGCTAGAAGTTGTGTTAGTTTTACATGATAAATAGGTTGAAAATGGCTTAGAAACTGTTGGGACTTTTCTGATTTTTCTGCTTTGGATGATGTAACAGACTTTTGTCGCTGTTGTTGCGACTGAATTGTTCGTAAATGACGGCCAAGAACTTGAGACATTTCTATTGCCTTTTCACGAGTTCTTTTCCCACGTAAAAGTTTATTCACTTTCGTTTTGATTTCACCATCTTTTCCCTTCTTTTCTAACAACATTTTATATTCATATTCAGGAATGAGGACCATTTTCATAGTATGTTTCATTTTAACAGCAACTGAGCTAACAAGGGCAATGCAAATTTAGCAATAGCTCCAATGAATCCTCCTTTCTGATTAACCAACTTCTTTTTTCTTCGAAGTGATATCTTCTTATCTGCTAGTGTGCGTAGGGTATGACGTTCACGTTTGAATACCTTATACCTTTTTGAGCTTAAGGGTAAATGTCCTCGCAATATATTCAAACAAATTTCAAACAAGCTAGTTAATTCCTCCTTAGTAGCTTGTTGTAGCAAGGATTTACGTCGCTTAGGCCTGCTGCGTGCGAGCAAGTGAAGAAAAGGTTGGCTGCGAATGGTCAAGTGACTTGGTTCTTGTTCATACGCTACCTTATCAACATATACGTAATGTGTATCTTTTGGTAAAATGCCTGTACGAATACGTAGTTGATCATTCGTCTTCGGCTTCAAATCAATGAATAAATAGCCATGAGGTTTGCTGGTAGCATCTTGATAGGCTTCTATGAGAAATTGAGATTTTCCAGGATACATTTGTCGCGCTAATGTACTTATTTGTTGGCTGTCTCTAGGATTTTTAAACAGAATGATGTAATGTGTATTCAAACTAATATTTCGCATTTCTCTACCATGATGGAATAAATTATGTACAATAAAAATAATGCTTAGATTTTGATGACTGCTACCAACACTAAAGAGACGTGTCATTCGCTCATCACTATGACATTTGGTCATTAAGTCATCAATGATGAGTAAGTTTGGCTTTTTCGGGTTAAAACGCTCTTCAATGTCATCTGGAATGCCTTGGTAAAATTCCACACCCTTCATTCCCTTGTATAAAGGCTGATCTGCTGCATAGAGCCATAAAATGGTTTTTGGAGAGGGTTTAATTAACTTTTGTTCTAGAATTTCTCTAACTAGAGAAGTTTTACCACTGCCTGTAGGTCCAGAGACCAAACACGTGAATGGATGCTTCATTTTCGAATATCTGTTTCTTTCACCCAACTGTTAAACTTCTTTGGCCAACCTAACCACTTCACAAATAATTCTTTAACACCTCGTCTTCTTCGTGTTTTCAAGACCTTTTCAATTCTGTAGACTGATTCAATATCTTTTGTCACTTTCTGCAGTTCTTCTTCATAAAAATGTCCATCAATATCTTCATCTAAAAAGTCTTTCACACGATACAAGTGTATTCCTTGCTTCTTACAACGATGTGTGATAATGAACACTTCTTGCGTCCACTTTATATGATATACATAAAGTGTATAAAATCCCTGTTTCACATCAGCTTTATGTTCAGCTGTACACGTTTCAGTATACCATTTATCTGGGATAAATCCTAAAATCTCAGCTAATCCAGTTGAGAATGACACTTCAAAACCATAATTTAGAAATAGAAAAACGCGTCGTCTAATTTTATCATACTTTATCCGAATAGCTTCTTTAAGGTCATCTTTCATAGAATTAGTTGCTTCTTCATTAACTGCATGACATATCTCTTGTGTAGATCTGTAGTAACCATAAGGAATATTGATTGTGTCAAGAACAACATCATTCAGTGGTTGTTGTCGATACTGAATAGAATAGTCCATTCCATGTCTCATGGTTGTCCATGTATGTGGATATTGAATTTCAGCTAAAGCCACTTCATATTTTCCGTTCAGATGGATGGTTCGAGGCATACGAATTTGATAATTCGAAGTCTTGTTGTGGGATAATAGTTCATACTAGCATTGCTGGGTAAAGTAATGTAAAAACTTGTTGACTCCATGACAGCTAAATCGTTTATGTGATGTAGATAGACTAGATGTGTATATACATTACTTCATGTTTGACACTCTTCATCTTCACTTTCTACATTGTTGTCTACATTGTCGTCTAAATTGCTATCTACATGATCTACATTGGTATCTACTACTTCTCCCTGACAACAAGCACTAACACACCTAATTTTTACAGGAATAGTATTTTTATTTCCATTTTCTTTACAACAACAACACCATAACTCTTTAATCCATGTTAAAAAGTTTCCCATCCTTCTGGAAACAACCTTTGTTGACGTTGTTGTATCTCTTTTGTAATATCTTCACGAGTTGTCTTTTTACCAAAAACAGTTTTTGGAATATTAGCATCTACAATTTCCTCAATAAACTGCTTCCAACCATGCGGTGGTTCTCGTTGTTCTTTTCTTCTTGTAGCAACCAATGCTTCTTTCAACAAATCAATAATGTTGGAATTTGTAATGACAGTACCCGTTTTTAAAACAAGTTCATTTTTATCTGTCCATCTCGTACCATATTTCTTAAGTTCTGCTAGAAGTTGTGTTAGTTTTACATGATAAATAGGTTGAAAATGGCTTAGAAACTGTTGGGACTTTTCTGATTTTTCTGCTTTGGATGATGTAACAGACTTTTGTCGCTGTTGTTGCGACTGAATTGTTCGTAAATGACGGCCAAGAACTTGAGACATTTCTATTGCCTTTTCACGAGTTCTTTTCCCACGTAAAAGTTTATTCACTTTCGTTTTGATTTCACCATCTTTTCCCTTCTTTTCTAACAACATTTTATATTCATATTCAGGAATGAGGACCATTTTCATAGTATGTTTCATTTTAACAGCAACTGAGCTAACAAGGGCAATGCAAATTTAGCAATAGCTCCAATGAATCCTCCTTTCTGATTAACCAACTTCTTTTTTCTTCGAAGTGATATCTTCTTATCTGCTAGTGTGCGTAGGGTATGACGTTCACGTTTGAATACCTTATACCTTTTTGAGCTTAAGGGTAAATGTCCTCGCAATATATTCAAACAAATTTCAAACAAGCTAGTTAATTCCTCCTTAGTAGCTTGTTGTAGCAAGGATTTACGTCGCTTAGGCCTGCTGCGTGCGAGCAAGTGAAGAAAAGGTTGGCTGCGAATGGTCAAGTGACTTGGTTCTTGTTCATACGCTACCTTATCAACATATACGTAATGTGTATCTTTTGGTAAAATGCCTGTACGAATACGTAGTTGATCATTCGTCTTCGGCTTCAAATCAATGAATAAATAGCCATGAGGTTTGCTGGTAGCATCTTGATAGGCTTCTATGAGAAATTGAGATTTTCCAGGATACATTTGTCGCGCTAATGTACTTATTTGTTGGCTGTCTCTAGGATTTTTAAACAGAATGATGTAATGTGTATTCAAACTAATATTTCGCATTTCTCTACCATGATGGAATAAATTATGCACAATAAAAATAATGCTTAGATTTTGATGACTGCTACCAACACTAAAGAGACGTGTCATTCGCTCATCACTATGACATTTGGTCATTAAGTCATCAATGATGAGTAAGTTTGGCTTTTTCGGGTTAAAACGCTCTTCAATGTCATCTGGAATGCCTTGGTAAAATTCCACACCCTTCATTCCCTTGTATAAAGGCTGATCTGCTGCATAGAGCCATAAAATGGTTTTTGGAGAGGGTTTAATTAACTTTTGTTCTAGAATTTCTCTAACTAGAGAAGTTTTACCACTGCCTGTAGGTCCAGAGACCAAACACGTGAATGGATGCTTCATTTTCGAATATCTGTTTCTTTCACCCAACTGTTAAACTTCTTTGGCCAACCTAACCACTTCACAAATAATTCTTTAACACCTCGTCTTCTTCGTGTTTTCAAGACCTTTTCAATTCTGTAGACTGATTCAATATCTTTTGTCACTTTCTGCAGTTCTTCTTCATAAAAATGTCCATCAATATCTTCATCTAAAAAGTCTTTCACACGATACAAGTGTATTCCTTGCTTCTTACAACGATGTGTGATAATGAACACTTCTTGCGTCCACTTTATATGATAATCCCGTTGAAATACATATTTCATGTGAGAAATGCGAACCTGATCACCAATTTTAAATTTGTAGGGTTTTTTCTTCTTTGGTTTTAATTTCAATTTGTCTACATACATATACTTCCACACTTTCGATTCGTTGTCTTTACGAATATCTGCAGAAGCATACTTATTAGGGAGGGAGCCATGAGGTCTATGGTTGTAATTATACACTAAGTCTGGAAGGATGTCCATATATCGATACGTTTGATTATGTAGGAAATATCGATACATCATTCCCTTTAGAGTACGAATGACTCTCTCAGCAAAGTTGGCTTTGGTTTCATTCTTTGTCGTATAGGCATGTATTCCCTCCTTCTTCAAAAATGCTTTTACCCATCTGTTTTTAAATTCAGTTCCTTTGTCTGACCTTAGAGTTCGTGGTCTTCGTTGTGTTTCATGAAAAATCTTTTGAAAGGCTTCTATGACACTCGTATGTGATTTATTAGGCATTGGTTGCACCCATAAATATTTGGAAAACACATCAATGACAACCAACAAAAAACGGGTATCATCATTATATGGAGCTCTGTTTCCCATGTCAGCTAAATCAATATCCCACATGTCATCAATTCCACGTGTAATGACACGTTGCCTTTTAAACCTGTATTTTACAGGTTGTAGTAAACTGAAGGCATCTTGATCCTGTAACCATTTCTTCACTTGTGAATGAGTGACTGGTTGATCATGTTTTTTTAATATATGATAAAGTTTATAAGGACCAGCAAATGCCCCGGGTTGACCAGGTTTAAAGTAAATATTGGTTAAGTAGTCTTTCCACGTTGACATGTTAACACTAAATGATCAACACTTGTTAACATATCTTGCATTTTATTTTATCAACATATCTTACATTTTATCAACACATCTTAAATTTTATCAACATATCTTAAATTTTATAAAAGCTCAATCAACATATCTTACAAATCAAGTATTGATACAATGGTGTGAATAATTGACCTTCAATGAACATTAACCAACAACTTAATTCATCAAATGTGATAGCATCTACACCATATTTCTCACAGCGTTGATTTGCATTATCTAACACTTTATCTAAATGAATGTAATATTTAGCTTCATTCCAATATGTATAGACGCATGCAGAATGACAAGTATGTTCTGAACACTCTTCATTTTGACAAGCAGGACATACTAAACATGCAAACTTTTTTACAGCTAATAATATTTCTTCACAATATGTCTTTTGTACAATATATTGTCTCAATGTAATGTCTGTCATTATACTGCAATGTAGATTAACCACTCTCTCACTTCCTCAAACAGTCTTGGATCAAATCGAGCGAAGTGATATGCTGCTTCCACATCAAACTCCTCAGCTCCGTCAATGTTTGAAAACATACACTCTTTGATGAAATCCTCACGTAAGTTTGGTACACTTAACGTGGAATGCGCAAGTTCCCAATAAATGTCAAAGTGTTGCAGTTGTTGTTGAATAGATCCAAAACGCGCCAGTTCACTTATCATGTAGTCCACATACTTGTCCTTGAAACATGTTTCTACATCCATCTTTCACATATCCATATAACACGTCTGCACACTGTGACGGTTGGCAAACAAATGACTCTCAGTCTTACTCCGCAGAAACAGTTAGTGAGCCGCACTTGTTGCAGAAGTTGTCTGGTTCACACAACTTGCAATTGTACTTGTGGCAGTGACAATCATAATCCTCAGCATATCCGTAAGCACCACAATATTCACAGGTAAGTCCAAGTTGATTTTGCACATCCATATTCTCCAATTGAACTTCAGCCAATCTTTTCTTGGATAACTTTGACACTTTCATTCGATTGTCCTTTTGTAGCTTGATAGGAGTTTTCTTCCCATGACATTCCGTGCATGGCAATAAGGTTGAGTTAATGTTATCCATCTCCTGAAGCAATGTCTCCCATTCACCATCATTCATGTTGATGTAGCGCGTGTATTCTTTCCCGTCAAACAGTGATGTTTGCACAAAACTCACATAGCGCATGTCCAAGTATGAAATGACTTCAAGCCACTTCGTTTGCGTTAAGTACAGTTTGAAGCCAATGTCACGTAATCTTGGTAAGTTCAGACACACAATCTTCCACAAGGATGGTGATAAAGCAAGCCATCTCTCTCCACGTTTGATTCGAATAAATAATCCAAATTGTCCATGCTCCACAGTAATTGTTAAGTTTGCACTAATTTTAAAGCTGCATGTCTTCTCCATGGCTATGCGTCGAATGATGACTGCACTTAACACCTCAATCCTTTTATATGGACATTACATGTATGTTTTCATGAGATGTTTGCAAAATCGCGGAGTGATCTCGTTGAAACCATCCAGAAAGGCTGTTGGTAAACCGTCTGTTAGAGATTGTCTCATGACGATCACTAAAAAATCTCCTCGTTTGCGACTTCCAATTATCCATTGGAAGAGCATTGGCATGGTGAAATATCCTTTTTCATAGAGGTAGGCCATCATCTCGTACACCTTAATACGTTCTTCAAGGTACTTGAAGCCATGTAGCATGACCTTTGCACATTTGGAATCGCGATCCTCGTCAACACACTTTGGCGCCGGTAGACATAATGTCTTAAAAAGCTCCCCATGAAGACTTCTAATAAGTTGAACGAAACGTCGGGTCATGGCTTCGGAGAACTGTGGCTCTGACGCGGGAACATGCTCTATGTTTCCTTCTAGCATGTAGATAAGCTGAATGACAGTGTTCACTTCTTCCGTTAGGTATATGTATGTGTGTTGGTCGAAAAAGCCTTCTTCACATAAGCACCATAAAATGTTGCAATCTATCAGAGGAATCACTGCTTGAAAGTTCCGTTTCAACAGCGTGACGTCTTCTTCAGTAACAGGAATACTTTTGCTCAATTCGAATTTAGATTTGAGCTGCTTTTCATCGTCGTCGCTGTCGTCATTGTCGTCATTGTCGTCATCGTCGTCGTCACCGTCGTCATCGCTTGACATGACCACTTCTTCCTCCTCAAGATGCTCTAGATGAGCCTGTAACTTTGTACTAAGTGGTTTGGCGCTACCATTTACAAGCGCATTGGCAACCCAGAACGGGTGGTCAGATCCCTCGGGATCGGGCAATGCTTGCTGTACTTCTTCAGGCCTAGTTTGCTGTACTGTAGACACGGCTGACGGAGCCCCTAATGCTTCCTCCAAGGCTTTTTCAGCTTCTGTTAGTGTACTAAGGAAGGCAGCAGTCTCCTCTGCAGTTAAAACTGCATCTGTAAAAGCCATTGTTTCATTGCTAAAAAGACTATCAATTTCCATGTTGCTAGCCGTTGCTGCGTTTCGAGACGTCTCCATGATGGTTTGGCAATGCAATGGCCATAGGGGTGTCGAATCGACCTTTTTATACTACTGACGGTGAGCCGTGAGCGAGCGGCTAAAAAGTTGGTGAGCCGGGGGGGGGGGTCCTCAGAGAGAACCCGGGGGGGGGGTCCTCAGATTGAGAACCCGGGGGGGGTCCTCAGAGAGAACCCGGGGGGGGGGTTCTCGCTTTTATCGCACGAAGCGGTGTGCGGCAGGGCCTGTCAATCAGTTGGTCGCAAGCAGTGTGTGTGACGTCATTGGTGGTACTCATATCGCACCTATATGGCACCCATATGGCACCCATATGGCACCTATATGGCACCCATATGGCACCTATATGGCACCCATATGGCACCTGTATGGCACCTATATGGCACCTATATGGCACCCATATGGCACCTATATGGCACCTATATGGCACCCATGTGGCACCTATATGGCACCCATATGGCACCTATATGGCACCCATATGGCACCTATAAAAAAAAGCGTTAATCATGTTATGGTGTTAGTATGTTTGTGTATGCATGAGAGTGTGGGAAATGCTAAAAAAAAAATGGCTGCCCCTGTTTAACCTGTTTGAATGGCTGCCCACTATTCCTATCACGTCATTATGACGTTCATATCACCTCTATATGACGTAAATATGATGTCAATATGACGTCACTGTTTTCGGACCCCCGTGGGGATTCGAAAACATCATGTGACGTTCATATTAACGTCCATGTGACGCTCATATGACGTCAATTTGACCTCTATATGACGTCAATATGACGTCACTGTTTTAGAACCCCCGTGGGGGTTCTAAAACACCATGTGACGTCACTATGACGTCACTTCCTGTTTTAGAACCCCCGTTTTTCAACTACTGCGGCGTTTTCCTCTTTTCGAAAGCCACATGTGTTTGGTCGTTTCCGGTCGTTGCTGCTGCTTGAACTAATTGTATATGTCCGACAGTACATGTCAACAGTACACGTGTGTGGATACAATTTCGATACGTTGTTCGAAGGTATTTTTCTTGGAAACAAATCGTTGTATGTATTTATTGGTTTATGTTCAGGTCCGCGTTAAATTAATTATATAGCTAGCCCATTGCCATCTCGTCTTTTGAAGCCCAATTTTTCAAGGAAACTCCCTTGCTCTTATTGTACAAGGTCATGGATTTGGTCTTATCGCCTTTCGTAAGCTAGGGCTTTGTCCTTGGACGAACTTGTACAATGTGACTACCACTTTTGGCAACCAGACAAGTTTATTCATAGATTCACTAGATCTCGGCTGGTCACAATGTCCCTGGACATTCATGTTTAAACATTTTCTTTAAAATTCAATTTTAGAAGGTTTGTTTATTATGTCTTTCCGCCCATATGCGTGTATGTGTGTTTAAACATTTTCTTTAAAATTCAATTTTAGAAGGTTTGTTTATTATGTCTTTCCGCCCATATGCGTGTATGTGTGTACGTGTGTGTGTATGTATGTGTCAGTCTGTTGTGAGCAAAATGTTGTGTGCGAGATATCTCGAGAACAAAACTCGGATCGACCTCAAACTTGATCGATTTATTCCTTGGCAATTCTGAAGGGATCTCTCAACTTTTGACACATGCCACATGATTAATGCAGGTATATGACGTCATTACGTAAAACTCTTGTGTGTGAAATTTCTCAGCCGCTGAGGATCGGAGAAAGTTAAAACTTGGTGGGATTGTTGCTTTGTAGGTCCGAAAAAATCTACAAAACTTTTTTTGCGAGTGGAACGAACGACTGCACGTATGACGTCATCGCGTAAAATACGAATATATTTTGAACAAGATATTGTGTGCAAAATGTCTCAATAAGGAAAAGTCTTATCGACTTCAAATTTTATATGGGTAAGTCAGAAGTGGACCATTCTCTCGAAAATGGTTAGAGATTTTTAGCTTTTTTTAACTCTTTCGGCCTAAAAGACGACATGTGAGAGGTATCTCGGTGATCTTGACCTCCTTGCCGTTGGTCAATGTCAAAAACCGGAAGTTAACCATTATCTCGAAAACGGTTAGAGATTATTTACGAAAGGCGTTGTGGCCGTTAAGCTTGCCGTTAGTGAAATTGCTATTTTTACTTGGCATTTTAATCATGAAAATGAAAGCAAACTCAAAAGCAAAAACTGAGGAACACAACTTCAGATCAAGTGCTACATTCGTTCAACATTTGGTGTCCTTGGGCTAGTATTGTCAGTGGAGGGGTAAACACAGAATATAGGGCCAGTAAGGAAAGAGAAAAAGGGCTGAAAAATTAGTCCCGCGCAACTTCAGTATGCTCTGTTCAAGTTTTTAACATGCAAAGTGTTAAAAATTATGGCTGTGTTTTCAATGAGGACATTAATACCAATGCATAAATATTGTTGCGTAAAAAACGGTATAAAGAGATATATCTTGTTTTTTTTTTTCTTTTTTATTTTAGTGACTGGATTTAAATGTGGTGATGATTGCAAGTGCGTCCCTGGATCTTTCAAGAAGAGAAAAATGTGCCAGCACTTGCTGCCCCCCATGCGGAGGTATCTCAGATATTCAAAATTCAAAATACTTTATTTGTTTTGTTTTTTTTTGTTAATCTGTTGTTATTAGTTGATGGTAAAACATTTGTGCCTGTCGATGTTGGTTGGCATTTTTAAGCCAGTAGGCAGCTTGAGAAATGGGGAAGAGGGTAGGAAGAGGGGGAAGAAGTTGACAATTTCACTGAATCTTTGTATCTGTGTAATATACTTTTAAGAGAGGGGTTTAAGTGTTAGGGTCCTCATTTGGGCTAAAAACGTGGAAAAAAGCTTCCAATCTTCTCTGTCTTCACTCTGACATTGATATCGATACGAATTCATTTAGATGTAAATCTGAAGGAAAACCTGTGAGAGTAGAAAATGAGTTCTCGCGGTGAACATTTATTTGTGACTTATGTCAGTGGCCAGATGCAAGGTGCGGGAGACTGCAAATGTGGCCATGGCGCGTGCAAGGGGGCACATGTGACGCGGGACTCATGTGACAGCTGAACACATGTGACAGCGAGTCATATGTGACAGCGGGACACATGTGACAGCGGGACTCATGTAACAGCGCTTTGCTGCAGCCCTTGTGCAGGTAACAGTCTGAGCAGTCGGATTTCATTTAATGTATGTCAGAATATTAGAAAATATTATAAATAATAAAAAAATATTATATTATAAAATTGGCAAATTTCATGAATAATTACATATATACTTCAGTAACTTGCCCCATTTTGACAAAAAACATTCCCAATTCAGTTATTTCTCTGTTTTTTTATTTTATTAAACTATTGTCAATGAGAAAATTGTCATGAGAGACAATTGTGGGGGGTGAGGGGTTAGAGTGAGTAGGGGGAGAGCGGTTGGTAGCTTAACACCATGCATACGATCCTTATCTGGGCTTTTGTGGAGAAGGTGAGGATGGATGGGGAGGAAGGGGTTTCAGGTGTGTGTGAGGTGAGACTGGGTGAGATTAGGGTGTATATGTGTGAGGGGAGAGGTGGTGCATGAGGGGTTAGGGTGTGTGGGATGAGAAAGAGGTGGAAGCTTAGCCATATAAATGATCCCTATTTGGTCTTTGTGGAGGGGATGCGGGGTTAGGATGTGTGGGGGAGATGGGGAGGGGGTGAGGGCTTATTGTGTGTGTGGGTAGGAGATGTGGGCATCTTAGTCACATATACGACCCCCATCCGGTCTTTTCTGGAGCGAATGATGGCTTAGAGTGTGTTTATGGGGGGGAGATGGAAGAGGTGCGGCTGTGAGGGATTAGGGTGTGTGTGTGAGGTGGATGGAGAAGATCAGGTTTATCTTAGCCACATATGCGATCCCTATTCGGCTTTTTGTGGACTTCTGAATAAGAGAAAAGAAATTGACAAAGGACTAAGAATGTACAGAATGCATAAAAGAATGCATAGAAGAATGAAGATGTTAAGAAAAAGAAAAAAAGTTAATTAAAAACTCTGTTCATCTTATGTGAGAAAGTGAAATTCAAAAGAAATGCAACTGCGCGTTATTATGTCGCAGCCAACCTCTAGGGCGGTCGTATCGGTTTGTTTTGTGTTACACCTGCCTCCCAGGGGACCACTTGGTATCTTATGTTTTGAAATGCGTGTCCATAAATGCGAAGAAAAGGGGTAAGTTTCAGAAAGACGCAGTCCGCGCGAAGTGCCACTTACGTTGTAAACTTGGTATTTTTCATTCAGTATTCTTGAAATTAGGTGGCTTTTTAGAAATATCACTTCGCATATGCTTAAAAAATAGGTATTGTTTCAAAATTTGTTTTCAAGATTTGATTTAAAAGTTATGGGCACTCATGGTAACCATTTGGTACATGAGTGCCCCCTCTGGTACCTGCATGTGCTACCATATCATCGGGATTTTATATATTGTATCCTTTTGGGAATATCGGGACTACTTTTATGCCACCGCTTTGAGTTGTTCATTAAAGATAAATTGATCACTACAGAGGTCTGCTGTTGTTCAGCAACGACATAGCCTTATTTTGCGGTATGAATCGTGAACGTTATATACCCAGTGTTTTGCAATTACATTTCAGTGACTGGGTGCAAGTATGACGAAAACTGCAAGTGTGGCCCTTGAGCATGTAAGCATGTAATTCTAGTCACTCTGCTTTTCTAATCTACAAAGCCATGAACCTAAACAAAGACTAAAATCCTTGGACCCCACCCCACATCACCCCACCCTTCCTACCTCCATTATTACTTCAAAAATATTTTTGTTAACGATCCCAGACCCATTTCTTAATACATGGATATTGCACACGGAGAATTTTCTCCGGAGGCAAAAAAAAAATAATCTGTGTGGCTCATTTTCTTCGCAGTTGTCAAAATAGGGACTGGATTTTCTTAATGAGGCTTAACTAAACACAACGCCATGCCCTTATTATTAAAGCATGACAAAACGTCAGGTCAGAAATGTACATGAAATTGATTTCTGAAAATGTGGCTGATGACAAAAGTATAGAATCAACATTTGAATAGGTTCTGAGCTCGAAAGTCAGTATAATATCGATATAATGTATATTAAATGAAGGTACACGGTCTCCCCAGGGACGGGGATCAAAGAGATGGACATTCAGCTACCAGTCGATCTTGTCTGTACACAATGTGTTCTCCAGTGGCATTTTCATACAGGTAACCGATAACTTTTGTCACCCGGCAACCGATAACCTTAATCACACAGCTAATCGATAGTCTTTGTTACAGGCTAATCTATAGCCTCTGTCATTCGAAACTCGATAAACGATAGATCATTTGTATTTCAATGAAAATTTTAATTCTAAGTGGTACAATGTAAAGTAACGGCGAAAGCGGAGATATCACAAAAAGATGAAAGGAGCAAGCTTGCAATTTTTATAGCATACAAATTCGTATTTTTCGAAAGTTGTCCCTTTTTGCCAATATTTTGGCCAATTTTGAGTGAAACGATAATAAAATCCTACAGTCTCGCCGAGGATCCACCTGAAATAATTCCTGTGAAATTTGAAAAAGATTGACCAATAATTGTTATGCGTGTAGCATTTTGGAG
The DNA here is from genome assembly GCA_949752745.1 of Protula sp. h YS-2021. NCBI lineage: Eukaryota > Metazoa > Annelida > Polychaeta > Sabellida > Serpulidae > Protula > Protula sp. h YS-2021. The sequence continues at coordinate 84,260,006 of OX457028.1, forward strand.
GAGCTTCTGGTGTATATTCCTTTAAAACTCAAAAAAAAATTGCAGGATCTTTTGTATTTCGGAACTTGGGCTATTTTAATCCAAACAAAACAAAAACATGGTGGAAAACCTTTACAAAGCATTCTTTTCACATTTCCAAGCGAATGGCTGTTTTATAATTTATCTATTTTTGCCAATATTTGTACCAAAATACAGGTCTTATGAAAAGCTTCTGAGGAATATTCTTGTCAAAATTCAAAGCGATGAGACAGGATTTGTAGGAAAAATACTATTTGTGCTTTCAAAAGGTTGGCTGTTTTGGCAAGATATTTGTCCTGAGCTTGACAAAAGTGCAAAAAAATAAAGACAGATAGGAGTGCTTCCTTCAAAACATTCAGGCCAGATTTTGAAACAATCAAACTAGAAATGTAGGAGCAGTATCATTTTGAAAAATTACACAAACATACCTATATAAAATAACGAATGTGTACTTATAATATACCGACATAATAGTGAACAATATGTTTCTGGTGAAAATTTATAATACTTTTGATTTCAGATCTCGAGGAAGAATTCTACGCATGCGCTGATGTGGCCATAAATCCAGTCCCGGATGGTAATACTTCAGTCCTTTATAATTTAATGTATAATTTAGTGCAAAAATAATAAGAAACATGTTTTTTAATATTAAATTTAATTTTTACTACTGATAAGAAAAATAAATAATGCGTATTCTAGGTATTCGTGAACGAAATTAACACAATGAAAACCAATATGTTTTACACCTCTACTTGTGCAAAGAATTTGTTTTCGCAGTACCTGCAACAATACTTTTTGTTTTCGCAGTACTTGCAACAATACTTTTTGTTTTTGCAGTACCTGCAACTATACTTCTTTCTGTTCCAGTGTCCACGCCTATGCCTCTTCCAGCAGCCGCGCGTGTTCCAGCAGCCTCAGCGGGTCGAACTTGCCATGCTGTAGATCCCAGGGCTACTGACTTCTGGTGCAATTCAAACTGCAATCACAATCCGCCCTTTTGCCCAAGTGAATACTGCCGTTGCGGCCATGGTACAGACTAAAGTACTCATGTACTTGTTTTAATTGAGCATTTTGGTGTAAATAATAAAGCAGACATATGTTTAGATGTTAAATTTAAATTGTAAATGCTACACCAAAAGTAAGTAAGGCATAGTCCAGGTATTCACAAAATCAGTGATAGTTTAAGCAAAATCAAACATTGTTAACACTTACACTTATGGATGAAATGAATCATTAATACATTAGAAAGAATTCATACTCCACTACCTATGGCTATTCTTTTGTTACAAACCTGCTATGCCATAGACCGCTGAGCTACAAACATCTATTGTAATTAATATTTTAATCACAACCCGCCCAATTGCTCACAAGACTACTGCCTCTGCAGCTCTGTTACAGACTTGAGTTCTTGTTTCATTGAGCAATTTAGTGCATTCACTGCTTGAGGTAAAATAGACTCTATTGCAGATGGCGCTACAGATAACAACTATCCTCTCAAATACCAATATTTTACATGAGTTAAAGGAAGGGTGGAGGGTGCAATAGTGAGAAAGAAACGTCAATTACGAAGCTGTCACTGAGCGTGTCAGCTCTGACGAGCCTGAATTAAACATTGCTTTACTCCTTAAGACATTTTTAAAGGTGAAATTCATTGCTTCTTTAATTCTAGTTCGCTTTATATTATGTTTGTGATTGATAATTCACCAAAAGACTTATCGGCAATTCATTGATGTGAGAAACGTTCCATTCAGTGACGTGACATTCATTGGCATGCTTAATAAACTGCTTGTCTATTTATAAATATTACAAATGAATAGAAAAATTCATCATCTTAGAAGGAATACTAAAATGCATATCACACCAGCGATCATGACTGGAGGAAGGAGCACTAGCTGAGGAGTAGGAGTATATATTGAGACAGAATATACTGCTAAACCGAGGGTAAAGGGTCCGAAAGGGCTTCTTGCTTTGGCAAACTCGGGCCACACGGGCGCCACCAAGCCAAAATACACAAATCAAGAAACCGAAACATTTCGGTAAAACCCTAGAAAAAAAACAAATAAATTTTGCATTTATGTATGATATAAATAATTAATACGTTTTAAAAGGCATGCAATTGTAGTATCTGTTCGAGTACCTGCGTCTGTTCCAGGATCCGCAGGTGCGCGTGGTACAAGACGCCGAACCTGTCATGCCATAGACCCAAGAGCTACTGACGACTGGTGCAATTCAAATTGCAATCACTTCCCAGCCTATTGCCCACCAGACTACTGCCGTTGCAACCATGGTACAGATTAAGTATTCACGTACTTGTTTTAATTGAGCATTTTAGTGTAAATAATAATGAAGAAATTTTTAATGATAAATTTAAATTGCAAACAACGTAAATAATAACGCACAGCACCTATATCTGTTGCAGAACTTGCTATAGTACATATGTCTGTTGTAGTACTTGCTAAAGTATCTATGCCTGTTGTAGTTCTTACTATAGTTCCTATATCTGTTGTAGAACTTGCTATTGTACCTATATCTGTTTTAATACTTGCTATAGTACCAGTGTATGTTCCAGGACATGCACCTAGGCCATCGCGTCGACATTGTTTTGCCATAGACATCAGAGCTACTGACTTCTGGTGCAATTCCAACTGCAATCATAACCCATCGTATTGTCCATCAGGCTTCTGTGTGTGCCAAGACACGTGAGCAGGATCCAACAACGTACCCTGAAGGAATCTGCAGTTGTGACTAAAGGAGACCATAGAAACGAGCTATATCTGACGTTGGTGCTGCATAATATTGTGAGCAAACAACCAACTGGTGTCATTTCTCTGGGCTTTGTCTGGTTATTTCTCTGCACATTTCCACATTGCTTATATGTCTCCTTTCCCGCATTTCCTACTTCCATTATATTATTGTCCAGGCCAAGAGGAAAAGGGGGTTCGAGCTTGAAAAAGCACCCGAAGTAGCTAGTTTATCAATCAAACTTCTTTCTCAAAGCACGAAATTTAACAGTCTTAATTTTGTTCAAATAATATACTTCCTCCTCTCCTCTTAGGCCTGCCACTGTATTCCATTCGCCCAATTAATTTCGTCTAAGAAATGCCTATGTTATCCAAGTTCTCTGCTTAACTTTTGTATAATATGTAACCCTGAGACAAAGAGCAAAGCTTTTTTCTTCAATAAATTGTTGAAGTTGCACTCTATTTATTTTTCTTGTTTATTCTTAAATAACCAAATTACTTACTGTCATTTGATTTAAGAAAAAAAAACACTGCACAAGAGCAAAAGTTTAAAGGGAATTGGAACATTCAAACTATTGTATATTGTTTTGGGTCTACTTCTATTGACAACGTGGCACAATGCCGGAAAACAATTTCATATTAGAATGCTATCATTTCACACCCTTTTGCAAAATATTGAAATTTAGCCCACTATATCCTAAGAATTTATATGTTTTAGTTTCTCTTTAGCTTTATTCTGAGAGATTAAATCTGGATAAACTCTGGTAAGAACCTTGAGAGTATGTTGACCTTGATAGTCACATCTTTATCATTTTCGTTACGTGCTTGGATGAATAAAAATTCTGTCAATGTTACATGAATTTTCAAAATGTTTTGTACTAAGCTTGGTTCAGTAACCATACAGCGAACTACACTGCTTTGTCAGACAGTAAGCGGCAAATACATCGTGTCGTATGGCTACACTTCCACATATACAGCATAGCACCGTGTAGCCATGCACAGAACGTCACATAGAATAAGACACCGTATTGTCATGTCTAGACCGTCAAATAGAATATGACGTCGTTTAGCCATGCATAGAACGTCACATAGAGCATGGCTTTGTCTAGCCATGCATAGATAATGACAAGACACGTCTATTCATGCACAGAACGTCACGTAGAACATGACACCGTCTAGCCATACATAAAACGTCGCATAGATGACATCGGAAGGGACGAGGTGCCAATGTGTATCAATTAAGGGTAGAAAAGTCCCTAATTAAAAGCCAAAAACACAAGAAGGTGTCTCATTTTGGAGCTCCCTTAACCTACTTAAACAACATGAGCAATTTGTTAAAAGGAAGAAAAAGATTTACTATTAAATTGTGTTTAAAACCCGGCTAACACGATAACGCCTGATTCATTACAAAAACCTCTATAAAATACAAAAGTTACAATTAAAATCTATTTCAACAGAAGTTTTGTTTGAAATGTCTGAATATTAAAAGGTGAATGCCAACTATACAAACTTTTTTCTCATTTTTATTTGATCTTATCAAAGAAAAGGGCCCTGTCAGAAAGGAAAACCCTGGAAAAGCCCGTCCCTGAAAAGGGCACTTCACAAACAGGACTAACCCTGAATAATTCATCCTCACAAATAGAACCACTACTGAAAAATACCAGTTCACAAGTAGATCCAGTCCTGAATAAGACCGCCTTACGGACAAATAATTATGATCCCCCCCCCCACCCAACTCGAGTAGAACAAATAGAATTACTTTCTAAGAGTTCCACTCTGATTGCAGCCACTTATGAAGAAATCCACAATCCGGAATTTTGACCATTTTAAGAACCATTTTACAGTTCAGATCTTCATTTTTCCGAGTTTCACGGTACAAGTCACCAGTGCAGACCCTCTTTGCTCCAACTTTCACTGTAGAGGACATCAGTTGAGACCCCCATTTCTCCAGGTTTCACTGTACAAGACATTAGTTGAGACCCCCATTTCTCCAAGTTTTACTGTACAGGACATCAGTTGAGACCCCCATTTCTCCAGGTTTCACTGTACAGGGCACCGTGTTGACGGTTGTATTTGTTTTCTTCTCAAAGCTGTGCACTGCACGAGTTGTAACTACAGATGCGGATCCAGAGTTTTATTTTGGGTGCGAGGAATTTGAAGGAGGGATGGGGTGGAGGGGAACACGACCTCGATAGCTCCTAATTTAATGGTCACGCTTTTTTATCGGACTGTTGTTGGAGAGGAAGCTATAACCCTACTATCCCTCCCCCTCCCTCCCCTCCCGGAGCGGCTACTGAATTGAATAATGCCCCCTCTCACACCCACCCCCTGTGTATGATGCGTGATATGTTTGCATAATACTTTTGTCTCTTTCCCTCGTAACAAATCCTTCATTTTATTCACTACACAATTATCTCTATATGTCCTTTTATTCAAATTCTATTTACGCTGCACCAATACACAAAATCAACATCAGTTACTGAATGAATGAGCAAACAAACCCGTCCACATGTTTCTTTCCACGAAGATCTGGGCCCTCATGTATTTATCTTCCTCTCACTATTGTCTCAGTAAACATGTTCACATTTTGACTTCATCTGTTGTGTACGGGTTCCTCTGCCGAATCTCCAGGGACAGGGATCTTTAATAGAACTGAAATTACACCCCACATATAAGCGTCAAACAGTTTTAAAGTTTGATTAATCTTTAGATTTTTATTAAATATCCTTTAAGATATACTGTTACATGAATGGGATAAGTGCTTTAACGTGAGCTCCGCATGTTGTAATGTTCTAATCCACGTCTTTTACTATTGTAATTCAAGTGTTGTAATGCTGTGGCCATGTGTTTTAATGCAATGATCCACTTATTGTAATTTCGTGATCCACGTGCTATAATATTGTGCTCTGTATGTTGTAATGTTGTGGTCCACGTGTTTTAATGCTATGATCCACGTGTTATAATGTCCTGATCCAAGTGTTGCAGTGTTGTGGTCCAGATACTGTAATGTTGTAATCCACGTGTTTTAATGCTATGATCCACGTGTTATAATGTCGGTATATTAAAGCTATTTTTTATATTAAACTGTTAGCATGTCGGCAAACAACAAAGCATTCCAAGCGACCTTCTCCCCTCCCTTCCTCTACCCCCTCCCACCTACCAACCAATCTCCTGGGTTCACGCTTGACATTAAAAATTTAATTACGACATCCAACGTGACAGAAATGGATTCCAATAAAGCGAGAAGGTTTAGAACGTCGTTGAATTGTCTACCAAGCGAAATAATAATAAAAAATTCTCAATTTCAAATATTTGCTTGATTTACGCGTATCTTTGTTTAATATCTGTTGAAAGAAATGTAATGATTACTCAGCGTCGCTTTGAGTTGGCTGCGTTTTTTTTTCTGAGGAGGGAGGGGGGAAGGTGGGGGTGGGAGAGAGGGCGAAGGGATTGAATGACTTAATTAAAAGTGAGCGCAAGACACTTGTTATCGCAGTGCATTGACAACTGGTCTTTTATAACAGATATTTTTGCCTATAGGAAGTTATACATTTTATGGAGTACATACACAAATATCGCTCGAATATAATTAAGTTGACTCTCTGAAGTGAGATCACTATTTTGAGCAACCAAAAAATGGCCTTAATTTCAAAATGGTCTTAAAATATAATTTTTCTTGGACGCATGTTATAGTGGGCTGAGTGACAACGACAGAACACAAAAGCAATAATATGCTGGAGATGGTGGCTTTTAGGGGTGGTCTTTATTGACATGGCCATCTTACAGGTGGTATTTTTTGGAGGTGGTTTTATTTTAGAGGTGTTCCTTTAATGGGTGTTCTTTTAGTAGGTGATTTTTACAGGTGCTCTTTTAGATTTCTGAATACTGCCGATTCTTAGCGTTGATAGTTTAGATGCGAAAACAGAAATGCCTTAAAATAAAAATTCGCTTGCACATACATATATAAACAGTGGATAAAAATATGTGTAAGTGTATAATTATAGTGCAACAAACTACGAAAAAGACTTTAAAAATGAGGGCAATTCTTGAGCTTTAAAAAGCTATAAAAATGAAGGCATTTACACCTGACATAAATTTATAAACTGTACAAAAACACCAGAAACAGTCAGTCAATAAAACGACTTTCAAAGATCGATAAATTGGTGCCTTTGAAAACAAACAAAAAAAAAGAAAGAAGAAGAAAAAAGTTTAAAACGTTGGAAACAAAATGGATAAATCTCACGATGGTCACCACCTTGAAAAGGCCAAAAGTTTGTTGCTTCAGCGCGGCCCTACATTCCAGAGAAACAAAACACAACTGCTTGAGGATAATATCACCGCTGTGGTAAGGGGGAAAAGTGATACACAAAAGAGGGATGGCGAAGCGATACGGAGTGGGGGAACCATTGAAGGGGAGCTCAAAGCCTGTCCGGACAGCAGCGATGAATATGATACGGACTTGGAGACAGAAGGTGAATATATATATTTTTTTAATTTGGAAGGCAGTGGCGTATCCAAGGGAGGAAAAGTTCAAGGTTGCACCATTACCCCACCAAAAAATGCTAAAAAGTAGGCTGTTAAGCTTCGTGGTTTAACAAAAAAATATTGACTGGCAAACGGGCTACTTTGCTTATATTTTTGAAGTTGAATCCCCATCACCCTCTATCGTTGACCAAAATCTGTATTCACCATTGGACTGAATTCGCCACCCAATAAATACTGCCTGTGTGTTCATCAAAAAAAAAAAGAGTTCCTTCAGTGACACATCGAAGCCGAGGTCTCAACGGTATGGCTTAAGTGATATTTCATTAATTTGTCTGTACTCTCTCTCTCTCTCTCTCTCTCTCTCTCTCCCTCTCTCTCTCTCTCTCTCTCTCTCTCTCTCTCTCTCTCTCCACTCTCTCTCTCTCTCTCTCTCTCTCTCACTCACTCTCGCTCTCCTTTTTCTCTTCGTTTTAGAGAGGTCACTCACGCCGTTCGACCGTTACGGCGTAGTGACGTACAAAAGAACATGTAAAGCGCTTGGCCTTCACCCCATCAGTTCCGTGGTGCGGGGTCTGAAAACATCGTGGCTGGACGTCAGCGGGCGAAGTCTCCACAACCACGAAGTATTAGCGCTTTGCCGCGCTCTCGTTGTAAGATATTTCTATTGCTTTACTTCACATGCTAGTACTGTTTTTTGTTGGAGTAAAAAGTCAAAATATCACAGCCCCCATCCCCCCCCCCCCCCGAGTTTCATATAGCTGTGTTATTACTTTCATTTTCATTTCATTGTGCCTTACAGGATCTTAAGTTCGCGTCTTGTCCAGTGTTTCTAGGTGATACCCAACCGGAAGTCCTCCTTCTCCCCAAAAGCTACACCCCGTACCAATTGTGCAAGAGAAAAAAAACTCAAAAAATACGAAAAACACCGAAATCATGTAATAAACTTTGTTAATCCACATGTGTTATCAATGTGGTGAAATTACATCCCAGACATGTGGCAACCACATGCAAAATCTTCCACTGGCACCCCTCTTCCCCATCATGCACATAATTCCATTACATAAGAAGCGTATTAAATCTCAGAGTGAACAGAGACAAGAAGTTCTCTTTATGGCTACAACTTTGAAATGTGGTGATCATGTGGTTTCGATATCGTCATCGTAGCTTAATACTTGCCACTGAACAACTAGTATGTTTGCCCCATGATTTAAATTTGGTTTTAACAGGAAGCTAACTTACATTTTCTTGTGTATATTCAACATATTTTTACCACATGCCTTTAATATATGCTATTCATATGGTTATGATGATGTAGATGTGATAATTAATAAATCTGACTTACAACCCCCCCCCCTCCCACATTTCAACTGCTAAGTTCCCTGGTGGGAAACAAATGATGTTGCGTTTGTTTAATCTCGTACCGCCCTAAGTGTTTGAAACTCGTACACAAATCTTGCAACATGATAATACCCATTAGCGTTATTTACAAAGCAACTTCTCTTAAAGTTACACACACACACACACACACACACACACACACACACACATATATATATATATATATATATATATATATATATATATATATATATATATATATATATATATATATATATATATATATATACATTTCTACAAGCATGTGACCACTTTCATTGACGAGTTTTGTTGTTATTGCATATAATTCTTCTTTTTTTCTTTTTCTTCTTCTTCTTCTTCTTCTTCTTCTTCTTCTTCTCCTTCTTCTTTTTCTTCTTCTTCTTCTTCTTCTTCTTCTTCTTCTTCTTCTTCTTCTTCTCCTTCTTCTTCTTCTTCTTCTTCTTCTTCTTATTATTATTATTATTATTATTATAATTATTATTATTGCCATCATTATTGTTATTATTATTATTATCATTATTATTATTATTATTATTATTATTATTATTATTATTATTATTATTATTATTATTATTATTATTATTATTATTATTATTATTATTATTATTATTGCTGTTGTTGTTGCTGCTTTACAAGGATATGCTCACGTATCTCTTTTAATTTATCAATGATATTTTTTATATAAATCTTTGTTGTGACAGGACAATATGGCGGTTAAAACGTTGTCATTAAACGCTAATGAATTTGGTCCAAGTGAGGCTGGGTATATATCCTGTGTCGTAGATGAGAACATCAATATAAAATCACTGGTAGGTATATTTCAATATTTGAGACATTTTATATAATGCCACGAATAAGACAGAAGTTTGCTTTACGCCTCTCCTATTATAACACGTACATAGTGACAATGCACTCCCGCATAAAGAAATAAGTAAATTCAGTAAATTTTGCGTTATCTAATCGCGTACAAAAACTTAGGCTTTGTGATGAAACCCTTTTTTGTGTAAAGAAAGTTGTTATATAACAGATAGACTGCGTCACAGTGCAGAGAAGTATTTGAAAGCGTAAAAGAGGATATGGTATCCCGCTATTTGACCAACAAAGGTGTTGGTGTTATAATAGTGATAGATCATTCTGAGCTTTTTATTGGTTTCGGGCACTTGTGGAAAGGCAATGATCTCGCAGCTGCGAGTTTTATTCACAGGCCTTCTACATGTTCCCGAATCAAATACATATCATCCGGTTGCCATGATCTCTCCCTGTAATGCAATTCGACGTTCCTGTAAAACATAATGATAACACAACTATATCAGCATCCTCCATGTACATTGTAAAACTGATGCCAAAAATAAATTGATTGATGGCAAAAGATTAAAATAAATTCACGTAAGTTTAATCAAGAACTTTTGTCTGACATTTAAATCAATGCACAATATTTTTGTTTAAAAAATTCTGTAAGCATGTTTTGTAGAGTTTGGCAGAAAATAATATACTACATTCGGGATTAAGCAGCCTGACTGAAGTTCTTTTGGAAAACACATACCTGACTCGATTGGATATTTCAGGTTTGAGAAAAGAAATAAAATCGATGATTCTTCCAAAAAAAAAACAGTTGTAAATAAACACTTAAAATGTCTTTTTAGAATGATAATAATAATGATAATAATAAGACTTGTTATATTTGACAATCACGATTCTTTGTGGACAGAAGAATTACAACACTGCAATTAGCAATAGCTGGTAACTGGCATTTTTCCATACTCGAGCCAAGGAGTGCAGCCAGAGGTTGGTCGTGAGAGACCAAACGTCCCCAGAACCCTTTGTTAAAAATGTTGCTGGGAAAGATTATGTTTTTTTCCACACTTGACCCCGCCTGCCACCCCTTCCCTCCCTCACTCCCTCCGTTAGAAAATCATGGATTCGCCACTCTATTCAGTTTCTACAATTTTGACTGCAATTTTTACAGCAAACCATCTACAGGATGCAGAAGCCCACTTAATTGCTGAAGTTCTCAAGGTGCCTTTCTGACTTCTAAAAATGACTTAATATATAAACTATCATTTACTTTTAGTAGTGCATTATGCCTTACAAAGGTCATATAAAAACAGCTTACTGAGAAATTATATTATAAATCTGGTAACACCCTGTACCCTACATAAAACTCGCCATTATATATATATATATATATATATATATATATATATATATATATATATATATATATATATATATATATATATATGTAATGGCGAGTGTTATGTAGGGTTTATATATTTGAAATATGACACGACGTAAACAGGCGCAAAACTAAATCCATATGATAAAAATACTCCTCAACAACAGCAAAAAAACTAGCAAAAACATACATTTTTATAGCTGATGTGTAGATTATTAATTTTGTTTCTTTTCCTAGACTAATTCAACACTCACCTACTTAAATCTAAGTTCAAACAGTTTTGGAGATGAAGCAGCTGAAATCTTGGGCCCGGCCATTGGTAATATTTTAATTCTTACAATAGCAATTTTTGAAAGAAAAAGTATAACTTTTATTAAATTTTAGTACATTTCTATTAACATCAAATTGTTTTGTTTTGATCCTTTACATTTAACTTCGAACCTATTAGCTTAGTTATCTGAGGCTTTAAATTAATAAACCTGCATCAAGGCGTAGTGTTACAGGTAAAAACGAATCGCTGCGGGCCCTGGATCTGAGCTGGAATCATATCAGGCCCCCGGGAGGTGTTCGTATATGTGCAGGAATACAAGTAAGCTTGTGAACAAAATGGCATTTAATTTTCCAGGATGTTTGTTAGTAAAGGAAAGAAACCTTCCTTAAATCAACACTTGACTAAACATTATTTTATTGTTTATATTACTATATTTTATATTTTATTAATATATTTTGCATTTTGCATATTTTATATCCTTGAAATTTGTTGAGAGATTTACATTTTTACAACCAAAAATATACCGCACTTTTTTATAAGAAATGAATGAAATGAAATCAATGTCTTGTGATGTTGTAGCGAAAATAAAAATAAATGAAATATATTTTGGATGTTGTGATGATTTATCCAATCATTTTCTTCAGTTACACCCCTGCATAATAACTTCAAAGCATAAGACAGTTGTTTTTTTTAAAGTAAAGTGAAATATGCTGTAATAAAGCAATGTAAAATTGGTGTGAAAATATAAAAGTATAAAACAAAAATTACAACAATGATAATAAATAATTTCTAATGTATCTTGTAACGATAAAAATCTGGCTATTCCATTTTCGAATCGATATAAAATTAAGCATCCATTGTTGTGGTATTAATTGAAGGAGAACGTGGTACTCACAAAGCTGAACTTAGCATATAACGGCTTATGTGTGGCCGGCGCTAACGCAATGGCAGAGGCGCTGAGTGAGAATGATGTCATGACTGACCTGGATCTCACCTGTAACCGCATTTTTGATGAAGGTGTCACTGAAATAGGCAAAGCTTTGCTTATCAATGAAACACTGAAAAAACTGAAGGTACTGTACAGCACTAACTCAGTTTCAACCTATCGACTTTGTCATACTGAAAAATAAATATAAATAATAACTTCAAAACTTCAAGTTAAAATAGACAAGAAAAGATGAACCACAAAGATGCCGATGTTTGATAATAATGCGTGTCAATAGAATAATTGAAGAAGTAAGAACGGGTGTAACTTCGGGATGGCTGGGTAACACGACACGGTATTTCTTGATATGAAAATTAATACAGCATGTGAAAGCAAAATTCTCAATTGTCAGGCTTCTCATCTGTCAGTGGTCAAACACTCAAATAAATAGATCTTAATTTTATTTCCATTGCATCACATTTCTTTTTCTTTATTGTTTAAAGGGTGTGTTTTTCTAATAAATTGTCTGTTTTACTCAGCTAAAGCAATTAATTTTCAATATGGGGACGAGACTGTAATTCCGTGTATTCTTTTATGCGTTAGATATAACATTCTACGTTTTCTTCTTTTATTATTTTAAAACAAATAGCTTGCGAATAATCCCGTCACAACTGTTAGTGCAGTCACTCTGTTGACGGTACTTAAGAGAAACGAGTACTCGGCCTTGGAGCAACTAGATATGTCTGTAAGAAACTAACAGATACTCGTCATTGTGTATCGTGTTTTCATGTTTTATGAAGCTAAAATTCAGTTGATAAAGTTTTCTCATGACTTGAACTATGTAATTAAATTCTGTTATTAAATATTACTTCGGACATATAGTTTAACGTCAAAGTACGATTCCCTTATTTACATTTTAGGGTAAAACTATTCACTGAGTATTTCGCGTCTAAAATTTTAATTTGCAATTGCAGAGCGTGCATTTATACAAAGAAGCACTGACCTTAATTAGAGAAATTCAAAATGAGCGTCCGTCTTTTGACTTTCTTTACGGAGGTGTCGTTAATTCAGATGATCAATGGGGTTAGCCTTTACGCTCCTCAATCATTTAACTGGCTATTTAACTGGTCTTTTAGTTTATTCAACTTTTTCCAGTGTCAGGTCATAAATACTGCTTAAATTATTACTTTTTCTGTTTATTATGACAGTAAGACTAAGAACAAGGCAGTTTGCTGTCCCTCTTTTTTGCAACCTCTGTGTTTTAGCATGACGCTGTAAACTTGTCACTCGCGGTGTCCGTTACAAGATATAAGAGTAAACGTGCATTACCCTCTTACAGCACAAAATTACTCTGTGGTTTAAATGCCGTGGCATGCAGCTCCATTGCTGCATGCAATAAATTTCTATACCTATGTTACAACGTTCATTAAAGAATTATAATAAACTATGGCTATAATTAAAATACAAATAATAATAAATCGGTTTTACCAGACCAGGTTATAATGTGAAATGTGTCAATAAGTTGTTATAAAACACTCCTTATCTTTTCTGTGTTGTTTCTCAAGCACATGGAGAACACAATGCATTTAATAACCGAAATCCACTGACAATCCTGAAGGAATACATGGCCAAGAAGAACTTCCGCCTTGTCGACCTGTTCAAACAGCTAGATAAAGACGGTAGCGGCAGTGTATCAAAGGATGAGTTCATACACGGTCTCCAGGTGACCAAAGCTTAATTCAGATGTATATTGACGCTACTATTCTACACCCACAAAGAAATATTTATTGCCAATCAGTGTTTTTGTTAACAGCTGCTTTCGGTACATTTCCTTCTTTGTACGCACTGCAGCTCCATTATCTTTTCCATTCTAATCCATTCGATATTTTTAAGCACGTATTTTTTTGAAAATCTTTGAAAATTTAGCAGTGTAATTCATACCGACAAATCTGTCTTAAACTATGTCATTTACCTGTGCTGTGCCAAAAATTAGCATCAGCTATTGAAGTTCACCAGGTACAATTCATCTCAAACAAAAGTATTGAAATTAATCACATATCATCCTTCTGATTCTAATCTATCTGCCAGAAGTTACATTTTCACCTTTTTACTTTCATTAAAGGAAGTTCACGTTAATTTTGAATTTTACATTTCATTAAAATTTTCTGGCGCTGATATTTACCTAATATAATTTATCTCCTTCAGTTATAGAAAGCTACCAAGTATGACATATTTCAAACAAGTTTTAAAATGATTATAAAAATTAAACGGTTTTGATAATATATTTAAGGTGATAGAGGTACCATTGACGAGAAATCAGTTGGAAAGATTGATAAAGATGCTGGATAAAGACGGAGATGGAGAAGTGGATTACCAGTAAGGTGTTTTGGAGAATTGTGTGAACCGTTACCCTCTGCTGGACAGGGGTCTAATAGCAAAAATTGGTTAATATGCGCGACCGTGGCATTTTCAAAGAAGCCCTCTATTGGTAGTGTCATATTGAAAAAAACACCCCTATCTGAAAAAAGTTTTGTTTGTTTTATATATTCTTACAAAGGCTGATGCCATATATAATTGAACTGAAATAGACAAATCGATTGCAATTTAAATTGCCACGCTGTTTATGTTACCCAAATAAAAAAATGAACAACTAGAATAATTGTGTGCTCCTTTACTGGAAATATCGCCATTACATTTATGACTGTTTATACAAAATATATAAAAACTTACTTTTTAAGTCAGAATACCAAAACAACATGCTTTATTCATTTGACTGTATTTTGACCAATTATAAATCTAACTGGGGAGAAAATTTTAATTTGTGAAAGATGTCTTTATCAATACTTGCAATATAACACCCAATCAGTCTGAGGTTGTGTTCTTTGAATAATGTGTTGTTGTTTGCACACATCCTCAGGGAGTTAGTGACAGGTGATAAAGAGCACAGACGCCAGCAGAGAGCAAAGCTTGGTGCCGTGATGAAGATGCAAACCTTGAAAAAGAGAAAGACTGTAAGAGAGCAGCCAGAGAAAACAGCAAAATGATTTCGTTTTTCGTGGTTTTGCAGAACTAAAAATCTGATGTATTTATATAAAAAGAATGAAATGTCAAAGGAATGACAAAAGTATATCCAAGACCTTCACTTAGTTATTTAACTGTTGTTCGGATCCAATACAAAGCACACTAACTCCGTGCTGTATCGTTTGTATCATGCAACACACAGAGTTCTGCTTTAGATGAGCAAACAGTGCGGAAATAGTCACGTTTTTCCTCTTACATACCTTCCGATCTACGTCGTGGCCGTTGTGTCACACAGCGGCTTCCATTTCGCAGGGAAAGAGGCTTTCGTCACAAAGCGTTCGTCAGTATCCCGTTGGGTTTGTACATTTATAAGGACGTCTTTATGAGGAAATGTATTGTTACTCAGTGCGTGTTTTGATTTAACCGGTAAGCTTGTTCACAATCACTTACATTTGTACGCAGATTCGTAGTAGCATATTTGCTGGTAAAGTATACATTTGAGAAAATTTCAGTATTCTCGCAAAGTGTGTAATTTAAAAGGCGTTTCAATTCATTTTAATAGCCTTTCAATGTCTATTTTGGTCAAATGCCATGCAAATGGATGCCTGTAAGAAAATTTCCTCATGCAGTGTATTTTGAACAGCCAGTTCACATGACTATATTTCTCATGAAAAACAGTGCTTGGATTTTAACTTTGTCCAGTGCACATGCAAACATGATGTTATTTTTTTAAATTAAGAATTAGTTATGCTTCTAATATGAGTATTACACTACGTAGAATTTTAAATAGTAATGGTAGTTTATTAGTCTTTTTTTAGTGTACTCATGAATTCAACAATGTCTAATAAAAGGAAAGCATATTATCGCTCAAAGCACGTCTCAGTAAAGAAATTGTCGCTTCCACTGATAAATTTTATCGCTAACCCTATAGTAAAGGAATGGACTTTTTTATTTTTAACAAAAATTTTATTTTTAATTATAGGACATAACAAAGACGCACATACAATTAAAACGGAACGTCGCTACATGCACACAAATAACATTACTTTGTTCTCATTCCGCCACCTGGTTTTTGCACAATTTACCAATGTTCACAAGTAATTATTCACTTTGTGTAACTAAGTTTTCAAATTGGTAATATATTTTGGGGATCTCTCTGTCGACATTGTTTTCTTATCAACTACTATTCTTTTAAATATTTCGTTAAGTAGATAGCACAATGAAAGTTTTTTCTTGTATGTTCTGATATGACAAACATATTTTTTGTGAGCAATAGGATCATATTTACTGCCGGGTTTTCCGAACCGAAAAGAAATTCTGCCCTACTTAAAATTTTGAAATATCACATTCGTAGGATCTACGAAATTAAATAACTCTTTGGTGAACAATTGCGTAACAGGAGAAATTCAATCAATGCATGAACAATCGTATCGCTCAAAGTGGTATCGCAAAATTCGTATAAATCATTGTCCTTTATTTTTCACCTTTTTAAATAGATGGAATGATAACACCTTCGGCTCTCGTATACTTTCCCTACTCAGTGGTAGGCTGTGATAAATTGTTTCTTCCAACATATTTTCTTCAGCGAACCACATTCTCACAGAGGGTGGTACGAATGACTCAAGGAACAAGAATTCATTATAAAAAATTCGACTTTTTGCCATTAACATATGGAATTTTTTCCCACTTGCGAAACTGAACAAATTACTTTTGAAATCCATGGATGGTCTTGGAGTATTTTTTACATCTTGCACTAACCCAGATTGTTTAATAACCGAAATAACCCCTAAGTATGTCAAAAAATTTGTTCTGACGGGGAAGCAATTTGTAAATTGTGTAAATGATAAGACAGTTCCATCTTTTTTGATAAGAGCTTGAATAACAACTACCCCCTTAACGAACCAGTCCTTTAAAAATATGCTTTTATCTTGAAGTATTTTTTTATTGTTCCACACAATATTTTCCGATTCAAGAGAAATCATGACGTCTTTCTCAAAATCTAACATTCTCCAGTAGAATGAGGGAATGTATGGTAAACATGAGGTCTCATAGTCACATCTGAGCAAAAATTGTAGCCCTCTAAAAGGTATAAAGGACGCTTTGGCATAGTGGTTTGAGCCCTCTCCCCCTGTTATCCTCCATATCCATTGCATTCTCAAAGCCTTTAATTGACATTTTACATCAAGGCTTTTAAGACCACCTTCATCATAATCGGCTATTAAAGCACCATGCTTTACTCCTGGTGGTTTATTGTTACAAATAAAGTTGTTTAGTACCTTTTGTATTTTCTGCTCAAAATTATAGTCAACTTCTGTGGTTGACATTGAATAGATAAGTTTAGAAATGCCAAAGGTTTTTGAAACTGTAATTTTTCCCATAATACTTAGATCCTGTTTGAAATTTTAGATATTTTATCTAGCCTTGTTTCAAAGTTAATGAGATGCCTTTCTTTGTTGTTTCTTCCAATTTGTATGCCCAACATGTTGAACGAGTCTCTGTCGACAGACATTTTATGAAGAGTTTCGTTTTTTTTCTCTCTAAGGGCCTAAAAGTATCAAGACAGGCTTTTCGGTGTTCAGTTTTAAACCTGAAATTTCCGAAAACCCGCGTAAAGTTTTTTTTTATGTATAGATAGAAATGATATTTTTCAAAAGACACATGCATTCATCAGCAAAATGTTTTAGCTTTTTGACTTTAATACCAATCTGAATGCCTTTAATATCTGCGTTGTTGCGGATTTTATCGCCCATCACATCGGCACAAATTATGAATAATAAACAGGAGAGACCGCACCCCTGTCTTATTCCACGACCTAGCTCAAACCATTGCGACGAGAATTCATTATTAATAACACATCTATATATATTAAAGTAACAGCTAAGGAGATAAAGTCAGGATCCAAGTTACATTTACTGAGGGCTGAAAGTATGAAAGGCCATTCAATAGAGTCGAACGCCTTTTCAAATTCAAGTTGAACTAGTACCCCTGCTTCTCCTACCCGGTCGCAATGATATATTAGGTCTTCTACAAAGCGAATACTTTCACCAATGTGCCTTCCCCTAACGAATCCAGACTGATCGGGATATATGATAGTAGATATCACTTTCTCCAACCTTTTCGCCAAACTTTTTGCAACAAATTTGTAATCAGTGTTTAGCAGACGTACTGGTCTCTAATTTTTTATTTTTGTATTATCTTTGTCTTTTTCTCAAGCAACGTCAATATTCCTCGGCGTTGTGAAGTCAAGAGAAAGTCGACTTGTCTGGAGAAGTTAAAACATTCAACTAGTTTAGGACCTCACCAACTACTACTGCCACCACTACAAATAATAATAACAATAAATTTATAAAAAATAAGTAAATTAAGACAAAAACCCTCACCTCGCCTCCGCCCCCAAAACAGCAGAAAAATATTTTAAAAGGACAGAAAAGTAGCTTTCGACAAAGTTTTTGCATGTCTGCAGGGCGGGAGCGTGCGAGAGATGGCTGTGGAGCGGGCAGATGCTTTCGAGCTATTCACCAGCCAGTCTTAGATTGAGGGATCGGCCGCCGCCAACGAGTTTCTGCAGTTCATTGTTCTTAGGTTTTATTTATTTCGAGTTCTATGTGTTTATTTTTAGCTCCTAGCTAAAATTTGACTTAGAGATATTGCTATCGATCGTTCTATCCGTCCGTCTGTCCGTCTGTAAACAATTGTGCGCTCGACTGTGTCCCGCAGCATTTTAGTATGAAGCCTTAGTTCCACAATTTCGAAACTCCATGCAGTGAAATATATATATATATATATATATATATATATATATATATATATTTCAGATGTGAAGCCTTAGTTCCACAATTTCGAAACTTCATGCAGTGAAATATATATATATATATATATATATATATATATATATATATATATACATATATATATATATATATATATATATATATATATATATATATATATATATATATATATATATATATATATATATATATATTTCAGATGTGCAACGTCCAGGTTTCATCCGAATCGACAGATATTGTCAAAATCTTTGAAAATACTGTCTGAATAGTACTTATGCAGACATTGAAAAGTTATTTTTATGTGAAGCCTTTGTGCTACAGCTTTAAAATGTCATACAGTGAAAGAAAAAATACATTGCAGATGTGCAGCGTCTAGGTTTGACCCGGATCCGCCAAACATTGTCGAATTGACATCGGCCGAAAATTTGTCGAAATCGGCGCACTTTGGAAGCACTACCACGACACCGACAGTCTGTCCGGGCAGTCGGTCTTTCTGGTACTCAGTATCGTTCTGGCTTGGGGCTTTGCATCTGTGATATGGCAATTTTGCTGTGGGTCGTGTCAATTTTCTGTAGATTTTTTGGAGAAAGATATCCCTTTCATCCTGGTTGTTAACGATTTCGTACCAGTTCTATTAACAGTAGCATTGTTATTATTATTATTATTATTATTATTATTATTATTATTATTATTATTATTATTATTATTATTATTATTATTATTATTATTATTATTATTATTATTATTATTATTATTATTATTATTATTATTAGTAAAAATTAGATCAATTATAACTTCATAAATAATGTAGAGCAGGAGTCAAACTATACCAGAAGCAAGAACAAAATACTCTTACACTCCGGAACTAGACAGCTTGGCATGGCGATGTGCTGATTGGCAGTGGATAGGGGAAGGGGTGGTGGAGGAGGGTTGCTGTCAGTTACGTTAGGTTAGGTCCTGTTCACCCAATCCCCCAACCTGACTGAGGAAGGACTCCACGATAATAGGTTAGCTGTTGTTCACCCCTCACCCAACCCAATGTGAAAGAAAGCCACAATATAAGGTTACCTGCCCCCCGCCAAGCCCAATTGAATAAGGACCCCACAATCAAAGATTAGCTGCTGTTCACCCCCTGCTCAACTGAGGAAGATCGCTAGGAGAATAGTTACCTGCCCCCCCTCCCTCCCAACCCGAACCTGGCTGAGGTAGGACTCCCTTAGCCTTTTAATTATTTAGTCTGAAATAGTTTCCTCCCCCCACCCAAGACGTCAATATGGCGGCAAAACGCTCATTACCTAAGAACCGGAAGTAAAACTATCTGCAACAACCGTCTAAAATTCTGGAAAATTGAAACTGCCGAAGTTACATTTGTATGTAAAGGTATATGCCTAGAGGATGTCACATGATTTCAGATCTTAGCGGCCTGATTACACAAGCGCTGATGACTGCTAATTTGCCAGCTGCTGTGGAAGTCTGCCTGTACAACAACAGGCTGGCGGAGGCGGTGATACTGGCGATGGCCGGCGGACCGGACTTGGTGAAGCAGACACTGGCAATGGTATTTGAGAAACAGAAGGAAAGTCTGTCCAGGGTTGGTATATTTACTTCTGTCATGATTTCGGCACCCCCTTTTCCCTCCTTCTGCGCCCATCGGTCAGCTATACACATAAACACCGGGTCCAATTACTTCGTTCTTTGTATAAATGGAGTTTCTGAAACATCACTATAAGGTCGAGCTCGAAGCCAGGGTCGACGCCGCGCTACTTAAGTGACGAAGGAGAAAGTGAGGGAAGGGGGGCTTCTTATCATAAATTTTGCAACAGGGATTGACAGTAACATGTCAGTCTTTACATCGTCAATTTCTTAAAGATAGTGATCCAAAATTAGGTGACGTTAAAACAAGATACAATTAAGTTTGTGTGTGACGTTGTGTGTGACGTTGTGCATGACGTTACTTCTCTCGTTTTGTGTGATGTTACGCGTGACGAATGTGACGTAGTGTGTGACGTTTTTGTTGCGTGTAACGTTGGTGACGTTTTATGTGACGTCGCATGTAACCGTGTGTGTGACGTTGTGTGTGACGTTGCAGGTGATCTCGGCAGTCGTAAACAACAAGTAGGAGCACGCGATAACGTCATGTAACATCCGCAACTGGAAGGATGCCCTTGGAATCTCTCTGACCTTCTCACAGCAGCAGGAATTCGCCCACCTCCGTGGTAGGTTACGGTGAGGGAGGGTTTTGGGGTGGTGACAGGGTTTTGGTCATAGCACTGGTTTACTCCCAGCTTCAAGAATTCGTCAAGCTCTGTAGTAAGATACCCGGGCAGTGGGGAAGGGGTGTGTCGGTCTACGGGGCCCTGAGTTGGGAGTGGGGCTTTATGAGGGAGGGTGGCGGTAGTTCTTTCAGATACAATTGAGTTAGTATCAAATATAAAATGCGGTAGACGCGGTACTGTAAGATGATGAAGACACTATCAAATGTTGTTGGTGTTATGTTACAGACACACGGTGAGCTAGTCTGGAGAGTGAGAGCCATGTAGTCCTAGCCGCCAACGTCTGTCTCTCCTATATGTACTCGGGCAGCATCGAGCATCTGGTGTTGTGTTGTAACTGCCACGTGCGCAGCAGTGCCTCTTCCGCCGAGCTCCAGATACGCCCTCTCCCTCTCTCCTTACCACACATATAGCCCCCCTTCAAACACAGCACCACCATATGTCTGACACCAGATCATAGGAAATGGTTGATAGAAAGCCTTCAGTTTATCAATTCTACTGTTAAGGTGAATTGATTTAATTTCGATCTGAAAAGGTGCTTTAAAAGGTGTTGATTAACCGAAATAACAAAACAAGTAACTTGATCGAAGAATAGTAATGTGTGATGATTATCTTCCGCCAACAAAGTTAAATCCATTCTAGTCTTCAGAAAAATGAACAATGCCACGTCGACTTGTATTGTCAAATGTTTTGCAATTTATCAACAAAATAATTACAATACAAACCTGTTGCTTTTTTAAGAACAAAAATGCATACAAAATGGCATTTAAATGATGTAGTTCAAATATTCAATAATTAACTTGAATAGCTTCAATACTAACAGTTATGTTATTATTCATCCCTTTTCACTTCAAATGTTGTACCTATTTAAAACGAATATGGCGTCGGTAAGAAAGCTTATCTAGAGGTACAACAGATCGTCTCTAGCTGTGATACATTTAGCAAACTTCGTTCTGTCTCTCTCTCTCTCTAGTGTCCCTAAAACTTTATTTGACACTCTTAAAGTTCGCATCATTGATGGAGCGTGAAGACAGGAGATTGGTTTGCCTGATGCTATGAAACAAAAACGAGCTCTGATCACTTTACAATGTAACAAAAACTTATGTTTTCTATATACAGTCGCTGCTCTTTCTTGTTAAACCAAAGCGACATCTGGAAACATTGCAGCACAATACGTCAACAATTGTCACTGTGATATTTTCAGTGTGATATTTTTGATAGTGCAAGACTTCAATTTCCTGTTACAAGAAAAGATATTTTGAAAGATTGGATAAGATCTTGGTAAACTGCTTTATATTTTCAAAAGTGCTGTTTTCTTACACGTGTCTGATATGAAAACGAGAAAGTGGCAAACGTGTTATTGTACAAGGGACACCATGATAAATTTCAAACTTTTCACGTTTCATTGCAAGACAAGTGAATAAAAAATATTAGAAAAACATACTACTTTTGTAAAGTCAGGTGGTTATTTACATAGAAGTTACAAGAACACTTAGATATGTGTCTTAAGGAAGCATGGTATTTTGCCTAAAAATGGTAGTACTGTGAAACTTTTCAAAACAGATCTTCACATAATTCGTTATCCACTTTGACACTGAAACAGTGAGAAAGCCAATTTCTGATGCACGCCTGCAAAGGATTGCTCATATTCCAGTTAGATAAGCTTCAAAAGAATTTTATGCAAACGCAAAATTTGATTCAGAACTTAAGCTATGCACACGAAAACACTGTATGTAATTTTAACTTTAACAATTCTGTTTGCAATTCTAGCAACTTGTACGATGATTTGACAACTGTAATTGCTCTACTTAGTATTAAAACACATGCCACGAGATAGCAGTCATTATTTACATACATTACATATATAGTCTCGTTTATCCGATTTACACGACCTTTACGAGACAAGTAAACCTGATGCTGTCGAAAACTTTATTATCAGAAGTCTTGACTTTTTGCAACGGGCCGGAAAGGCATAATGTTTTTGGTTTAGTAGCACACTTCTTCAAACATTGTCGTCGTTTAGTCCTATCCATGTGCCACTCCTAAATAATCGGTGAAATATATCATAAAATAGCATTAATTTAAATTTCAGAGTAAACTAAATATAAAAATATAAATGGTATTAATATACATTAATATTAACATTTTTTCTAATGTATATATCATTCAAAAAATTGAAACCATCTCTCTATATCCAAAGATACTTATTAAATAAACTTAACTGTTATAGTGGGTATTCATACCAGTTAGATAGCAGAAAAACACATGCGCATTGAATAACTTAAAGTTCTCTTCAATATGGTAGTTTTCATTAAAGAGAGGAAATTTATAGCGAAAGTTAGAAATTCAAAAACAATATTATTCATTTATTGGAGGGAGTGCATTTACACGGGGGTCTACTTAAATTCTTTTGCGTGCAGCTTTGGAGTAGAACTGGTAGGGCGTGGGCATAGTAGCCACAGTTCTTTTTGGAGTAAAGAACTCCATAACTCCCAGTTTGTGCTTGAAAACATTATTTTAAATAAAAAAATTGTTATGAGGATTGCAATGAAACATAAGATAAGAAAAACCGTTATTCTCAATCAAAGTAAACTGTTTTATGCATCATTTATGACATAACACTGTTACGTTTTGAGTATTGAACTGTTGGTTTAATATTGTTACTCACCTTTCACTGTCGCTTATACTTTATCCCTTCACTTCAAACAAAGTACAGTGTTTTATCGCATACTGTTTTTATTCCGAAATCCATTTTTACTAGTTTGTGAATTATAGCAACTGACATAATACTGCTCTGTCCTTCCCGGCACTAAAGGTATGCAATTGGGAACTATATAAGACAAGCCCAGCCTCTCTGTATGCAGGAGTGTACACATACAATTGGGTACTTGGCTTCATTGAGTAATACATGTCACAAGAAGGAGTTTGTAGGCAGACGATTTTGTGAAACAGTGTACATATGCCAAACATAATAATGTGTGAACCACCTTGAGCCTAAAGTGAAAAGAGCAGGACATAAATGATCTTATTATTAATACAATGGTTCTTATACATTGTTACAATGCACTTAAAACGCACTCACAAGTTGTTGGAGAAACAACTTGTCTCATCTTGTATCTGATTTTCAGTGCTAATAATAGTCTCTTACACTGGTGTAATCTGTGCTCTTAGCAAAAGCGGCGCTTGTGGTGGTGTTTTCTCCCATGAATAAGCATTTTTGGTTTTCAGTTCCTCTCAAACAATTTAGCGTCTAGAACTGTTGGCACTGTTAAATCTACAACTGAAATAGTTATAAATAAACATAAAAATACGAAAATATTGTAGATGTGAGGCTTCAATGTCATAAAAATGAAAACATTGTGAAAACGTACTCATATAAATAATTTCATGAGAGATCTGTTGACAAGTATATATTGGGAAGATGTTATCAAGGAAAACGAGAAGCACGGGGAGGGGTTTTCCGATCCAGAACATTATGTCCATTTTGACCTGAGGTCCGGTCATAATACAATATTCATTTACCGTTATTCGGTTATTGCCGACTGTCGATATTGGCGAAAACGTTATGTGATGTGAGGTCGGTGATTGGAGCGTGCAGACTCTATAATGGCACTTTGAATAGTATGCTAAAATGCATATGTGCTGAAAAGGAAACATCTTGATTTAGGTTTATGTAACCATCATGAAGCGCCCTGAAGCAGTAAAAAGTTTTCTCAATTTGAATTTCTCTAGTGTCGAGCAGTGTGAGGTTCCATAATCATTCTATGAGTTATTTCGACGAATGAATCTTAAAATTCCCAGATTAAGAAAAGTTAGGAGTATGTCTTATAACTTTGAACAAAGGCACCTCCAAAACTTGAAAAATTGCTAAACGAATTAGCAGAAGACTCACAGGACAGTTTTTAAAAGCATTTCGGTCGATATGACAAGGTTTTGTTCATATTGTCAACTGATCACAACAAGCTTCTTTGCACTTGAGGGTCCCTATGTTGTGTAAGCACAGAAAAGGCTGGATGACTACGTTGTTGAGCTAGACGGGATACAGAAAAATTGTATGTTGCTGCAGCTATTTCTGAAGCTTTAGATTTTGGGAAGGACTTAGGGATAAATACCTTCGACAATTTCCAAATTTTCGAAAATCCTTTTAATGACTATAAAGTTAGATGTTAATATTAATCCTGAGTTGTTTGAAGACCAAAAAGCCTAAGTGCTCATTCTAATAAAGAAATATGCAATCATTTTCTAATTCAAACCTAAAAAGTGCAATATGTGGTCTTAAACAGAGTAGATCATACGAGGAAAGCAACATCCGATACCCCATGCTATGATTGAACGCTGTAAGAAGAAAGTTCAGGACGCGATTGAATTAAGAGTAACCGAATTATGTGAATTTTCAATATAGAGCTGTAATTGCACCAGTTCGAAAAAAGGATGGACAACTATAGTTATGCACCGATTTTGCAGCATTGAATAGGATCACAAAAGCAACCAGAAGCAATGCTTTGGGTAGATTAAAGGCATGTATGTTTGTTACAAATTTCTTTCGAAAAAAGATTTCTCAAAAAACACAATACTGTCAAAGTCTATTTTAACAGCTCTGTAAAAAGACTGCTTTGTATTCCCGAATTGGATTGTTGCAGTGCTGCTTTATGTTTTTTTGGTTTGGAAATGCATAAACGCTTAAGCGTATGCCGAAAAATAGGCTTGTTCTACACTTATTTGAAAGGAAGGACTTATTTGAAAGAAACTAACTTCGGATTCGATTATGTCTCCCGTGGCTTATGCAAAGAAGGGGTTGCTGCCAAGACAAGGTATTTTAACAATGCTTTGCAATAGTGTGGAGTGTACATAAATTTAAACAAAATCTGTTCGGTAGGCCTTTTCTTCTTCAGACAGATCATAGAGCTTCTACATTCAGCTTGTGAAATAATCTGCTGAGATTTCATTTAAAGGTGTAAAAGTGTGCAAAAGGAACGTACGTGATACATGTGATTTCATTATGAATAAGCAAGCCATTATGTATGAGAAGAAAATGATTTCTCCTCTGTTATCAGTTATTCGTTGGATAATAAGTTCTATTATTAGGATACTGATGTGAGTGTAACTGGCTCGCAAATTTTGGAGAGTTCACCTTCCTGCGCTAACTGCTTGTAAATTTGAGTTTGCATCACGGTTTTTTTCCAAATTAGTGTTACTCTTAGATCTCCACCGTTTACTAGTATGGGCGTGCTGGCTGACGATGCATAAAGGAGCACAGGTTATTCCAGATTGCCGATGTTTGTCGTGCTCTCAAGTTACTTACTGCGGCTTGCTCATAGTAACTCTAAAGCTGAGCCTGGTTACTCGGTTACGTCTGATCGCAAAGGGATTGGCTTTGAACCGACTTCGTCAACCAAAAGCTCTGCGGACTCGAGTACCAATGGGCATACCAAGTCTCGGTATCAAATACCAAGTATGCACCACTGTTGGGTTAAGCCTAGGTACAAGATATCCACTGGGCATCTGAGTCTTGGCTGGGTGGTTTGGTGCAACTGCATGATCACCAACAACCAAGCACCAAGCAAATACAGGCCTTGGTTCATGTCCAGGTCCTGGTGCGTCTTGGTCATGTACGCACCAACTACCAAGCCCAAGCACAGGCCTCGGTCCGTGACCAAGCCTTTGTGCGTCTTGGTCAGTGCTGCGTCACCGTTGCATTCGATCACGCTAGGAGTTACCAATGTTAGCATTTGTACAGCAAGTAGCTTGGTTCAGTACAAACTTCTGTGTTCTGAGATGATTATTAGCGAATTTAAAGTGAAAGTTATTTACACACTTTTCGTTTTTGCGTTGTTTCAGACATGAAAGAAGCTAGTATGCACTTCGCAAAGTAAAAGCTTCGTGCATCCACATCCATTGTGCCATGTATCAACCAACACTCGTTCTGTGGTTGATGCAGGAGGGAAAGGGGCATAACGCTTTGTGAAGCATTACATACTATTTGTGAGTAGGCGCACTTGGCTTCGCAAGACTGGGACACCTTAGACAAGCTTCGCATTAAGAGTATTAAGCGTAGAGTGCGCCGCAAAAGTCCCTCTCCCTGAAGATGCCGAAAGGCAGCTTTCTCCTTCTCGGCTAAATTTCCTATCCAGTTTACAAAGAAAGGGTTACAGAATCTGATGCTGACCGACAGAGGAAGCTCAAGAAGCCAAAGACAGTGGCGGAGTTCAACTCACCAGCTGTTGGTAATCGTGCTATAATAGACAAAGCTTGACAAAGAGACCGAGAGAGTCCTATCCTAGGAATCTAACTATTTATCGCCGAATTCAGTGATTTGCCCAAGGAGGATGTGACAGTTACACACAGGCAGTCAGACACATGTTTTACTAGTTCTGTGGGTGATTTCGGTATACCCGACGCCCTGATGCTTCTCTTTCTGAAGCATTGTATACACTGTTGTTATCACAGACTACTTTCGTCTGTCTTCATTCTTGGCCATGCAAACTAAGGACACACAAAAGCTATTGTACTCAGTAAAAGTGAGACATCCGGTCTACTCCAGTCAGGCCAAGTCAAGTACGTCAATGAGGAGGAACTGCATACGCCCGGATGTGCCCCTTTATACCTTCCTGATGGCTTCGATCCCGAAGAACCAAGGCAGGGCTATTTATACGCCCACGGTAGGTTTGGAGATCCAAGCCGAACCAAACCCCTACCAGCCTGACTATTGGAACTCGGATGACCAAGACTCGGGGTTGGAGGGAGACTCGGAAGATGACTCACCGGGCTTTCCCCAGTAAAGTTTTCTGTCCGCGCAATTGACCCTATTTTTTTCAGGGAGCACCGGCTGCAAGTACACGACCAATTAGCTTCCGGACTTCTCCCCTACGCAAGATGAGTCTGCGTCACCACTGATCGACTCGATAGACCCGTTATGGGACGCTATTCAAAACATCGCCAGGCTTGCCCAGATTGAATGTGGGGCTCCCATGACAGACCAATCCGCATGACATCACCTAGCGGCTCACTCTCAACTTCATTGCGTTAAAGATGAGTGAAGGAGTAGTCAATGCGTTGTCGGTCCGCTGCCCGGCATGCAAACGTTTAGACGCCGGTGACGACCGAGTTTTGTGACGCTTTCATTCCTCAAAGCACTGCTGTTAAACAGAGTCGTATCATTCTTCCTACGCCTTAATACCCTTAGAGGCCTTGGAGCAACCGACTTTTGCAACAAGAGAGGTTGGCGACGTACGTGACCACCTCCACGGTTTACTTGAGTCACTTCCTGTTGCATTGTTGATTGACTGACAAATGTCTTCGAGAACTGCGCTGCCCCCTGAAAAGATGGACAGAGTAAACCAAGAGAGTAGTCACTGTCGCAGGACTTAACCCTCATGACCAGAGTGACTCGGCCGCGCTCTCGTTCTCCCTTTAGATCTCTCCACGGCGCTCTTCGTCTTCACGAAATCATTAGAAAACTCAAGACGTGGAGCCGAGCGCAAAGTGTGCTGGTTTTCCACTACTTACACAACTGGTTCCTAACTCACCACTACCAAGGCACAATACGGGAACAAACACAGACGATCAATCAGGCAACGAAGGTAGGTCCCTTGGTGAATCCTTTGTGAAGTCCGTACTCGATCCAAAGCAAGTGATAGTATTATTGGTTGGAAAGTAGGATCTAGGCTTAACACGGGCTTATCCCAGCCCTGAGCGTCGGAAAATTATCCGATTGGCTGATCCAGTCATCAAGATAAGAGGAAAGTTAATTCTGTGAAAGATGGAATCTCCGCTCGGTTGCTTGGTAGCAATAGTGAAGATACTGCCTCTGAAGAAACTCCATTACAGACTTTTCCATGCGGAAATCAGACGCCCTCTGTGTCACTCGGTGCGACCCACGGATCAAGAAATATTTATTGATATCAAAAATAGTATAATGATATCTAAAATTGATGCTTAAAGATCAAAAATTAATTTCTTGATAGCAGAAATGAAATATATGATAGCAAAATCTCAATTTTGAGCTGGATAATTTATTTTCCATTTATTAATACCAAGAATTCATTTCAGATATCAGTATTTCAGAATAAGACTCTTTAATTTATATTTTTAAAATCTGTAAGGGATATTTTGATCTTAAAAATTAATTTTTGATATCATAATATGAGTTTTTTTACATAAAAAGTGCAGAAGCAAGTATCTATGAGTAAAATAATGAATGGTCTTATACACGGACTCGATTTCTTAGCTCAAAATTTGTGTTGTTATTATTGGGAATAAAAGCTTAATTGACGAGTCGTTTAGTTTTATATACCTACCTTAAGATTTATTAAATTTGTAAGCTCGATTTTTTTATCTCAAAAATAAATTTTGTCATTTAAAATTCTATTATCGACAGCAAAATATAAATTAATGAGATTATTGATGTTTATAATTATATATTGATATAAAAAATATGCATTAAATGTTAAAACCAAGTTACCAAGACTTTTAAAATGGTATTAGCTTTAAATTTGGTGTGATTAGCAAACAGTGAAGAGTAACCAGAAACACCGTATAAATACAATGTTGATATGTTACTGGTTCTCTGCGCATCACCATTTATACTGCATATACTGCATATTTCAATGTAACTGTGCCAAAAGAAAGTGGTTACTACTACAAATTTTAATTTAAGAACTTAAAAGTACATCGTACTCGGAATGTGTATTCCTTTGATAATAAAAGGTCAATAAGAAGCATATGGTAAGCAAATAACAATACATTTAAAGGCAATTGCAACTACAACCACAGTTGCAATAATTATGCTCGTCATTTTCAGATTCACATTCAAACTCTTCCAAATTTTTCACAGATTGACTGGAAATTCCTTCCGAAGAATCCATTCATCGGGAACGGACTGGCGATGAGCTGAGCGAGTTTTCTCCATATCGCCATAGTCAATATCGTCGAGGTTTGCTTCATTTTTATCTAGCCAGCGCAGAATCTGACGTGTGATTGCGATCATTACCGACATTCTCATACAACATCCTCTTTCTGTCTTGCAATAAGAACAATCAAGCAGGGAACTCATAGTCGAGTAGAAATGGGGTATTTTTTTCTCATTTAGAAAATTTTCCAGCTTTGTATAGATTCTTTGTGCCCATTTTAATGGACTAACGTCCTCTATTTCCGTATCACCTTCTGGAAGTAAACAAAAGAGACACGTCTTCAATATATATGACGTTATTAAATCATCAATATTAATATCTTCTTGGATCAAACGTAAATACTCTTCAGGTGGACGTGCAATTTCAGACATTCGCATCGCTTTCGCAAGAATCAGTCCGAACTTGGCATTCTTTGGCAGAGCTGCCATTATTGTTTTCTCTGCTGTTGAGTAGGAAAAACGGAACTGGACATCTTTATCTGACCAGTGGTTTCGTGAATGTTTACAGATGAGAAAGTATTCTTCACATCGCACCGCCAGTGGCAGTGGTTTAGGGTCAGGGCTAAGAATGCTATAGCCTGGAACCAAATCAACATATATCATGAGATTTTTGAAAACACGTCCATTCCACAATAACTGGAGTTTGGAAATTTTATCACACACAACCAAACTGTATTTAAAAAGATGGAGATCACCAAACGTAATACCCGAGTTGATTACTTTCTTCAGGGCATCCTGCAATGCCGCGTAGACAAGTATCGCTAGCTTTACAGGGATAACTTTGCTCCTATCATCAACAAGTTCTTTCATGTGAAGGTTTCTTTTCACAACTATAACGCCAGAATCACCATATATGTCCCATTTTCCGTCTATTTTCAGACAACAGACATAATCGAATTCATCAGGCAGAAAGCATTTGGTTTCCTCTGCCACACTTCCTGCAAGAATGGGGATAAACTTTAACAGAGGGAATTTTTCGCCCACAACATCAGACAAATGACTGAGCAGCTTGTATATTGCATTTTGTATCAACAGTACCTCATCTGCATATGAGTTGAAATGTGATCTGCATGATTTTACAGTTTTAATTACATTGGCTTCACTGTAATTTTTTTGTGAATATTCATTTACTCTCAGTCTTGTGCTACTAATTTCTTTAAGAATATTCTGGTCGAAAAGTGATTGCTCAGTTTCAAATGATGAGGTGATTAATTTGTTTTCTTCCGTATTAGAATTATTTTCAAAATAACCTATCCAGCTCTTTACTCCTAGTCTACGTGAGCATGCTAAAGACGATTCATGAAATAAACAACATTTCTGAATAGCTTCGTCTACTTCATTCATAGGTACATGGCTGCTTAATATTTCTAGAACTTGAGATTTTGCATTGAGCGATATGGCGAGCTGTAGCGCTGTTAACCCCTGCCAAGTTTTTGTGTTATCAGCCTTATTTTTCAGTAATAGAGCCGTTTTATCTGCAGAATCTTTTTCCACCGCACAATGTAAAGCGGTCTTCTGGTCCACATCCGTAAAATATTTGTGGAATTCATCAAAAGAAGGCATTGAGCTGTTTGCATCTGGATAGTGAATTAAGAGTTTTTCACAAACTTGAATGGGATAATATGTGACTGCTAAGGCTAGGGACATGCGTGACACAGCGGCTGTCGCATTGCATGATAAAAGTTGTTCTATAATATCGAGCACAAATGCCCGGGGTTTATATTCAGGTGGTGCCTCTAATTCCCGCAGCAACACATCCAATGCCTTTTCCTTCTTCGCGCTGAGAAGTGCTAGATCGATATCGTCATGGCGCAGCAGCACCCTAAGCATTCTTGCTTGATCTTTTTCTCTCTGGTCAATGTTATAACAAATTATCATCAAGGCTGTGTTACCTTCCACGTCTCGCAGATTTACATTACACTTGGGATGACTTAGCAAGAGTGCTACCATGGCAGTTGAATTCTTCAAACCGTCAAAACAGGCCTTGTGCAGTAGAGATCTGCCGTAATCAAACTGCTGATTTATTTCTGTCGCGGGATGAACCAAGAGAAGTCTTACGATCTGTTCATGTTGATCATTTCCTGATTCTTCCAAATCAACAGCAAAAATCAGAGGTGTGTTACCGTCTTTGTCTCGCAGATTTACTTCACACTCAGGACGACTAAGCAAGAGTTCTACCACAGCAGCTGACTTCCCATACCAACAGGCCTTGTGTAGTGCACAAATTCCTTCATCATTCTGTTGATTTATTTCTATCGCGGGATGGTCTAAGAGAAGTCTTATGATCTGTTCATATTGATCATTTCCTGATTCATTGTAACTAGCAGCCCAGACCAGAGGCGTGTCACCGTCATTGTCTCGCAGATTTACTTCACAGTCAGGTCGACTAAGCAAGAGTTCTACCGCAGCAGCTGACTTCTGCGGATAACAGAGCTTGTGTAGTGCACATCTCCCCTTATCATTCTGTTGATTTATTTCAATCGCGGGATGGTCCAAGAGAAGTCTTATGATCTGTTCATATTGATCATTTCCTGATTTATCGGAACGAGTAGCACAGATTAGAGGCGTGTCCCCGTATATGTCTCGCAGATTTACTTCACACTCGGGACGACGAAGCAACAGTGCTACCACAGCAGCTGACTTCTGCCGTTCACAGAGCTTGTGTAGTGCACATTCCCATCTATCATTCTGCTGATTTATTTCTATCGCGGGATGGTCCAAGAGAAGTCTTATGATCTGTTCGCTTTCTGCTTTACAGGAAACAGCAGCATATATCAGAGGCGTGGCCCCTTTTACGCCCTTGGCATTGACGTCACAACTCTCGTGACTAAGAAGCAGCTTAATACATGACTGTATTCCCTCGAGGCACGACTGATGCAGTGCCGTGATTCCGTTACTGTTTATACTGTTAATATTTATGCCAGGAGAGCTTATAAGTGCTTTAAATACGGATTCATAGCGGGAATTCTCCTGAGGCTTTGCAGCAATACAGCGGAATACTCGTGCACGTTCTTCAGTCGTTAATTGATTTACGTCACGTTGTCCGGTAGCAAATAGATCAATGATAGTATGTACATTACTGTCTTTACACAAGCGTGTGATATTCATCGTCGTAATTACATCACCGCTTTTAAACAAGCGTTTCGTAACTACATCATCGTCTTCACCACCGCGGCGCTTATACACGCATATGATATCCATCGTAAGTTATATATATATATCCACTTTTCATAAGAATTTTGTTTGCCAGTGATCAAAAGTCATATTGAGTTTAAATCATTTGCTTTAATTTTATCCCAGAACACGTGTGATGAACACAGAGGAGATAGGGACTTTGTGTGTGTTGTCATTGGAAAATAGAATTCAGTTCGATGCTTCTTGGCTAACATGCTCTCTTATTTCCCTAAACCATCGCATGATTTCCAAGAAATGACTAATAAACCGCAAATAGCATGGCAATCCACCTCCCGGAAACACTACAAAAACAGAAAAACATACAGCCAAATACAGCCAATCACGGGGGGGGGGGAGGTTGAGGCCAGAATTGAGCGTGCATCTCGTAAAAAAGTAATTTTCAGTATGTACTCCGGGTTTCCTACAAAAATGGGGTAGGGGGTTACCTGGGAATTTTTAACGTTAAAACTGGGGATGTTATGTCAAATTCAGCACTCCAAGTTTACCCCCCCCCCCCTTCGCTAGGCAGCCACTACAAAAGTGGAACTAGAACCGTATTTCGCAAGCGAAATCTTCAACACTTGACAAACATTAAAATTTCTATTTTGAAATCTACAAATGATTTTTTTCTCAAATTTTTTATATCAAAATATCAGTCTGTTTCTATAATCTAAATTTTGGAAGAAAACATTTGTGGATAAAATAATGTCTACAGATTTATCTTGTAATTTGTGGTACACAAAAAGAAGAAATTCTTGGGCTCAGAAACTGTGTTGCTATTATTGATATCTATAATTCAATTTTTCACATCCAAAATTTAATTGACGATTCATTAAATTTAATATAAATGTGATTTTTAAGTTTGTAAAATTGATATTTTGATCTGGAAAATTAATTTTTACCATCTAAAATTCAGTTATTGAAAGCAAAATATAAAAAGATTGATTTATTGATCTCTTTAATTATATTTTGATGTCGAAAATTAGCATTAGGCGTTTAAATGGCATTCCATAGATCCTATGAACACGATTCTGCTTGCAGTTGTGAATGGGTTTAAATTAAACTCGTTGTAATTGTTCATGTTGATTGTGATGATAAGATTTTGATAAACTCACGACACTATTAAAGGTCACTGCTTGACTTCGATCTTTGCCATTGGTGCATGTGTACGAAGTTGAGTTTCGAAAATCACATTCTGTCTCGAAGCTCCCCCGCACCTAAACTCTTTTTAAATATGTTGTATATTCTATCTTTTACAAGTAGTAGTATGTAATTTTTCTTGTTGCAGGTGATCGATTTACTGAATGATCTCTACACAACATTTGATTCCATTATTGATACATTTGATGTTTATAAGGTATGCTTTAAGAGCTTCACCAATAAGCTTTAATAAATAAACTTTATTATAGCATTTCTGTTAAACATATTTCAATACTAGAACCTCACGTCGCTAGCGAAATGTTAAACACTTGACAAAAATTAAAACGCAAAAATACTTCCTTCAATGGGTTATTTCTTGAATAATATATTGCAAACAACACAGCTTGAATATGTCTTATAAGCCGAGTAGTGTTTGGTTTCTGTTGACTTAAGGTTTTATTGACTGATCTAGCATACGCCGTGTTAGCTATTTACGCAGTGAGAGCTCGCACAAAGCTCACTGTGCAACTGTGTGTGATGTGGGTTAAATGCTACGCATTTGCTTGTAAAAAATACGCTCTTTTACATGGCGTTTTAACAAAGAAAACGAAATCAAAGACGAAAATAAAAAGTGACATGCACATGTTCAGATCAAGCTCTTCATAAGTCCCAAGTTTCATGGTCGTAGGGCCCATAGTGTCAGAGGAGAAGAAGACACAAAAAATCGGAAAAAGTGTCAAGAAGAAAAAAAAAAGGACGAATTTTGCTCGCACAAATTCATATAACTCTTGCAAGCCAAAGGCTTGTCAAGTGTTAATAATACAACTTGAACAGCGCACAAATGTACTGCAGAGTGTTAGACGCAAACAATTCCTGATCCCTGATCCCTGGCTGGTGGCCAAAGTAAATTCTGTTTGCAACATATTCTGTTTGAGTTTTTTCTCAAGAACCAAAATAGCCACAAAATTCTAAAAAACGTACTCCTTATGAAAACATTCAGGGTTAAACACTTACGCCCGTCATATGTAAAATGGCTCATCCTTAACTGTTAGCTGAAACGAGAAGCGGAATGATTCAGTTTATTCGTTTTGAAACTACCCTAGATTACTTTACCGTGTGCAAGCAGTTAAGAAAAAAGACTGATCTGTCCAGGCGTGCCATCAGACTGTATCTATAACAAGTGTAGTTAAGACAAAAACTAAAATAAAAAATAATAGAAGAAACAACTAATTTAATTAAATGTCAAACTCTTTGAAATTTTTGCGATTAAAATTCAGCCGTTTCTGTAACCTTTTAACACAAAATAATAGTAACATTCATTGATTCACAATCCCACTAATTCACAATCCAAGATTTGTACCTTTCCTTAGAGGCCCACGCATCTCCGGAGGTGGGTGAGTGGGGATTCGAATCTGTTAAATGTTAGGGGCTAAAAAAAAGAAACGAAGAACAAATCGTTATTTTTCGGTAAAACGGAACCAGATAGATCTTCGACGCTTGGTTGAATAGATTTGAAAAAAAAATTGAACATAGGTGAAAAGGAGGGGTGGGATGGATTGCGCGGGGGGGGGGATGTTCGGTTCATGCACACCGGATCCCTCTTTACTGATTACCAGGCTCAGCTTCAAGTCAACAAACTGAAAAACCCTTTGTTCATGAGCATACCAAAACATTTGGAGAGCGTGCTTCAGATTTAATTAAATAATCCACTCGAGTTACCACGCCACCCTCGCACTCTTGTCCCCTCCCCCCTCCAACGTTTCCCTACGCTCCCTCCCCACGTTCCTCCCTCTACGCTTCCCCACGCCCCAACGCCCCCACTACCCCACGCTCCCACACTCTAGTTTTTTTCTGCTTCCCACGCTCCCCCATCCTTTCCCACACGCTTCCCACACTCTAAGCCACGCCCCCTGTAAGCTGCCCCCACGCTCTCTGACACGCTCCTTCCCCAACGTCACCTCCCCTAACACTCCCCCAACCTCCTTCACGCCCCTACCAAACTCCTCCTCCGACTCGTCCTCCCCAACCCTCCCCTGTAAGCTGCGTCACGCTCCCCGCCACACTCTTCCCCCGTCCCCATACTCCCCGACGCTTCCACACACACCGACGTCTCCCCTCCCCACGCCAGTCCCCATGCTCCTCCCCCACCCTCTACCCCACACCCCCCCCCCTGACCCACACATCCACTTCTACCCGTACCTGCATGAGTCCCCACGCCTCTCCAACGTTCTCCCCGCTTCCCCACGCCTCACGCTTCCCCCAACACACACTCTTCCTCCATGCCCACGCCAGTTCCAAAGCTCCGCCCCACGCGCCAATGAACCCCCCCCCAACCCACGCTCCTCCACGCTCTCCCTTCACGCCCCGAGCCACACTCCGATTTTTCCCGCTGTGTTCTATTTTTTATTAAATGCGTGTGTTTCTTCACTTTAGATCGACTTTGCTCACGAAAGATTGCATTTAAATCCGCCAGGCTTATTGAAGGACCAAAATTTAAAGCATTGCACGCAAGTTTTTTTTTTTTTTTTTTTTTTTTTTTTTTTTTTTTTTTTTGCTTTGGCACTGCTATTTCCAGTTTCTAGAGCAAAGTTAGGTTATCATTTTGTTAACACGGCACTAAAAGCTGTTGATAAGTCACATGAAATAGTCACTTACCGTCGAATCCCGTGGTAGGACCAGACCGCGAAAAGGATCGAGACAGGACCTGTTCTGTGTGAATAGGATCATGGTGAGACTTATTATGTGCGAATGGGACCATGGGAGTTAGGGGGGGGGGGGCATCGCGGGATTCTGTGGGTCGCTAAAGACCCTCCTGATAAAATGTTTTATCTACAAATGAGGTTTCTATGCATCACAAGCCTTTTGTGATGAAGATTACATTTGTATGAGGAACATTTTAGTCAGTATTATCATATGTACCACCCCACACCCCTGCACATACACCCCCGTCGTGCGTATCTATTTAAGGGATAGTGTTTGGGAATTCCAGTGTTAGCTTCGAGACGGGGTTATTGCCGCCTTTACTCTCCTGCCACCCCATCTAGCGACGACAACAGGGGTTGCATCAGGACCTGTGGAGGCAGCATATCACCTACCACCCCCTTTAGCGACGACGGTGAGGGTGACATAGGAAATTTTTATCATCTTGTATTTCCACCTTCCCCAACCCCCTCCCCCCTCTAAAAAAAAAAAAAAAGATGCGAAATTTTTCTTTCGAAGTCGGAAGGGAGGGGGTGGGAACTAAAAACGCAATTTGACTTTTTGGTGTGGGTGGCGGGGTGGGTTGCATATATATAGGCCCCCCACGCTAAAACGACAAACTCTGTGTGTGTGTGTGTGTGTGTTTAAGATCATGTGACGTTGAAGTGGCTCGATCAAAGGATCAATACACATTTTCCAAGAGAACAGTGGTGGCACCGAGGACACGAAGTTTTTTAAACGTTTCAAATGTTTTAAGTCATTTAATTGAGAATAAACGTTTCCATCAATCGCAAAAAGTATACTTGAAAAAATTTGATTTGTCACTTTTGACAGCAAAAACAAACAATTTTAACAATAACGAAAAGTATACTTTTAGAAAAAAAATCAAAGTGGTGGTACCGATGACCCGTTGGTGGCCCTGAGGCTCTGTTGATGGTAATGAGAACCCCATGGTGGTAGTGAGGATCCGCTTGTGGTACTGAGGGCCTGGTGGGGAAATAGGTCGTGACGCAATTCTATCCATTTTGCAATCTTATTGTATTCAGAATATGGTTGTGACGTAGTTGCGAACAAAATCCAACCTTTTTTTTCCACAAAAAAAAAAAAAAAAGACATCGGTTGTTTGCTGGGGTTGGGGGACTTGGCATTAAATGTGTGTCCTTGCGTGTAAAAAAAAACGGGGAGAAAGAGGGATAGTTTTTTGGGATCAGACGCTGTCCGCACTGAAAAGGCCAATTTAGTTAAAAAAGGAAAGCGGAAATTTTCTATTACTGTTCCGCGCTTCCCTCAAATAGGAAGAGGGGGGAGGAGTTGTACTCCGTTGCACTCCACACCCAACAAAAAGAGCTGCCTGATAATGGTATGAGTCACCCACGCACTTCTCCATAATTAGTGTCAGTCTAGTTTTCGCTTTTTGGCTGAAGTCACGTACGTCTTAGTTTTTGCTCTGTGACTGCAGTCACGTACGCACTCTGTATTCTTAAACAGATCAATTAAGAGGCAAATTGATAAGGATATCCGCACATTTTGAGAAAGCACGTATTTTTAACTTGTTAGTTGTTTTTCAAACCGACATAGAAATAATTTGAATAAACGACTGTTTCTGCTATTTAAAAAAGTACATGCTGTTCGACTTTCATTCAACTCCAATATATTTTTTTCACTCTTCAAAAAAATGAGACAGTTCTCGCCGCAAACGTGCAGGCGATTAAAAACTTTCCCGGACTGTAAAAAAACCAGCTGCTGTCTGATGTTTCTAAAATAATTGCGAGTCTGTGTTTTTTTGTATTTTTTTTTGTTTTTCTTTTTTTGTTTTTTTTTTCTTTTTTTTTTTTTGCAGTGGCTGGATGCATGTGTGCTGGTACTTGGAAATGTTCCGCTAGATCTTACATGGGCGGTGAATGTGATAGGATGTGTTGCTCGCCGTGCTGTGGCATTGAAATTATGGAAAGTTTGTGATGGGAGAGGAAGGGGTAGAGAGGTGAGGTGTTGAGGTGTGTGGGGAAGGGAGGAGGGTGGGAGAGTAGCTTAGCCACATATACGATCAGTGTTTGGCTTTGGTGGAGGGGTGAGGGGTTAGTGTGTGTAGTGGGGGAATGAGAGGAGGTAAAGGCTAAGATGTGTGGGAGGGGAGTGGTTGGGGGTTAGCTTAACCACATATGCGATCCCTATCTGGCCTTTTGTAGAGGGGGTGAGGAGTTAGGGCGTGTGTTGGGGAAAGAAGAGAAGCGGGGGTGGCTTAGCCACATAAAAGATCCTTGCGTTTGTAGACTGGAGTGGGTTTAGGGGTGTGTTGGGGGAAGTGGGATGAGTGGTGAGGGTGAGTGTAGCGGGGAGTGGAGAGGTGGGGGATAGCTTGGCCACATATACGAACCCCTATCTCGCTTTTTGTGGAGGCAGGATTAAGATGTGTGAGAGGGGAGAAGTAGTAGGAAAACGGCAGTTCTGGCCCAACCCCCCCCCCCCCCCCGTAGGACATACTATGCCAGATCATCCTAGGACATAGCAAAGTTGTGAGTGAATCAAACTACAAGTCATGGTATGTGGGGACCCCCCGGCAGCAAATTTGTGCGTGAAACTTTAGAAAACTTATTTTTGGAACACATTACATCATGGCATGTCATGGTATGTGGCAAACCCCCCCCCCCCCCCATTTTGTGATTTCTGCATATTTAGACGCTTCTGACGATTCCGAGCAACTTTGGTTTATTGAATCCCCCGCCCCCCCCCCCACCAGGACATACTATATCAGACATTGACGCGAAACCTGGGTGTATAAAGGGATGTCTGAGAACGCATTTCGGCATATCAGTTCAAGCAAATGATGACAGCCAGTTCAATACGGGATACACCAGTCCTCTGTCTAGAATGCAATGTGGAATTTTTGGAATTGTATGAAGCACATAAATGTACCTCTGAGATGAAAACGGCAGTGAAACATGCTCGTGACGAGTTTGCTAGCGCACGTACGGGAGTGGAACTGATATCTGCAGTGAAACGTGTTCATGAAGGGCGGGGGACGCAAGTCGGGACAAGTGGGGAGAGGAAAAAGGCTTAGTCTTCATGAAAACGGTTTGATCCCGACAATGGAAAGGATTTGCTGCTTGAAATGCGACAGCAAGAAACCCGCATCAAGACACATTTGCTGGAGACCTTAGGCCCTAGAATGAAATGGTGCATTGTGACGTATGCACGTTTTAAGAAAATGGTGGTGAATACACAAGGCTTCATGACAGAACAAGTGGACAATACCTATATAAATACAGGGTACAGCGTACAATCCAACAGATATTGAAAAGGACTTGCCAACAGCTTATAACGAATTGTTCACCAAGTTTGATGAACATGAGCGACAAGGCTCTGGCTGGGTTCTAAATGAAATACTGTACATCGAAGTACATACAGCTATGTCGACGCCTCTGGAAGCGAATAGTTTTATCCCGAATAATGAAAAATACGAAGGGTGTGTTAAACATTCGGAATGACGATAATAAGTGTTTCTTATGGTCAGTATTAGCTTACCTTCACCTTCATTAGAACAACCCACAGCGTGTGAATCATTACGAGCCATTCAAGAAGGAATTAAAGGTAAAGGGCATGACATTTCCCACATCGATTGCCGACATTCCAAAGTTTGAAAAGGGGAACGATGTGTCCATCAACGTGTTTGGATATGAGCAAGATGCGGTTGTTCCGATACAACTTAGCTGAAACGTCGTTGCCAGAGAAATAAACTTACTTCTCGTTAGCAGTGACAACAAAAGTCATTACTGCTTGATCAAGAATTTCAGCAGACTTATGTCTTATCGCGCCAAGCCTCATTGGGCAGCTTTATATTGTTTCCACTATCTTCACAGGTTAATGCGGCAAGCTCTTTTAGATGAGCATCGTGAAGTGTGTGGCAAGCATGGAGCGCAACGTTTATCATTCCCTAAGGAACCTATC
Organism: Protula sp. h YS-2021; assembly: GCA_949752745.1. Lineage (NCBI taxonomy): Eukaryota > Metazoa > Annelida > Polychaeta > Sabellida > Serpulidae > Protula > Protula sp. h YS-2021. Next base: position 84,300,954 of record OX457028.1, read on the forward strand.
ATCAAGTTCAAGAATGTGGCTAAACAACAGCGAACACCTTTTGTGATTTATGCTGACTTTTAATGTTTCACCTAAAAGCATAAAAGAGACAGGTATCAGCAGCATCGTCCAAACAGTTTTGGCTATGCGGTTGTCAGCCAGTACGACACACGTGCGCCAGTCGTGTATCGAAGAGACAATACCATGAAAGTCTTTTTAGATCATATGGTCTACGAGCATGATCGTATTGTGCATTGTTTAGAGCAGCCAAAGGACATGGTGATGACTCGTGAGGACCAACAGAATTTCAAAAACGCCGACGATTGCTACATTTTCCATGAGCCTCTAGGCGCGAATCGTGTGAGAGATCATGACCACATGAATGACAAATACCGTGGAACAGTGCATAATGAATGCAACTTGCAATTTCGACTTAGAAAGGATCGGCAGGGGAATAAAGATTCTTTTATCATTCCTGTGTTTTTCCACACTTTACAAGGCTACGACAGTCATCTAATCATGGAAGAAATTGGAAAATTCAAAGATGAAACACTTATGGGTATTCCCAACACCATTGAGAAATATATTGGTTTCACCATGAGCAATCAGCTATCAGTTTATGAGTACCTGTCCACAGAAGTTGGCATTTAAACTCGCGGCAGAAGGGAAAGATAACTTCTACAACATCCACGATAGTGACCAACAAGATTTACTGCTGAGAAAGGGAGTGTACCCCTATGATTACCTGGACGAACCATCCAAGTTTGTTGAAACGCAGCTACCGTTAAAGGACCCCTCTTTCAGTCACCTCAGCGAAGAGGGCATTAGCGATGAGGATTATGCTCACGTGCAGAAGGTGTGGGATACATTCAGCTGTACCACATTCGGTGAATACCACGACCTGTACCTGAAATCAGATGTGCTACTGCTGGCTGGCGTGTTTGAAAATTTTCGTCAAGTATGCCTCAACACGTATGAATTGGATCCTGCCCATTATTATACAGCGCCAGAACTGTCGTGGAATGCTATGCTAAAAGCGACAAAGGTGAAGTTGGAATTAATTACCGACATTGATATGTATCAAATGGTTGAACGAGGCATACCGAGGAATATCTGTGACCACGCACAAGTATGCGAAAGCAAATAGCCCCTTTGTAGCAGATTACAATTCTGAGATGCCAACAACTACCCGATGTACCTTGGCGCAAACAACCTATATAGCTGAGCCATGTCGCAAGGAATGCCACGAAGAGGATGTATGTGGATTAGTGAGCCAGAATCCCTCGACTTCATGGATGTGGGTGAAGATAATGACATTGAATATATTTTAGAAGTGGATTTATAATACCCACATTCAATCCATGATCGTCATAATCACTATCCAGTGGCTCTAGAACGAAAATGTGGCAAAGTAGGAGAATTGTCAGAGTACAGCCAGGAGCTTTGGAAAGATCTGAACACGAAAGGCAACCTGGTGAAAAGCCCATTCCTATCCTAAACAACAAGAAGAAATATGTGCTTCATTATAGGAATTTGCAGCAGCACCTCTCACTAGGGTTAAAAGTCACCAAAGTGCAAAGTGCCATTATGTTTGAACAGAGTAAATGGTTGGAGAAATACATTACCTTGAACACGGAAAAGAGAAAATTGGCCAGGAATCCGTTTGACAAAGACTTCTTCAAACTGATTAATAACTCTGTGTTTGGCAAAACCATGGAAACTGTAAAAAAGCGAATCAATGTTGAACTTGTCCACAAGGAAAAGCGGTTCAAGAAACTCGTAGCTAAGCCTTCTTTTCAAAGATTCAGAATTTTCAACGAAGATTTGACCGCCGTACATTTACACAAAGTGTACTTGCTTCTGAATAAACCTATCAAGTCAGCTTTACCATTCTCGACCTCCGCAAAGTGCCTATGTTTGACTGTCATTACAATTACATCATGTCAAGTATCCCAATGCCAAGTTGTTGTTCAGGGACACCGACAGTCTATGTTATGACATAGAAACGGAAGATATCTGCAAGGATATGCAGCAAGATGCTAACCTGTGACTATCCATCAGATCATTTCCTGTATCCCAACAACAAAAAAGTGCTTGGGAAAGTGAAGGATGAGACGGCAGGCATTTCCGTTGAAGAGTTTGTTGGACTCAGGTCAAAAATGTATAGCTTAATACATGGTGGGAAAGAAAAACATACGACCAAAGGCATCACCCGAGCTTGTCAAAGGCGCCTTAAAAATGTGCAGTATAGAGACAGTTTGTTCAACCAAACTCAAACTATGGCTACAGCACACAGTATTCGAAGTCATAACCACCAGCTTTTCTCGGAGAAGTTGAGAAAAATATAGCTCTCCCCATATGACGGCAAGCGGTACGTGTTGAATTATGACTATTCTACCTTGACACATGAACATTACAAAATGACACTATAAAGGGGGGTGGGGGGTTCTTCGAGTTATTTGAGGTGTGGATACTGAAGCGTAAACATGGAAGTGAAATCAAATCGTAAGAGATCTGCAACTGATATGGATACTCATGCTGATACAATCAAGGACCTAAAAGTCAGAAATCTCACCGCCTACAGCAAGAAATTGAAAGTGGAGACGCCATCGCCACCACAGTCGTGGGAGGGGATACTTTCTCTGGGAAATGGAAAGTACATTAAAATTATTAAACAAAGCAATGAAGGAATGGTGAACATTCGTAATTACCTCAGAGATGAGGGGTCTGGAAGAAACTGTCCTACGAAAAAAGGGTATTTTGCTGACAGTACATGAATGGAAAAAATGTTGAAGAAGGAGGTGAAAGAAGTGGATAAAAGGCTTCAGAAAATTGATGTTTAAATGCAGTCACAGTCAGAAGATGTAATCATTTATCATCATGAATTCAAACGTGAAACTATCTCTAGATCACTTGGGTGAATTGACCGTCTGTTATCGTTGAACTTTCATTATCTTATCTTCTGAAGATCAAGCTGTGGTGAAGAATTATTTTGAATCTTTACCAATACCGGGATTTCACCTACAAGTGTCAACAGATCTTTGTGTGAAAGTCATTGAGCGAGACGGTGAACAATGTATACAGTTTCAACAGTATGACGAGCTTACCGGGTGTTATGATTTCATCACCCTCAATGCAGAAGATTGCAGCAAAGTTTATGAGGCTTGGCAAGAACTTGAAACTTAACTTTGAACCGAATGGATATGTACATTTGATATGTGATTCAAAATAAATTGACTTTATGCCCAATATGTGAACCATGAAAGGTTTAAATGAATTGACATTATCAAACCATATTCATGCGAAAGTGATTTGATTGGATAAATTTTATGTCAGTTTTCATGACAATTGTAAGCGGGGTGATAACATTTATGATACTTATATCAATGTTCTTGTAAGTGGGCTAATATATTACATGTATTTGAAATATTTTTGTTTTTATTCTCAGTAAATGCCAATATTTTAATTTGATGTTTATAATAATTGTAGTTCTCAATAACTGTTATAATTTGTGGTGTTCAATAAAAAATATATGACGCTTTTCAAAGAATACTTGACTATAATACATAATAATACAATACTTAATTTCAATGCATAATATATGATATATGATATATGGCCTACGGTTTAATTAACATCGAGCCAGGGATCTTAGCTTCTTACGACCTTATATGTTAAAAATCAAAAGCAAGACATATAATTAATAGTTTTATTGATACATTTTGAAGACGGCGCTTAAGTTAATAACAATATTAGTTAAAAAGTTCAGTCAAATAAGTCTATTTTCCTTCATCTGTTTCACTCTTTTGAACCCCACTTCCACATCACTTTCTCCGTCGCTACTTTCACCATTCTCCTCCTTATCTAAAAGCTCTTCCAAGAATGCATTGTTTTTCCTTATTGCTGCCTTTAGTGCCTTTGAATACTAATAATGTTTTTCATCAGCAAAGTCCTCTAAACTGTTTTGATAATGCTCGTTTTGTTCTAGACGTTGGGTATGTTTGCATAGTACAATGCTCACTTTGTTCTAGACATTGGGTATATTTTAAATCTCATAAACAGTTGTTTTAGTTCACGTTTATACACGGGTCGAAGGTCATCATTTGTTCTTTCACGCGCATCTTCAAACCCTTGTTCTACATATTCTAAAACCTTTTCTTGAAATTTTTCATCATGGTCATTATATACTTCTTGAACTATATCATGCCAAACAGAGTCTATTTCTGACTCACTGCCAGAACTGCTGTCATCTGCATCCTCACCACACTAGTCCATATGCGTGGCTAAAGCTTCTTCGCTGTTGTCTAACGAATCACATTCTATACAAGCATGTACATTAATTTCAGTCATATTGACTCTTTGACGTTTAATAGAAGATTCATCTAAAGTTTCCTTGGCAGGCGTTTTATAGGGTTTTCCATCTCTCATTCTTCATTCACTTCTGAAGTGTGTATTTGTTTTAAATGCCTGTTAAGACTTTGTGGCCAGTCGTAAGATTTCGGACAAATGTTGCATTTATACATCCGTTCGATTCCACATGCACTTTTCAATTGACAAAAAGTCTTTGAATGTAAATACATGAAGACAACAACAACAACCCAACAACTAACAAAAAACCAACAACCAACAACAACCAACAACCAACAATCAACAACCAACAACAACCAACCAACAATCAACAACAACCAACAATGGCATGTCCTCTCCAATTCTACATGGTGGAAGAACCATAACACGTTACAGCTGTCATATGACTAAACATCACATGTTAACAGTTGGTTATATTGGCACATGCCTTATATCTGTATCCGTCTACGCTGTTTACACATTTCAAAGCCAGTTCAACAAATTTAAAGTCTATGTAGTTGTAATTGAAAGTATCATTCATATTTCACAAAGATAAACTCTTTCTGAACGTTTTAGTGAAAGAATGGTTGAAATCGGTCAAGTAGTTTTAAAGTTATGTGCTGTTGAAGTTCTCATGCGGGCCATATGGTAAAATATTTTCCCACTGGGGAAAGACAGAGGGTCAAAAACCAAAAATGTTCAGAATCGTCTGAAAGGGATAAATATTCAAAAATCATAAAATTTTCCCACGGGCGGGGGCGGGGGGGGGGTTTCAAAAACCAAAAAATACCCAGAATCGTCAGAAACGGATAAATATGCAAAAATCAGAAATTGGGGGGTCACCACATGCCATGACTTGTAGTTTGATTCACACAATTTTGCTGCCGAGGCGGGGGTCTGACATTTGATGTCCTAGGGGGGAGTTCGGACATAGTATCCAGTAGGGGGAGGGGGTTGGGCCAGAACTGTCGTTTTCCTACTACTGGAACATGGGAAGCATCTTAGTCACATATACGATCCCTCACCGGTCTTTCGGGAGGTTGGGGGGGGGGGCTTCAGGGTTCGTTTGTGTGTGGGCAAGATGGTTGTTCGATAGTTATAGTGTGCGTGCGTGGGGAAGCGAGATTAGGGGTATCTTATCCACATATACGATCCCTATCCGGCCTTTTGTGAAATACTGGATCCACCGCTCAGATAGACCGCGATTAAGCTGCTGAAAAACAATGATCGTGCTTGTATCTTTTTTATGTCCTGGAGCCTAAAATTGACCTTGTGTGTTTTTTTTAATTCCATAACAACGCAGTTACTTGTTTCTGCGCAGTTAGAAATAAGACACCGAAATTGTGTTTGTAGCCAGGATTCATAAACTACAGAATGACTAAAATCTATGTTTTAACTCCTTTTTTCTTATAAATACCCATTTTAGACATTTTACAGACTGGACCCAGCGGAGAAAAAAGGAGAAAAGGGGATGATTTTGAGGCCAGACGCGATCCACACGGAGTGCCAATTTCGTGCCAATAATGTGGACCTTCATTGAATTCACCATTGATATTTAAATTGTAAATATTATAAATATCACGTGAGATTTAGCTTAAATAAATCTAGACATAGTCTGTTTTAGAAACAAACAAACAAACAAACACGCTCATTGTTTCTTCGTCAAGCATATAGATGTGGCATATTGTGTGTTTACAAAGTAGCCGGATGCAAATGCGGAGACGATTTGAAGAGGGCCCTGGATCCTGCACATATGACAGTGCCTGCTGCATCCCTTGCAGAGGTAAATTTGTAGATTCTGAGATTCTAACATCAAAATGTATCAAGTTTTTTAGACCAGCCAACTATGTCGGGCTGGTCTTATCCCATCAATAGAGGGGTATCCGTCGTCTGTATGTGTGGATGTACGTATGTATGTATGTGTAAACTTTTACTTAAAATGCTTCTTCTCCTTCAGTTTTGATTGGATTCCTCTCAAATTTTACACGAATATTCTCTATATAGGCTTCTCTTTGAAAATTTCTTGGCGAACCGCCAAAAATTGGTCAAATAGTGGGAGAGCATTTTAAATATGTTGGTTTCTAATTTTCAAAATGCTTCTTTTCAAACAATTTTCATCAGATCTTCTTCAATTCTGTACAAATACCCTCAACGTAGTCCTCCCTTGAAAATTTACTTTTTTGGCGATAACCAAGAATGTGGAAAATTGGGGGACTTTCTTTAATTTTTTAGGTCTAATTTTCAAAATGATTCTTCTCCCACAATTTTCATAGGATTCCTTTCTAAATTTGTAGTTTTTTCTGTATGTAGTCCTATCTTGCGAATTTACTCTTATTGGCGATCCGCCAAAAATTGGCCGAATGGGCGGCATTTTATTTTGTGGTGTCTAATTTTCAAAATGCTCTTCTCCCACAATTTTGATCGGATTCCTTTCCAATTTTAGACAGTTGTCCTCTAGATAGGCCTCTCGTGAAAAATTACTTCTTTTTGCTGACCTGTTAAAAATTGTCTAAATCAGGGCCATTTAAAATTTTTAGCGATCCGCTAAAAATTGGTCAAATAAGGGGCATTTTTTAATTCTTCGGTCCCTAATTTTCAAAAGGCTTCTCGTGCAATTTTGATCAGGTTTTCTTTAACTTTCACACGAATGTTCTGTAGGCAGGGCTGTCTTGAAATGTTACTGTTTCTGGCGATCCGCCAAAGATGGCTAAATGGGGGCATTTTTGAATTTATTGGCGTTTAATTTGAAAATGCTTCCTCTCCCACAATTTTGATTGAATTGCTTTCCATCTTTGTACGATTCTTCTCCAGTTAGGCCCCTCTTGGAAAAAATAGTTTTTTGGGCGATACGCCGAAACTTGTAAGTTGAAAAAACATAGGCATTGGTTCGAAATGCGGACCCCGCATCGACGCAAGCTAAATAGACATGAGCACTTGTCCAAAATGCAAACCACGTGTCAACGCACGTTATATAAACATGTGCACTGGTGTAAAATAAGAAGCACTGATCAACGCCAGTTAAATAAACATTCGCAGTGGTCCGAAATGTGAACAGCATATCAACGCAAGCTAAAACAATATGCGCACTGGCCCGAATTGTGAACCGCTCATCAGAGGAAGTTGAAAATATATGCTCATTTGTCTGAAATGCGACGCAAGTTAAATAAACATGCGCAGTGGTGCAGAATAAGAATCGCGCATCAGTTCAAATTAGATGAACATGTGCACTAGTCCGAAAAGTCAAACGCGCATCAACACAAGCTAAACAAACATGCTTACTGGTCTGAAATGCGAGCCGCGCATCAACGCAAGTTAAATAAACATGCGAACTGGTTCTCTTTGAGAACCGCACGTCAACGCAAGCTAAATAAACATGCGCACTGGTCCGAAATGCGAACAGAGCATAACTGCAAGTGAAATAAACATGCGCATTTTTCCGAAATGCAAACCACACATCAACTCAAGTTAAATAAACATGCGCACTAGTCAGAAATGCAAACCCCGCATACCAATACATACCAAAACATTAAAACTTAAGCAATGATATTTTAGGCGTGGCGTTTTCCTCTTTTCGAAAGCCACATGTGTTTGGTCGTTTCGGGTCGTGTCTGCTGCTTGAACTAACTGTGTATGTCCGACAGTGCATGTCAACAGTACACGTGTGTGGATACAATTTCGATACGTTGTTCGAAGGTATTTTTCTGGGAAACAAATCTTTGTATGTATTTATCGGTTTATGTGCAAATCCGCTACAAAATTAATTATTTAGCTAGCTCATTGCCATCTCGTCTTTTGAAGCTCAATTTTTCCAGGAAACTCCCTTTCTCAAGCACGGTCTTATCTTATTGTACAAGTTCGTGGATTTGGTCTTATCGCCTTTCGTAAGCTAGGGCTTTGTCCTTGGACAAACTTCTACAACGTGATTACCACTTTTGGCAGCCAGACAAGCTTATTCATAGATTCACTAGATCTCAGCTGGTCATAATGTCCCTGGACATTCATGTTTAAACATTTTCTTTAAAATTCAATTTTAGAATGTTTGTTTATTATGTCTTCCCGCCCAAGGGGAGACATATAGTGTTTGTACGTTCTGTATGCGTGTATGTGTGTACGTGTGTGTGTGTGTGTGTGTGTGTGTGTGTGTGTGTGTGTGTGTGTGTGTGTGTGTGTGTGTGTGTGTGTGTGTGTGTGTGTCAGTCTTTTGTGAACAAAATATTGCTTGCAAGATATCTCGAGAACAAAATGTCGGATCAACTTCAAACTTGATCGATTCATTCCTTGGCAATTTTGAAGGGATCTCTCAAGTTTTGACGCATGCCACATGATTAATGCAGGTATATGACGTCATTACGTAAAAGTCTTGTGTGCAAAATTTCTCAGCCGCTGAGGATCGGCGAAAGTTGAAACTTGGTGGGATTGTTACTTTGTATGTCCGAAAAAAATTACAAAGCTTTTTTGCGAGTGGAACGAACGAATGCACGTATGACGTCATCGCGTAAAATCTGAATATATTTTGAACAAGATCTCAATAACGGAAAGTCCTATCGACTTCAGATTTTATATGGGTATTCCTTGGCTTAGTCAAAAGTGGACCATTGTCTCGAAAACGGTTATAGATTTTGAGCTTTTTTAAACTCTTCCGGCCTAAAAGACGACATGTGAGAGGTATCTCGGTGATCTTGACCTCCTCGCCGTTGGTCAATGTCCAAAACCGGAAGTTGAGAATTATCTCGAAAATGGTTAAAGATGATTTACGAAAGGCGTTGTGGCCGTTAAGCTTGCCGTTAGTGAAATTGCTATTTTTACTTCGCATTTTAATCATGAAAATGAAAACAAACGCAAAAGCAAAAACTGAGGAACACAACTTCAGATCAAGTGCTACATTCGTTCAACATTTCGTGTCCTTGGACTAGTATTGTCAGTGGAGGGGTAAACACAGAATATAGGACCAGTAAGGAAAGAGAAGAAGGGCTGAAAAATTAGTCCCGCGCAACTTCAGTATGCTCTGTTCCAGTTTTTAACATGCAAAGTGTTAAAAATTATGGCTGTGTTTTCAATGAGGACATTAATACCAATGCATAAATATTGTTGCGTTAAAAACGTTATAAAGAGATATATTTTTTGTTTATTTTAGTGATTGGATTTAAATGTGGTGATGATTGCAAGTGCGTCCATGGATCTTTCAAGAAGAGAACAATGTGCCTGCACTTGCTGCCCCCCATGCGGAGGTATCTCAGATATGCAATTTTCAAAATACTTTATTTGTGCCTGTCGGTGTTGGTTGGCATTTTTAAGCCAGTAGGCAGCTTGAGAAATGGGGAAGAGGGTAGGAAGAGGGGGAGGGAGTTGACAATTTCACTGAATCTTTGTATCTGTGTAATATACTTTTAAGAGAGGGGTTTTAGTGTTAGGGTCCTCATTTGGGCTAAAAACGTGAAAAAAAGCTTCCAATCTTCTCTGTCTTCACTCTGACATTGATATCGATACGAATTTATTTAGATGTAAATCTGAAGGAAAACTTGTGAGAGTAGAAATTAAGTTCTCGCGGTGAACATGAATTTGTAACTTATGTCAGTGGCCAGATGCAAGGTGCGGGAGACTGCAAATGTGGCCATGGCGCGTGCAAAGGGGACACATGTGACAGCGAGTCATATGTGACAGCGGGACACATGTGACAGCGGGACACATGTGACAGCGAGTCATATGTGACAGCGGGACACATGTGACAGCGGGACTCATGTGACAGCGGGACTCATGTGACAGCGAGTCATATGTGACAGCGGGACACATGTGACAGCGGGACACATGTGACAGCGGGACACATGTGACAGCGAGTCATATGTGACAGCGGGACACATGTGACAGCGAGTCATATGTGACAGCGGGACACATGTGACAGCGGGACTCAAGTAACAGCGCTTTGCTGCAGCCCTTGTGCAGGTAACAGTCTGAGCAGTCGGATTTCATTTAATGTATGTCAGAATATTAGATAAAATTGGCAAATTTCATGAATAATTAGATATATACTTCAGTAACTTGCCCCATTTTGACAAAAAACATTCCCATGTTTTTAATTCAGTTATTTCTCTGGTTTTTTTTTATATTTTTTTAAACTATTGTCAATGAGAAAATTGTCATGAGAGACAATTGTGGGGGTGAGGGGTTAGAGTGAGTAGGGGGAGAGCGGTTGGTTAGCTTAACCACACATACGATCCTTATCTGGGCTTTTGTGGAGAGGAAGAGGATGGATGGGGAGGAAGGGGTTTCAGGTGTGTGTGAGGTGAGACTGGGTGAGGGTTAGAGTGTATATGTGTGAGGGGAGAGGTGGTGCATGAGGGGTTAGGGTGTGTGGGAGGAGAAAGAGGTGGAAGCTTAGCCATATAAATGATCCCTATTTGGTCTTTGTGGAGGGGATGAGGGGTTAGGATTTGTGGGGGAGATCGGGAGGGGGTGAGGGCTTATTTTGTGTGTGGGTGGGAGATGTGGGCATCTTAGTCACATATACGACCCCCATCCGGTCTTTTCTGGAGCGAATGATGGCTTAGGGTGTGTGTATAAGGGGGGGGGGATGGAAGAGGTGCGGCTGTGAGGGATTAGGGTGTGTGTGTGTGAGGTGGATGGGAAAGATAAGGTTTATCTTTATGCGATCCCTATCCGGCTTTTTGAGGAATTCTGAATAAGAGAAAAGAAATTGACAAAGGACTAAGAATGTACAGAAAATGCGTAAAAGAATGCATAGAAGAAAGAAGATGTTAAGAAAAAGAAAAAAAAGTTAATTAAAAGCTCTGTTAATCTTATGTGAGAAAGTGAAATTCAAAAGAAATGCAACTGCGCGTTGCTATGTCGCAGCCAACCTCTAGGGCGGATGTATCGGTCTGTTTTGTGTTCCACCTGCCTCCCAGGGGACCACTTGGTATCTTACGTTTTGCAATGCGTGTCCATAAATGCGAAGAAAAGGGGTAAGGTTCAGAAAGACGCGGTCCGTGCGAAGTGCCAATTACGTTGTAAACTTGGTATTTTTCATTCAGTATTCTTGAAATTAGGTGGCTATTTAGGACTATCACTTCGCATATGCTTAAAAAATAGGTATAGTTTCAAAATTAGCTCTTCGCATTAGGAGTTGTTTTAAAAGTCATGGGCAATCACCAATGGTAACCATTTGGTACATGAGTGTCCCTCCCTGGGACCTGCCTGCGCTGCCAAATCACTCAGGATTTCATATATTGTATCCTTGTTGGAATACCTGCGGTAACTACTTTTATGCCACCGCTTTGAGTTGTTCATTAAAGATAAATTGATCACTACAGAGGTCTGCTGTTGTTCAGCAACGACATAGCCTTATTTTGCGGCGTGATTCGTGAACGTAATATACCCAGTGTTTTGCAATTATATTTCAGTGACTGGATGCAAGTATGACGAAAACTGCAAGTGTACCCCTGGAGCGTGTAAGGGTGGTGAATGTGGCAGTGCCTGCTGCACTTCTTGTGGAGTATTCAACAACAATGTGACATTGCACTGAATTCACCAATAATATAAAAAAAATGTAAGTATTATAAGTATCATGTGAGATATGAAGTTTAAGCAAATCTAGATTTTATTCAATAAAAACAGATAAATAAGACAAAAATGCTCAATTTTCTTCCTCAGCAAGTAGGTGTGGTATTTTGTGTGGTTATATAGTAACCGTGCAAAGGGTGACAACTGATGCAGCGCTTGATTCTAACACCAAAATGTATCAACGTTTCTTTTCAAAATATCCTTTGTTAAAATTCGATTTAAAATTCAGTTTATTCTTGTTAAAATCCCGACTTCTTCCATCGACAAAATATTACACAAAATAAATTAAATAAAAAAAAGAAGATCAATAAATAAATAAAATTACAAAAATCTGTTGATGTTGTCCATTGATTGTTTATAAATTGTGAAAATTTAAACAATGAGTATAATTTAAAACGAAAACCTATTTCTCAAAGATGCAATATTAAACACTTGGCCTAAAACTAATGTTTATAAAATCACTTTCTCTCTTCAAATACAATTTTTAAAACTCTCAACCTGATTTTCGTTTGGTTTGCATGTTCTTTGCAGAGAAGCCAGTGTTTTTTAAGATTCCGAAACCTTTCTAAGAACGTTTTTGCCGGTTCGGAAACCTTCTATAAAAGCTTTGCTACGTACGCTGTGAAACGCCATTCCTCCTGTTATCCCTCCTTCCCACCACCCTCGACCCGTATAAAAGGTGCTGTCGGCCTTAGACGTTGCTTTAGGTGATAAAAATTAGTTGTTTTGCTTTGCCTTTTGATTATAAAAGTGAAAACAAAGGTGGAAAAAGTGAGGTATGCAACTTCAAATGAAACACAACATATGTACGAGAGTTGGTTGATGACGGACCAGTAGAGAAAAAAAGATCCGAAATACTAATTCCATGCGCTCAGTATGATCTTTTCAAGTCTTCGACTTGGTAAGTGTTAAGAATATCCTGTTGAATGAAGGTCTTTTGAATGAGAGCATTATTACCCATGCATAAATTGTTGCGTCAAATTGTTATAAATGTATATATAGTATTTTTCTATTTATTTTAGTGGCTGGATGTAAATGTAGCGGCGATTGCAAGTGCGCCCTGGATCTTGCAAGGGAGGAAAATGTGATAGCACATTTTACGCTAAATGTGGAGCTATCTCAAATACGTTATATGTACAATATAAAATACCTTTTTGTTACACCAGTCGACTATGTCGGGCTGGTCTTATCACCTCAATAGAGGGTCATCCGTCGTCCGTATGAACGTATGTACGTATGTGTGTGTGTACGTGTGTAAGTATGTACATATGTAAAGTTTTACTTAAAATACTTCTCTTTCAGTTCTCATCAAAGCCTTTCAAACTTTGTGCAAATGTTCTTTAGGTAGGCCTCTATTGAAAGTACTTTTTTTGGCGATCCGCCAAAAATTTACTAATTGAGGGGCATTTAAATTTTTCGGTTGCCAATTTTCAAAATGCTTCTTTTCTCACAATTTTAATCAAATTTTCTTTAAATGTTTTAGAAATGTTCTAGGTAAGCCTCTTTTAAAACCTAACTTTACTATTTTTATGAACCGCCAAAATTGATCAAATGGGGGCATTTTTCAGTTTTTGGCTTGCAATTTTCAAAATTTTTCTTCTCCCACAATTTTAATTCGATTCCTCTCCAATTTTGTACAATTGTTCTCTAGGTAGGTTTCTCTCCTCTTTAAAAGTTAATTTTAGCGATTCGCCAAAAATTGGCCGAATGTGATTCATTTCAACTTTTTGGGTTGAAAATTTTCAAAATGTTTTTTTCCCACAATTTCAATTAGGTTTTCGTCAAATTCCGTATGAATGTTTTCTAGGTAGGACTTCCTTAAAATATTACTTTTTTGGCCATCTGCCAAAAATTGGCAAGGTAGGGGGCATTATTTTATTTTTTGGATTTCAAACTTCAAAATGATATAGAGAGGTGAACTCGAACCTTGTTATTTTGCCCAAGAAATGCATAAATCGAAAAGGGTTATATGCCATATGGGTCATGCGTATAATCTGTTTAGCATGTTTGAAATCTAGTTTTTTAACATTATCCCTGCCAAGTAAAGCAGATATGGAGTTTTGAGCTTAGGTAAGGAATGTACATTTATGTTTCATATCAGTAACTGGCTGCAAGTGTGCAGGCGACTGCGAATTCGCCTCTGGATAATGCAAAGTAGACAAATGTGACAACTCTTGCTGCGCTTCGTGTGGAGGTAGGTTTTAGTTCGCATAAAATGGTTAATTAGGAATAATGCTTTAGATTTGAAATAAGCCTTTTTAATAGCTAGTCTAATTAATGCATAAATTCTTCGAGAAATGGTCTATGCAGTTATCCAGTTTCGACTTTATATTTTGTTCAAAAGATACAGCTTGCTTAAAAATGAAGAAACCTTGAAGAGTGACTAAAATGAAATGATTGCCTTTTTTTAAAAAAAATATGAGTTCATTTGATGTGCTTATGAGTTCTTCCAGGATTTATAATGAATCGTCATTTATACTGGTCAAGGACTAGTATTTTGTAAGAATGAAGTTCTGATAGCCGTGTGGGTACGCAAGTGCGCCCCTGGATCTTGCAAGAGAGGTAAATTTGACAGCGCCTGCTGCTCCTCTTGAGGAGGCAGTTTATGTGCAAAAAAAAACTCATAGTATTCCACTTGATGAAAAGCTTAAGTTCAGAATAGTCTCATTCTCTGTTTCCTTCGTGATACGTCCTGCATTATACGTCTACTCTCTGCGTCTTAAGTAATGCTTCCTACTTATGTTTCCTTATATATGTGTCCTTATTTATTTGTTGTGAAGTAAACATATTACATTGGGATTTGAGATCAGTGTGAATTAGCTGTATTTGTAAAACTGGTAGTTATTTGATATTTACAACGAAGTGTTGTTTTAAAATATCTGTTATAAGCAGACATATTTCTAAGAATGAGATTTTTGTGTTAAAGAATGACAGAACCGGTGTCTTTTACAGAATATTTTATTTACTACATTACTTTATTTTAACTGTATTTTATCCTTGCTTGTTTTCAATAGTTGCCATCTGCAAGTGTGGAGTGCAAGTGCTTCCCTGGAGTCTACAAGCAAGATAAATGTGACAGTGCTTGCTGCAGCCCCTGAGGAAGTAATGACTTCTTACAGCTGTCAAAAATTGTTTACATTATTGTACTGTTTTATATCATTACATAGAACTGATACATGGTTTCTGATTGACGTTTGAAAATATTCAACAGGAAGCAGTTATAAGAGGAGGCTTTTTGTCAGTTCATTGTACCTATCATACAGCATACACTAACTTATCTTGAGTGAATATGTTCGCTTTTAGAAATGTTGTAATGTTTTGAAAATCATCATAATAATGTCAAAATGTCCCAATCGTACCTCAGAATAAATCAGGTATTAGATAGTGCTTTGAGGTATTATTGATCAGGAAGAAAATTTTGACATTTGAGTCATCTTCAATATCTTCAGTTTTTAATTTTCGTATTTGATGTAAAACCGAAGAATCACAAGGGGGGAGGATTTTGTTCACAACAAATTTATTTGAATGAAACGCTAAAATTCCTAAAACTGTTTAGGTACGGATGTCTTTCTCTATTCATGCCCCAAACCGAGAACAACAGCATAAAAAATTAATGTTGTGATGTATTTTCAGTGGCTAGCTGTGTGTTTGGAGGTAACTGCAAATGTGGTTCCAGGAGCTGTAAAGGTGCATCATGCGACAATTCTTGCTGCAATTAGATATCTGTGCGGCCGTGGATCATACAAGAGTGCATCATGCAACAGTGTTCGCTGCAAAAAGACATATGGGTCCTGTAATGGTACATGATAATACAATGGGTGTTGTAAAGATAAATTTACAATAATGTCTTATGTAAAGACACAGAGAAATGATAGAAGTTGTGGTCACAAATGTGTTACTTTGTTCTATAACCAATGAGCACATAAATGTGCGAATATTCCTAAATAAATGCACGACTATTTCTAAATAAACATACCAGTATTCCTAGATAAATATAGAATATTCCTAAATAACCAGAGGAATATTTCTAAATTCGTATAGGAATTTTTATAAATAAAGTTCATTGATGTTGTGGATTAATTTCATGTTTTTTAATATACGTTTCTTTGTCATTTTTAACATATGGCTACTTCTTTTATTGAATTCATCAAACAATTGTTTGCATTGATTGCAGTGTGATTTTAATTTATGACTTAGTGATTCCTAAGAGCACAACAAATATTAAATTATCGTGACTGGTTTTTTGTTTATTGTCAGCTTAAGTAATTTAATGATTATTATTCTAAGGGATGGTTTTTAGAGATATTATGAAAAGATCAAACTGGTAAAGATATGTTTCCAGACAACTAAACACAAAGATCTTTGAGCAAAATAAAAAGTTTAGTTAAATACAACGCATCTTCCTGAAATGATTTTCCGCTATACACTTTTCTATTTTTGTTGCCTTTTTGCAGCTATAAGAAAAAATGTAAGCAATTCTCCACTTTCGTATGAAGGTAATATTCATTGAAAAACCAAACCAAAAAATATATATAATACTTAAGAGACAATCTAATTGATATATTTGAACTTGACACGACTATGAACATAGGCCAAGGCTGTAAAAAGTGACACTGCGAATCGCGCTGACAGACGGGCTGGCGAAATGGATACGGCGACGAAATCGAAATGTCTCATGCGGACGGACGAGCACGGCTATTAAGCCAATATGTCTGCTGCGGACAGACAAGGCATTGATACGTCACACGACATTCGGGGGAGAAATAGTGAATGTTTTCTGTTATAAAAGCCTCTATTCAGTAGTACTTGCGCCCTATAAATCCCGCTCTGATTATTTTATTGTTTAGTATTTACAGGGTTTAGAGCAAACACACGGTTACACAGCACACCTATTGATAATCATCAAGACTCGTGGTAATTTTTTTTGTAATTGTCTTCCATAACACAAGCAGCTAAACGAACAACCAACCAAACGACACAACAAGCACAACAAGCAACTTTATTCAGTTGGGTACAAGTTCTCATAATAATAGCTTCGTTTTTTTAATTAACCTGGCTTTTAAGCCAGATGGCATCATCCTATTAAATTACCTGCTGCTAAACCTATCATGTATTTTATACTCTAGAAATTACCATCCATCATTTACAATCCAGTGCTGATGGTTTAAGAGCTTGTAGCCTTGCTGCCAGATCAACCAAAAGCAATGTGCATCAAGTAATAATAACGGAATTCACAGTGTCGATAAATGAGCAGTAATATCCGGTTTTTTACAAAATAAGAACCGGTTGATGTGGGGAGAGGGGAGGTTAAAGCACCAAATCAATTACTGGCATGCAGACCTTGTCAAATTGTAAACAAAAGCACCAAACCATTGTCAAATTGTAAATTAAAGTACCAAACATATTCTAAATGTGATTATCAGGTTACGACAAAACATATTATGTATCGCTCCGTTTTTATCAATGCAAGGGAATATAACAAATCAACTTCGATTTTTTCTATTTAAGTATTTCAATCGTTATTGAAAAAACATGGAAACATCATTAAAGCAAGCTGGTCTTATCGATACTTTTTTGTTTTATCACAGTACGAACTGATCAAGAGGCGTTGTTCATAAAGCATTATTTTCTTATACAGTAAAGAGAAAGAGGGGTTGGGGTTGAGAGGAGAGCATGCTTGAGGATTAGGATATTTATATGTGCAAATAACGTCCTAAAATTAAAATGTTTTTCATCTCAAGTGTTATTTGTTTGTTCAGCTCTATAGTTTTGATCCAAAAAATCGATGCTTTCATTGTGCAAGCCTTTCAGTGGAAAAGTTTATAAAAATGTCACACATCTGCCAATCAAACAGTAAGGCCTTTAGTGACTACTAAATTAAATACACACATGCACCCTTCATTCATGCATTTCTGTACTGTTACACCCCTCACTCATGCACGCCTTTATTCATATACTCTACATTCACGCGCTCTTCTGCCATGCTTTCCACTTATGACACTGAAAGAGCTTGATATAAAGAATTTGTGTGCTTTCTCTTCAGATGCATTACAAACGACTAGTTCTTTTGTATGCATAGTATAAGTAACAAAATAAAGCACTTTTCTGTATACGACAAAAAACTGTTGCGATATACACTTCAAGTGCTCTAAGGAGCATGAAACCTTTCATTTTATCATGTTTTGAAACATTTTTTTTCCAATGACTGTTGTGGACTAAAGCAATACAATAAATTAAGGCATGAATTGGTGCGGAGCTGTGTCAATACAAAAGGTAATGGCTGACCTGAAACGTGCCCATTTAGGCCCATTGTTGACAAATTAAGTGATGGGGAGGAAGGGGGCTTTAATCAATCAAGTTATTAACGACTCTACAGCGTGATTATTATTAGAGGTGTCATATGTAATGTCAGTCTTATTTTGTTGTTATATGACAGTTAGTAACACAACAGAATTTTTTTTAAGGGGTTTCGATTGGATTAAATAGCCGCGCAATCAATACATACATAAACAGCTAAAAATGTAATAAGTTTTAAGGTAAGTGTGATGACTAGGCAATTTCTCTATTATCCAAAAGAAGCATATTTTCTTTTACACTATGTTACGGTAGAACAATCGTTTTGCAGACTGTGTTTTTATAAAATAATGGGTATAAACTTTTAAAGTAAGTATTAATATTACCAGTCAAATGCCTTTTGCTAATTAATTTTTCTATAACGGAGCTGGAAATGTTTTAGTTCTATCGTTTGAGGTACATGAAGCATAAAAGCATTGCTCAGCAATAATAGGACAGCTTGTACATACGTACGTAAGACATGCTGGAAATACAAATATCTGTGGAATAAACGAAACAAAAAAATCAAAATTATCGTGCATCTAATCTATAATATTCGTAACATCTACCTAAACGTAAGAGGACACTCGGAAAAGTTGCTTGCAGTCATCGTGAAATTACAATGATTCATTATTTGGTTCAGTCCGTGATTTCCTCCACTAATGTATTCACTCTTGCCAAGCTCTTCTGAGAGTACCTTTACGCACCTTCTTGCAAAACAGTTAACAACAGTTGAACAAAACGGTGAATTATCGGAGGATAAATTCGTTCCTCGGTATCCTGATGAAGAATATGTATACGACGTAATTCTGTGGTGTAAAAAAACTACAGCCGCACTTCGTTATTTTAACAACTCAACGATACGTAAATCATCGTTAATGCAATAACGATATTTAACTACAGGTAAACTTGTACGTCTAAAATACATTAAAAATATTTTCAACAAAAACAAATAAATGTGTATTAATTGCTTTGAAAGAATTTTAAAAGACCGAACCATATATGAAATAATTTGAGTTACTTAATCGTATCGTGGCTTTTTGCATAAACCGCTTATTTGCATATTATTTTTAATTGACTTGTCGAATCCCATATTTTGGATAAACGGATACCGGATAATCTGATAACCGGGATAAACACACACCAGATAAACTCATGAACCGAATAAACCGAATAAACCGAATAACCGGGTACCGAATAATCCCATAAACTCTACATTTTCTTTAAGAAATGAGCTATGCAGTTAACTGATTTCGAATTATATATCCTCGCTTGGAAGCTATGCAGTTAACTGATTTCGACTTATATATCTCAGCTTGAAATATTAGATAAATTTCCTGCTTCTTATTTCTTATACATAAGTTATATATTAATTATGCATAATATAACAAATTATCTCATTTGTTGTCTATAGAGTGTCTTTGCTATGGAAAGGAAGGAGAATCTGGTCACCCCAATAAGAGGAAGAAACCGGGACAGCCTATGTGAAGTGCAAGTGATTGACGCGTTTGAACACACCAGGAAATGGAATAAATTGCAGGCAGACAAAGTACAAAACAAGCATCCAATTATTTTTGCAGTCACTTTCAAATTTGAAATCATAAAATATAGCTTTTACATTATTTTTTTATAGTTTTGGGTCTATTTTAAAAACATACTTTTCTTCATAAAATCGTTCTTACTTATGGAGACTAGTAGTTAGATGTTTATCAGAGTCTAACTGATGTTGAAAGTCTAATTTTGCTTGTTGTTGTTCTTCAGAAGGAACAGTCAGAAAAGAACGAGCAGCTGATCTCTGCATGGAAGAGGGGTCGCGTCTGGAAGGAGTTCACCGAGAATACCACTTTTCACGGTATCAAGTACATCTTTGATGACTCGAAGAAGTACCGAAGGTACTTGTTTCTCTAATACTGAAGCGATCAGTGCCTCGCTACAATGATTGCATCTTCAAATATGAAAATGCTTAATGAATAGAAATATGGCATATTTTTTGCTTTAATAATAATATACAGTTTCTCGTTCTAATAAGTGTAAACTCAATATTTAACTGAATTCTTCTTCATCATTTCACCTTGGTACCTTTTCACCCTTTTTGATTTATGTTTTGGCTCAAATCATCCTACCTTTCACTGTTCATAATATTAATTTCAATTTTTTCGCCACATTATATATTTTGATTTTTTGCCTGTGTATTAGTTCCTCTGTTTGACCGAACCTAATATGTCAGTATTGAACTCCATCCCTTTTCCTAACCCCCTTCCCCTTAATTTATTTACTAACATATCATAAGAATACGATATGATATATAATAGAAATGTAAAGTGATCGTTTTTTGCTGCTACAGTGCAAAATTATAAAGTATTTGAGATTTACGAAGACCTGGTTATCATAAATATATTATACAGCCTATATTATGTAGATTGTTTTGTTCTTTGCGGTAAAAAATAGTTCAAAAACAGTTCTATTTTTTAAATATTTAAGGAATAAAATACAATTCTTCAAGTTTGAGATTATATTTATAAACAAATCATGTGATCTGAATTATAATAAAGTCGACTGTGTAATTCCTTTGTCTTCTTTGCAATATGTTCCACTAGAGAACTGCTTGCGTAAAAACTTAGCTTCTGCTTCTGCACCAATGAGTGCGAAGAATTAACAAAAATATCGATAGGCCAGACGGAGAGCAAACATTCTACAGAATGTGTGTTTTTTTCTGTATTGAGGACTTTTTGCAAGAACTAAAACCTTGTCATTTTACTTTCCGTTTTACTGCCTGTCTATGCCGTGTACAAAATGAAGACTTTCTTATTGAAAAGTTTTAAGCTGGAAAACATTATTCAGAAGTAAACATAATCTCGAATAATCAAAAATGATAGCAACTTTACTACATTGGCGTAGCAAATCATATTCTTGAATTCCTTTTACACGTATCGTACAAAGTATTTATACATTTGAATTGGAAAGTTTAGTTGATTTAATTCTGGTAAAACACTTTCTTTGTCAAACTCTCTTCTTCAAATGTTGATTTCTTGCCAAAAGTAACTGCTATTTTTCTTTCTATTTCCGGTTTCCGTGTTAGGATACTGTGGCTCTTCTTCGTACTCTGTGCCGTGGCTGCGTTTATCGCAGTATTGTCCCTCAGGATTATTGATTACTATAAATACAACACAAACATCAGTGTGGCTCTACGTTACGTACCCGAGCTGCCCTTCCCCGCTGTGACTATCTGCAACCAGAATAACTTCCGGTGAGATTTTCCACATTTACTATGGCTTTTTGTTAATGTTATTAAGCACTGAATGTCTTATGACGTGATACTATTGCAAAAACCTATTTGAAACAAAATATACATAAATTTTATGTCTCAATTAGTTGAAAACTAGTTTTTCTTGAGGAGAAACACTGCAAATGTGCTCAAGCAGCATGGCTTTGACCAATCTCAATGCTGAACTCCCAACACAAAGTATCACTATTACAACCCATATTTATATTTACAGCAGTGACAATACATGTTTGTCCGTTTGTTTATTTGGTGTTTAACGTCCGGTTCACCAACTTTGATTGGTATATTGTGACGCACTTGTTAAAGAAACAAGTGGGGAAAAAGGAAGGAAGAATGAAGAAACAGTAAAACAAGAGCTAGAAATAAGAAATTCTGATAAGTCGCCTCCTACACCATGCACGGAACAAAAAGCAAAGAAAATATTCTTAAGATTCTCTCAACCCACAGGGGGGATGAAAATACATATCATTATGAAGAAGATATATACATCTTTATTCTGAAGAAACATCACAATTTTGTAGTCATTAAAAATTGAGTGAGAAACGCTACGAAACCAGAGAAATCTGTCCCCAAGAGGGGCTTTTTTAATCACGCCTATAAGCTCTGTGCTTATTATTGTATATATAGTGAAATATGGCCTTGTTGTATCTGACATCTTAACAACTAATGCATAACCATTTAATCCAGCAAGATACAAGACAGATCTACAAAGTCCCAGTGAGAGCTTTTAGCAAAGTAAGATGAAATGCAGAAAAGTTATTTATAATATTTCACGCGGAGTTAATTGCATATTCAGTATTAAAGGGGTGGAGGATTACGCAGCGGTGATTTTTTCTAGAGAGAAAACCCTTTGTTGCTTTTCTATTTATGGGGGGTGGCCTCTTATTGTTATACCAAAGTGTCAATGAAACAGTGTGTGTTTAGTATTTCCAGGGCAGCTGAGCTTGGAGCCTATGACATGCTGGATCATGTTTTTGCCACCAGATACTCCAGTAAGTAGTACTGACTACATCTTTAGTCAATACATTTTGTTTTTCTTCTTATTTTAGATCTTTTTAGAAGCTTGTTGCTGCTGCTCGTCATCCATTCCTAATGCTTCCAAATCCAAGAGGGACCAAAGAACACAATATCAACACACATATGCACAATATCTAAGCCTGTTCGCAGAATATCTACCTTACACACACATTCACAATATCTATCTGCCACTGCAACTGCCATTGCGTGTTACTGCAACTATCTAATCAATGACTTCTGACTCCATCCCCACACAATATCAACCCCAGCCAACACACAAAATTACCAACTCTCCTCACACACACCTGCAAGTTTTATTTATTAGATTCATACAGATTTATGTTCTATGTTAGACTTCTATCATGGAAAGTTCACTCCCCGTTTTCCTTATCATTCATCAAAGGTTTTGAGCGATATTCGGCCAATGTCGAGACAATTTACTTTCTCCGTAAGCTGTAAAAGGTACACAATGCCCGCTTTATTTGTCAGTACGAGAGGATCATTCTACATTTGTCTTGAATGAACCAGAACTGTAAATTATGACCGGAATCAAATACGTTTCTTCTGCTTCAAACCTCTGCCTCCCCCCCACCCAGATCCGGCACAAACTATGTTGCTATTAGTGCTTTGTATGTTTATTACGCTACAATATTAGTTCTTCAACAAGCTTGATTGAACACTCTGCATGAGCACGGCTTTTTATTTTATTACTGTTTATGACTCAAAACCACCAGTAATTGCTATCGGGTGCTAAAAGTAGCATTAACCCATTTGTTTTATTTTTGTATGAAGTACAAAAAAATTATGTTGACATGGCCAAATGGCTTTGCCTGATCTGCTCTATTCTATGAATATGTGATCGAAGGCAAAAGTACTAAGGTTAATTAATTGTTCAGTGAAACATCCAATAATAACAATAACAACATAAAGGACACATTTCATGAAAATGTTTCCCGGAGAATAGCTGAGGGTCGACAGAGGTTAATTACTACATAGCGATACATTTATTGCGTGGGTTTTTAACCACTGCGCTAAAACGGTTATGATATGAATATACATTAAATTGAAGTCGATTATCTGACGTCTAACCAGAATGGTCTAATTTGAAACAATGTTTATCTTTCGAAGCTGTATAGGCCTTGGAAAAATGTTAATCGAGAATCGCTCTCTCTTGACACTGACAGTGGAAAGGTCACCTGGTCATCCCTCAGTCTAAATACTCCCACCCATCCGGTACAGAAGGCTATCGAGGAAGTCAATGCATTTCATGTATATATTCAAAAGCATGAAGAAATAATAATCCTGAAATTTCCAAAGTGTACGCCTTCATTTTGGTCTTTTGGCCTATTTTTAAAGCGACCTGGCTTCCATTTCGAATGAGAGAAAACATGATCTAGTTTCGTTTAGTTGTGACCCAAACGTCGATTTTCCTAAATTTATCCAACGTCGATTTTTGACGTGTGTTCAGAGTTACACCAGAGACGTTGACTAGGTGTCGGAGAAACAGAGTTTTGACAACAATCAAAGTGACTATTATACAACGTCTATTTAACGTAACGTCAAAGGTATTGATCAGACGTTTATTTGTGGTCACAACCAATCACAAAGTGCAACGAGATTTTATGTTCTTGTTTGGTCGGATCGACCTCCCATATGCAAGTCGACTTTTGGTGGATATCGCAATGTTTAATTGTGTTTCCTATATCGATATGATCTAGGTAAATAACATAAGTAATATATAAATAAACAAATAATTTAATGTATTGATTTTTATATATGCTTCTTAAGAATTAAAATAACTTATTAAGCAGAAATTACAATTATCATACAAACTAAAAAAAAACATTTAAATCACGACAATTTTAATTATTTTATATTCATATTTTTCCTTATTGGGTCTCCCGATATTCCAAATTGATGTTGACATGTAGTTATGATGCTATAACATACTTCACTACAAGAGACACTAGGCAGAGGCGCCAGCGGTACCGCACGTGTTACAATGCATGTTTCAAAAAAGCGTAGCGAAAGGGGATTAATTTTAAATCATATCAT